>CM061533.1:21629696-21656411 GCA_030545055.2 Neoaliturus tenellus | reverse complement strand
TGAGTGCTAGGCAAGCAATTCCTTTGAAGCTTCATTCTTTCTCTTGGCAATACAATTTGGAAAATGCAATTAATGATTAATAAATAAAACACACACACACACACACACACACACACACACACACACACACACACACACACACACACACACACACACACACACACACACACACACACACACACACACACACACACACACACACACACACACACACACACACACACACACACACACACACACACACACACACACACACACACACACACACACACACACACACACACACACACACACACACACACACACACACACACACACACACACACACACACACACACACACACACACACACACACACACACACACACACACACACACACACACACACACACACACACACACACCAGGTAAATATATACATATACGATGTTTTTCTATTGTTGCAACTTATAGGACTCCTTTTATCTACGACCGTTGCAATTATCTAAATATTTTTTTATTGTACATTACAAAAAGATGATTATTGATGATTTGATTGAAAATTTTATTGCCACCACATAGACATGAAGACAACGGAATTGTCTGCACCCCCTCTCTACGTTTGGAAAAATAAATATCTTATTTACTTTGCACCCAATAATAAAAAAATCACATTATGGCAAATAAAAAGTTTATATGTATTTAACGTTTATTTGATATTCAAAATGTCAATGTCAAATAACGTACCTAACGTTTGTTATTTTTATTTTACTTTCAAAGTGTCAAGGTTAAAAAATATTTTTTTTATATTTATTGATCTTTTACCTACCTTTAAATACCTTTATTGAAATGGAGACCTTATTAAATATGTAGTATAAGCCAAGAATGAATGAGAGATGAGTGTAGGATGATTGTAGTGCGATCTTGTAGTATTGTAACTGGCTTTAAGGGCGACATTCTCCTTAAACAGGACTGTTAATTAGCAACCGAACAGTCAGTGGTATCTAGGGACCTACAGTTAAACATGGGATTCGAACTACAATTTCGACCTCATATACACGAATTGGTCTAATTATGAGGATGGTCTTTATGGATGAACTAGTTATTTATTCAACAATGCGGATTAACAAATTATATTAAAAGTGAGAAAAACGTCCACACAGGTGTTTTACTTAATATTCACTTGTGTTTTACTTAGTATGGGGCAGTAATCTTATCTTATCTTATACTCTAAAACAAGCTCCTTTTGTACGGGCAAAGTTTTTTCCCTCCAAGGATTTTTTATTCTTTGATTGAATATGGGGGTTTTGGCCACCAGAAATTGATTGGAGTTGATATAAAAATATATTGTGTCCATTCAAGTTAAATATTACATTAATCAAGTTTAATTCATTACAATTTTATGTTAATAATATGACGTTTATATTACAAAATTTGAAATTAAATTGAAAACAGTCAATGTGCTGTGACGTCAATTTGGGTCTAAATATATTTGGGTCGACATTTAGACTTTGACTAGCAAAACTTTGGTGCACCATAGAAGGCTGGGTTGTAAATGTTTTCTAGTAAATTGGGGAATTAATTGTGTAGAATAATAAAGAGAACTGAGATGAATTAAAATAGGTACTTTTATTGAAACACTGTTTACAACAAGAACATTCAATAAACAACTCTTTTGTGTCCATGACAACCAAGATAACATATGTAAAACACAAATATTATAACACCCTCCTTATTTGTGCAGTCCTTGGCACTTTTAGAGCAAAGGCTGATGTGAACATATGCTCCCCCCCCCGTGGGAATTTTCGACATATACATTTTTGTGTTTGTATTGACATGTACTTTATGGTTTTAGGTGTTTGCCACTTAAAAATTACAGCATATCCCGAAAAATACGAAAAAACCATGAAAAATATAAAATCTACTATCATCATTAAAATGATTCAGTTTCAAAAATCTTTTGACCGAAAATACTAACAGTTTTCTTGGCCAATTTTATTAATTAATGGGTCGTTATAAAGCTCTCTACTTAAATATTTCCAAAAAATTATGAATTTTTTTTAGATTTATGGTGAAAAAGTGAAATAACTAGTTTTATATACAGTGTGGTTGAAAAGTCCCGGAACGGTGAAATATATTTTTTACCAATATAGATAAAGTTACAAGACTTGGTATATCAATAATGGCCATAAATGTCCACTCTTTTAAGGCATTAACACTTTTTTACCCCTTAAGGGGGATGGCCCATGAGGAGTCAGACAAAATTCTTAAATAGCAGCATAGGTCATGTTTGGTATCAAATTAAAGGTCTCAATTAGTAGAGTACAATGCCGCAAACCCGACGTTAAAAGGTTGGGTATAAAGAAAGTTATTGCATTTTAAAGTTTTACCCATATATTTTAATGGAAACTTTGTTTGCCTGCCATTTCCGTTTCGATCATCCTTTTGAAGTCTAGTTTGCGGCATTGTACTCTGCTATGTGAGACCTTTAATTTGATACCAAACTCGACCTATGCTGCTGATTAAAAATTTTGTCTGACTCCTCATAGGCCGTCTTTTCTTGGTTTTCTGGAATATGCTGTAATTTAAAAAAGGCAAACAACCGAATTCTTAATCTAGTAGGCAATACCAACAAAAAAAAGTATAAGTCATAAATTCCCACGGGGGGGGGAGGGTTTCATATTGTCGGCCCATGGTCTATTTATGCAGTCTCTGAACTTCTTGCTATCAAGCGCCTTTGTTAAAGAATCAGCAACCATTTCTGTTGTAGGAATATAAATGAACGACAGGAGTTTAGATTGGACCTTCTCTCGCAAGAAATGATGTCTCACATCAATATGTTTTGTTCTTGCTTGGTACATTCCATTTAATGCTAAATTCTTTGCACCTTGATTGTCACAGTTTATTTGTACAGGACTCTTTGCAGAGGGGTCAATTTCTTTTGCTAAACCATTCAACCACAAAGCTTCTTGTGCTGCAGAAGACATAGCCATATATTCGGCTTCTGTGGTTGAAAGTGCAATCGTAGGCTGTCGTTTGGTACACCAAGAAATAGGACCATCGCACTTCATAAATATGTATCCAGTGACAGATCGTCTTTCATCAGGATCACTCGCCCAGTCAGCATCACAATATCCAAAGAAACTCCCACCTTTTGAACCGTCAAATTGTAATTTCAGCGTAGAAGTTCCTCTTAAGTACCTGAACACATGTTTAACACCATTCCAGTGCTCTATCCCCGGATTATTGTTAAATCTGCTTAGATTACTAATAGCATAAGCTATGTCAGGTCTTGTAACTTGGGCCGCAAATAAAAGACTTCCAATGGCCTCTTGGTAAGGAATTCTCATCATCTTCTTCCTTTCCTCTTCACTTTGTGGCTGTTGCTGTTTACTAAATTTGTCATGACAGCTCATTGGAGTTGACACAGGATTACACTCGTCCATTCTAAAACGTTTCAATACATTTTTAATGTATGTTTCCTGGCTTATCCAAATTTTTTTCGCCTTTCTGTCCCTAGTTAGTTGAAATCCTAGTACAGACTTGACCTCGCCAAAATCCTTCATCTTAAAGGACTTCATTAACTGAGTTTTCATTTGCTGTTTAAATTTACTGTTGTTGGAGAACAATAAAATGTCATCAACCCAAACTGCGAGTAAAAACATAATTTCCCCCTCAATTCGATAATAAACGCATGCATCAAACTTTGATTGCTTCAATCCCAAGCTCTTTAAACACGAGTCTAATTTTTTATTCCATACTCAACTGGCCTGTTTAAGACCATAGATACTCTTCTTTAGACGGCATACTCTCCTTGTACCATCTTCGTACCCAGGAGGTTGCAACATATATATTTCCTCATCGAGTTCCCCTTGTAAGAAAGCAGAAACCGCATCCATTTGGTCTATGTCCAGATCATATTCAGCAGCAAGAGCAATCAAAAATCTTATCGAACTGTAACGGACAACAGGTGAAAATGTCTCATCATAATCAATTCCCCTCCTTTGGTCGAATCCCCTCACGACTAGTCTTGCCTTATAACAAGTGACATTTCCCTCGGAATCCCTTTTAGTCTTAAAAACCCACTTACAATCCACTGGTTTTCTTGATTCCGGGAGTTCGACCAATTCCCAGGTATTATTATCAATCTGACACTTAAATTCATGGTCCATGGCATTGTTCCATGAAACCCTATTTTCACTATTCAATGCCTCTTCACGAGATATCAGATCGGATACCTCAGTGGAGAAAACTGAATATGTTACATAATCATCCAATGTAGCCGGAGGTTTTTTGACTCGTTGTGGTCTAGTATACACAGCTTCATAGTCCTGCTGTTGAACTGTTATGTTATGACCAATGTTTGGGCCAGTACCATCAATACTACTTACACTTGAAGATGTACAGTCATTACTAGAAGTACGTGGGGTGAAATCTGAGTCCTCAGTGCCCTCATCATACAAAGTTACCTCAGGTTCGTCTGGATATACATAAAAATACTTGCCCGCATCCTGACAAGAATCTGGTAACAATGAACTCCCCCACTGCTTTTCTGAGAAAGTAACATCTCTAGATATGAATGTAACTTTCTTTTGTGGGTCATATAATCGGTACCCTTTACTTTTTTCACAATACCCAACAAATATACAAGGAGTAGATCTAGGACTGAGTTTTCTACGTTTCTCTGCAGGAATATGAGCAAATGCTTTACAACCGAAAATTCTAAGATGTCTTAAAGTAGGCTTATTACCTGACCATACTTGTAATGGAGTGGAATCCACGGACCTGCATGGCGATCTGTTCAGAAGGTAAGTGGCAGTGTTTACTGCTTCAGCCCAAAATACCTTTGGAAGCCCAGACTCTATCAGCAGACATCTTGCTCGATCTAAAAGAGAACGGTTGAGACGCTCCGCCTTTCCATTTTGCTGAGGGGAATAAGGACAGGTTGTCTGGTGCACAATTCCTGATGACTTAAAAAATTCAGCTAAGTTACAGTTACAGTACTCCGTACCATTGTCTGTTCTCAAAACTTTTATTTTTCTATCGGTCTGATTTTCAACATACTGTTTAAACTGTTTAAAATGGTCAGCGACTTGGTCCTTTGTTTTCAGAAAATAAACAAAACACATATGACTGTAATCATCTAGAAACGTCAAAATATATCTAGAACCTCCAAGACTATTTACCTCCATAGGTCCCACCAAGTCGGAATGTACTAGCTCCAGACAATGGCTAGTCTTAGAATCACTGTTAGGAAATGGTAAACGGTGGCTCTTCCCCAACATACAGGTATCACAAACAGTCTCTGGTTTACCAGATATTTTAACATCATCAGCCAAACCATTAGTTAATTTCCTAAGACTTTCAAAATTCAAATGTCCCATGCGCTGATGCCAGAGAATTATATCATTGCATTGCATGGAAAATACAGACCTATCTGAAATCATATCCAACTTAAAAAGATTGTTAGTCAAACTAGCAGAAGCAATCAGTTGTCCTCCTGAATTGAAAATTTTGGCCCCATTATCATTGAATACCACAGAATTTCCCTTGCTTACAATTTGACTAACAGATAATAGATTGACCTTTAAGTTTGGTACATAATATACGTTACTTACATTTACTTCAGCGGTTTTACCAGATATAGAAACAGGAAGTTTCAAATCACCAACGGTATCAGTCACCATCTTCTCATTGTTAGCTGTGGTGATCGTTAATTCTTCGGATTTCCTTTGATGCAGGAGCATTCCACTGTCCATACATAAATGACACGATGCACCACTGTCTAAATAAAACTCGTTAGTACCACAAGTTTGCACTGAAAATGCACCAAAAAGCGACACATTTGATTTTCTGGAACTTAAGTCTTTCTTGTCCATCACACCCTTAGCGGAACAGTTTTTCGCTATGTGACCATAATAATTGCATTTATAACACCTTGGGCCTTTCTTCAATCCCTTATCAGAGACATTCTTGATCCCATTCTTGTAATTTGTATTACTATTCTTCCTCCTAGAATTCGAACCAAATAAGGCAGAATCTGTCTTCATAAAAGTTGAATCATCTGCTTTTACTGTAGAGATATCCTGCAACAACTTAGTTTTTATCACATCTGCAGTTACTTTTCTCCCGGAAGCTTCAATTCCCATTATCATCGGTTCATACCGACTGGGCAATCCTGCAAGTAATATGGTTCCTACCCATTCATCACTGACCTCCAGACCCACTGTTGTCAGCTTGTGTGCAGTTGTGACTATACGGTTCACGTATTCTTCAACAGAACTACAATCATCCAGTTTTGTAGTTATTAGAATACGGAGAAGTCCAACTCTTCTAATTAAACCGTCATCCTGGAAAGCCTTTGTCAGATTTTCCCAAGCTGCCTTTGCGGTGGTCGTATTTTGAATATGGACATAATTCACCGGATCGACCAATAAAATCAGCTTTGAACGACATTTTGCATCTTTTCTCTTATCCGGTTCTACACCCGATATACAGTCCCACAGATCCAAGTCCTCCAAGTAAGCTTGTACAGCAAATTTCCATGAATCAAAATTCTCTCTGCCTTTCAGTCTCTCAATAGGTAGAGAACTTTGAGGAATGGACATTTTAGTAACAAACTTTAACTTTAACAGATCTTTCACTGATTTACAATAAATGGCCCATAACCTCTAGTAAATTGGGGAATTAATTGTGTAGAATAATAAAGAGAACTGAGATGAATTAAAATAGGTACTTTTATTGAAACACTGTTTACAACAAGAACATTCAATAAACAACTCTTTTGTGTCCATGACAACCAAGATAACATATGTAAAACACAAATATTATAACATGTTTAACTAGCAAATAAGAACTATAAGAATAAAGGTAGGGATGAAGTGGTTCAGGAAGTTTGAGTGTTGGGTCGATGAGCGAGGCGTTGGGTGTATCATATACATACAAACTTAATTTTTGCACTAATTAAAAAATTTCAATCTGTTCGTTGGAAGAAATGTATTCAGTTATTAAATTTGATAAAAAAAATTTATTTGAATGTTTCACTATTTGTGAAGCACCGTAAATTAAATTTTGTACAAAAATTAAATTTTTTTTATATAGAAAAATTTTATATTTATTTTACGTAAAATTTTGTGAGCTAAGTTGAATTAAACGGTAAGTTTTACTTATGCAAATATGAATTTTATATTTAAATATAATAAGTTTGATGTTTATTTGCATCAAATAAATATTCTGTGCTATGTGGAAGGGGAGCTGACCTTTTTATAACCTGCCTCCAGTTACAGTTGTGTGATAGATGATTGATACTAACATGTTGTGGTGGCATGTTGCAGGAGAAGGATATATATGGCAGCAGGGCCCGCCTCGCCACCCCCTCCCCCTCCCCCTCACCTGCCGACGACGGGTGGTTTAAGTCACTCACGCGGCGGAATAAACTAGCCAAGGTATATTGTGGGATAGTGCTAAAATAGCTAACAGTAGTTCATAACAAATTTTAGTAATTTTAGTAGTGATGTTGCTTTCAATATAAGTGAAAAATTTTCTTCTTGTGTCATCCCATATATTTGTGAAATACGCACAACACTAAATATATTTCTAGTTTTGTTTAATGTACAGCAAAATAAAACAATACATTCTCTGTAGTTGTGATTCCTTTAGGTGCATTGTCCCTGGAGGGACTCTCGAAATAGTAGCAACAGTAGCGATTACCAAGCCGGTAAATATGTTTCAGCGTGCCTCAGGTTGCAGTCGCAGAGGGATAGGTGTCAGTTCTGCATGTGCATAGTTGAGTGTCGCAATGTCTTAAAAGAATATGGAGCTGTAGTTTACACATAAAGAAGATTAAAGCTAATGACTTTTATATTAATACCGTACCATATCCTGAAATAGCATTCTTCTTGTCTCGTTACAAACATGTCATGTGTGAATTTGTTATGTGCAAATATGTTAGTAGAGACTCATTTCTATCACTTCTTGGTCATCAACTTCCTCAAATAAACGGTGTTTCAAAAACAACTTCTTCTGCCTCGAGCTCATGGTACCACGTCACTGCGATGACAGCAAAACAGTAAACAGCACCAGAATGACTCTTGAGCAATCCCTTCAGTGGATAATGACATGGTTAGCTACTATCGTGGAGCTACTGTCACAAGAATCGCTACAGGGACAATGCACCTTCAACATGTTTGACTTAGTCGCAAACAATGTATCTAGAGCAAATACTTAGATATTTTAAGAAACAGCTGTAAAACTCAGATAAATATTTTGGTACTCAAAATCAGCAAAAAAGATACCTAAAGATTATATAAAGAAAATGTTTTTTCTTTTTTATATTGTTTGGTTAGAGCAAAATAATGTTTAGCATAGTTGTGTATAACGGCTAAACAAAAAAAAAAAGGTGCAATTGAAGAGATCTTGGTATTTTTAGCGAATTCCCTATAGGGAATACGCTATTACGGTAAGACCTAAGCCCGGGACCATGATACTTTTTCGTTTTGAGGTCCCTAAAAGCCAAAAACATCGTTCGTTCAAATTGATATATATGTATATATATATATATATATATATGTATATATATATATATATATGTATATATATATGTACATATATATATATATGTATATATATATATATATATTACTGTAAAAATAATTAACCTTAGTACCCTTAAATTCATTTTATTTGACACTAACACGTGTTTCGGACAATTTATGCCATGATCACAGTGTGTAGTACATAACCTTATTACAACATTTTCAATATAAATAAATAAATAAATTAAACATATGATATTTTATCAATTTCTTCTCTTGTGGCTCACTTTCTTAATGATAAAATTTTGTCAAAAATTGGGTTTAATTTCTGGACCTGCATGGTATTTAATAATTTATTACTGTCATTCTTGTTATATATATAAATTTGTAATTCTTCTTTGGTGTTGAGTTTTTCTCCTTTTCTTTCAAAATCCAGAATTTCCATAGTCTTATCTATGCTTGAGTATTTATGATCAGTCTGGAGTATATGTTCTGCGTAAGCTGATCGTTGACTGGTCATGTTATTGGATCTAACAGCTTGTATGTGTTCTTTGAACCTTGACTGGAAGCTGCGTCCAGTTTGACCAATGTAAAACATGTCACAGTCATTGCAGTTGATTTTATATACTCCAGATCTGTCATACTTGTTACTTTGTCTAGTTGGTTTGACTTTGTTTTGAATAAGATTAAACGCATTATTTCTGGTCTTAAATCCTAATTGGAATTTGGATTGATGGAATGCCTTTCTTGTTGCTTTTTGTAGACTTGAGCTATATGGTACACAAATAAATTCTTTCTTATCATCTTTGGTAGTGCATTCTGTACTTTTCTTTTTCTCTGCTTTAATAATCATTTTATCTATCATTTGTGTTTTATATCCATTTGTCTTTGCCACATATTTTATAAATTTCTTCTCCTTTTCAAAACTTTCTTTTTCCAATGGTAACATTATAAGCCGATTGATCATTGAATTAAAAGATGCCATTTTATGTTGCCAAGGATGATTTGATTCAAAAGGTATAGTCAGGTCGGTTTGAGTAGGTTTTCTATATATATCAAATTTATGTTTATTATTTTTGTTTGAAATTGTCAAATCTAAGAAATTTATATTGGTTTTCTGTATCTCCATTGTAAATTTTACTGAAGTAGAAATAGAATTTAAATAGTTTAAGAAGTCTTGACTTGAATTTTGATCTTTATATAAGCAGAGAATGTCATCAACATACCTATACCAATATATTATATTTTGTTTGAAATTGTTTTCATTAGTCATAATCTTTTTTGTTTCTAAGTTATTCATGTATACGTCGGCTAGAAGACCAGAAAGAGGGGATCCCATGGCTAATCCTTCTTCTTGTTTATATATCTTTTCATTGTATTTGAAGTAGTTTTGATTGATAACAGCTTTTGTAAGTTTCACTAAATCATTCTTTTTGTTCAAGTTGATAATTCTATTATTGTCTAGGTTTTCTTTCAAGATAACCATTGTCTCGTTAGTTGGAATAGTTGAGTACATGTTTGTTACATCGAAAGATATAAAAACTGAATTTTCCGGTATTCGAATGTCTTTAATTTTCTCGATTAGTTCGTATGAATTTGTAATACTATATGTCATTTCAAAATTTAATGTTTCTTTTAATTCTCTGTTGAGGTATTTACATACATTATACGCTGGTGCGTTTCGGTAGTTAACTACAGGTCTTATAGGTACATTTACTTTGTGGATTTTTGGTTGACCCCTGAATATTGGCGTTAGTGGATTTGTTACTTTTAGATTGATGATATCAGCCTTTTTAATTGATTTGCATTTAGATATTATATGATTTATTTCTTTACTGTATTCTGATGTTGGGTCTTTCCTTAAAATGTTGAATTTATTCTCCTGTAGGAATTGTTCTACCTTTGTATTGTAATCTACATTGTTAATTATGACCACCGTGTTTCCTTTATCGGCTTTTGTCATGATTGCATTATTATCATTTAATTTCATTGAAATTGATTGAATAATTTTCATGTCATGGTTGGACTTTTTGATAATATTACTTTTGAGCTTTATATCCTCTTTGTCTAATTCATGCACAAAGTTGTATCTTAATTGGTCTTGGTCATCTTTTTGCTTTTTCTTTATGGATACCTCAAAATCAATTAGTTCATCTTCGATCGTCTTATGTTTATGGTCTAAATTGATATTATATTTAAGTGCTTTAGACAACATGTTCATTTCATCTTGATCAAATTTAATATTTGTCAGATTTTGGACTTTTTCAAATGGAATGAAATCATTTTCTAGGCATTCTAAACCCCCTTCATGTTTCTTCTCCTTTTGTTCTTTTAGTAGCTGATTCAGTTTTCTATTATGTGTCTCTCTTTTCTTTTTCAATATTGGATCAATCCAGTCCTGGATGTAGATTGAGAACTCTTCTATCGAATCAGGATGAAATTTATCTTCTAGTTCTTTTTTCATAGTTGTAAGTCGGTTATTTAACATATTTATTTTTATATATGTAATAAATTATTAAATACCATGCAGGTCCAGAAATTAAACCCAATTTTTGACAAAATTTTATCATTAAGAAAGTGAGCCACAAGAGAAGAAATTGATAAAATATGAAAAAAGAACTAGAAGATAAATTTCATCCTGATTCGATAGAAGAGTTCTCAATCTACATCCAGGACTGGATTGATCCAATATTGAAAAAGAAAAGAGAGACACATAATAGAAAACTGAATCAGCTACTAAAAGAACAAAAGGAGAAGAAACATGAAGGGGGTTTAGAATGCCTAGAAAATGATTTCATTCCATTTGAAAAAGTCCAAAATCTGACAAATATTAAATTTGATCAAGATGAAATGAACATGTTGTCTAAAGCACTTAAATATAATATCAATTTAGACCATAAACATAAGACGATCGAAGATGAACTAATTGATTTTGAGGTATCCATAAAGAAAAAGCAAAAAGATGACCAAGACCAATTAAGATACAACTTTGTGCATGAATTAGACAAAGAGGATATAAAGCTCAAAAGTAATATTATCAAAAAGTCCAACCATGACATGAAAATTATTCAATCAATTTCAATGAAATTAAATGATAATAATGCAATCATGACAAAAGCCGATAAAGGAAACACGGTGGTCATAATTAACAATGTAGATTACAATACAAAGGTAGAACAATTCCTACAGGAGAATAAATTCAACATTTTAAGGAAAGACCCAACATCAGAATACAGTAAAGAAATAAATCATATAATATCTAAATGCAAATCAATTAAAAAGGCTGATATCATCAATCTAAAAGTAACAAATCCACTAACGCCAATATTCAGGGGTCAACCAAAAATCCACAAAGTAAATGTACCTATAAGACCTGTAGTTAACTACCGAAACGCACCAGCGTATAATGTATGTAAATACCTCAACAGAGAATTAAAAGAAACATTAAATTTTGAAATGACATATAGTATTACAAATTCATACGAACTAATCGAGAAAATTAAAGACATTCGAATACCGGAAAATTCAGTTTTTATATCTTTCGATGTAACAAACATGTACTCAACTATTCCAACTAACGAGACAATGGTTATCTTGAAAGAAAACCTAGACAATAATAGAATTATCAACTTGAACAAAAAGAATGATTTAGTGAAACTTACAAAAGCTGTTATCAATCAAAACTACTTCAAATACAATGAAAAGATATATAAACAAGAAGAAGGATTAGCCATGGGATCCCCTCTTTCTGGTCTTCTAGCCGACGTATACATGAATAACTTAGAAACAAAAAAGATTATGACTAATGAAAACAATTTCAAACAAAATATAATATATTGGTATAGGTATGTTGATGACATTCTCTGCTTATATAAAGATCAAAATTCAAGTCAAGACTTCTTAAACTATTTAAATTCTATTTCTACTTCAGTAAAATTTACAATGGAGATACAGAAAACCAATATAAATTTCTTAGATTTGACAATTTCAAACAAAAATAATAAACATAAATTTGATATATATAGAAAACCTACTCAAACCGACCTGACTATACCTTTTGAATCAAATCATCCTTGGCAACATAAAATGGCATCTTTTAATTCAATGATCAATCGGCTTATAATGTTACCATTGGAAAAAGAAAGTTTTGAAAAGGAGAAGAAATTTATAAAATATGTGGCAAAGACAAATGGATATAAAACACAAATGATAGATAAAATGATTATTAAAGCAGAGAAAAAGAAAAGTACAGAATGCACTACCAAAGATGATAAGAAAGAATTTATTTGTGTACCATATAGCTCAAGTCTACAAAAAGCAACAAGAAAGGCATTCCATCAATCCAAATTCCAATTAGGATTTAAGACCAGAAATAATGCGTTTAATCTTATTCAAAACAAAGTCAAACCAACTAGACAAAGTAACAAGTATGACAGATCTGGAGTATATAAAATCAACTGCAATGACTGTGACATGTTTTACATTGGTCAAACTGGACGCAGCTTCCAGTCAAGGTTCAAAGAACACATACAAGCTGTTAGATCCAATAACATGACCAGTCAACGATCAGCTTACGCAGAACATATACTCCAGACTGATCATAAATACTCAAGCATAGATAAGACTATGGAAATTCTGGATTTTGAAAGAAAAGGAGAAAAACTCAACACCAAAGAAGAATTACAAATTTATATATATAACAAGAATGACAGTAATAAATTATTAAATACCATGCAGGTCCAGAAATTAAACCCAATTTTTGACAAAATTTTATCATTAAGAAAGTGAGCCACAAGAGAAGAAATTGATAAAATATCATATGTTTAATTTATTTATTTATTTATATTGAAAATGTTGTAATAAGGTTATGTACTACACACTGTGATCATGGCATAAATTGTCCGAAACACGTGTTAGTGTCAAATAAAATGAATTTAAGGGTACTAAGGTTAATTATTTTTACAGTAATATTGAAAGTAGCCCTCCTTGGTGAAAATAAAGTAATATATATATATATATATGTGTGTGTGTGTCCGTGACCACGATAACTTTTGAACGGGACCTCCGATTTTGATGAAATTTGGTACAGGGGTGTAAGCCAGCGTCTACTAGGTTGAGTTCGCGAACCAGAATGATCGGACCACGGGAACGGGGTTTTATGGGGTTTCAAAAGGGTTGAAAATGGGTTTTTGGCTTTTTTTACTTTTATTTAGAAAATTCAACAATTTTAACTTAAACCACTTAAAAGAGCTTAAAAAAACAAACAATCTAGTATTTTGAATTTTTTACCTAGCTTAAATAGTTATGGAGAAAATCCAAAAAGTATGTTTTCCTTGTTATTCCTATGGGAAATCAACAAAACCTTCTATCTTGCTTATTTATTTACATATCTTGATAAAATTTGGTATGTCCATTCATTAGGAAGCGTTTAACTTATATTTGCTTAGAAAACCCATATGGCGGCAAACCTACGAACTCATCCCTATAGGGTTTATGGGAAAAATAAAAAGAACACCATAGCATTATAAAATTTGGTATGTACAATCACTAGGTAGGGTTCAACTTGTATTTACCAACAAAACCCATATGGCGGCAAACCTACATACTCTCATCCCCATGGATTTTATGGGGAAATAAAAGATATACCTACCAAAATTCCATTGGAAATTCGCTGAGTACGCAGGTCTGCTGTGATGGGGGTATTTTTATATTTTAAAAATCTGTAATTTTCAGAATCAATATCAAGAAATCTACCAAAAAAATATTGAATCTATTTTTTAACGAAAATCACTGAGAACAATTCTTGGAAACTATATTCATTTAATGTTTATTCAAAAGTCATATTGGTTTACCATTATGAGTTAATTTCTAACAGGATGACAAGAAGCAGAGGAGAGAGGATGAGGGAAGCAAGCAACTGAGATTCTTCGGAGACAGTGACCGAGAGTCGGTGAAGTCCGGCCGGAGGCACCCCCGCCACAGCTCCAACCCCCACCTGCTGCAGGTAAACATACTACCTCCATGTGGCGGGTTATAGCATGTAAAACAACCCTACAGGTACTAAAATCACTCTCAGAGACAATGACCGAGAGTAGGTGAAGTCCGGATGAAGGCACCCCCGCCACAGCTCCAACCCCCACCTGCTGCAGGTAAACACTACCTCCGTGTGGTGGTTATAGCATGTAAAACAACCCTACAGGTACTAGTATCACCTTCAGAGACAGTGACCGAGAGTCGGTGAAGTACGGACGGAGGCACCCCCGCCACAGCTCCAACCCCCACCTGCTGCAGGTAAATATTACCTCAGTGTGGCGGGTTATAGCATGTAAAACAACCCTACAGGTACTAGTATCACCTTCGGAGACAGTGACCGAGAGTCGGTGAAGTCTGGACGGAGGCACCCCCGCCACAGCTCCAACCCCCACCTGCTGCAGGTAAATATTACCTCAGTGTGGCGGGTTATAGCATGTAAAACAACCCTAAAGGTACTAGTATCACCTTCGGAGACTGTGACCGAGAGTCGGTGAAGTCCGGACGGAGGCACCCCCGCCACAGCTTCAAACCCCCACCTGCTGAAGGTAAATATTACCTCAGTGTGGCGGGTTATAGCATGTAAAACAACCCTACAGGTAGTAGTATCACCTTCGGAGACAGTGACCGAGAGTCGGTGAAGTCCGGACAGAGGCACCCCGCCACAGCTCTAACCCCCACCTGATGCAAGTAAATATTACCTCAGTGTGGCGGGTTATAGCATGTAAAACAACTCTACAGGTACTAGTATCACCTTCAGAGACAGTGACCGAGAGTCAGTGAAGTTTGGATGGAGGCACCCTCGCCACGGCTCCAACCCCCACCTGCTGCAGGTAAATATTACCTCAGTGTGGCGGGTTATAGCATGTAAAACAACCCTACAGGTAGTTATCATGTATCACCTTCGGAGACAGTGACCGAGAGTCGGTGAAGTCCGGACGGAGGCACCCCGCCACAGCTCCAACCCCCACCTGCTGCAGGTAAATATTACCTCAGTGTGGCGGGTTAGAGCATGTAAAACAACCCTACAGGTAGTTATCATGTATCACCTTCGGAGACAGTGACCGAGAGTCGGTGAAGTCCGGACAGAGGCACCCCGCCACAGCTCTAACCCCCACCTGATGCAAATAAATATTACCTCAGTGTGGCGGGTTATAGCATGTAAAACAACTCTACAGGTACTAGTATCACCTTCAGAGACAGTGACCGAGAGTCAGTGAAGTTTGGATGGAGGCACCCCCGCCACGGCTCCAACCCCCACCTGCTGCAGGTAAATATTACCTCAGTGTGGCGGGTTATAGCATGTAAAACAACCCTACAGGTAGTAGTATCACCTTCGGAGACAGTGACCGAGAGTCGGTGAAGTCCGGACGGAGGCACCCCGCCACAGCTCCAACCCCCACCTGCTGCAGGTAAATATTACCTCAGTGTGGCGGGTTAGAGCATGTAAAACAACCCTACAGGTACTAGTATCACCTTCAGAGACAGTGATCGAGAGTCGGTGAAGTCCGGACGGAGGCACCCCGCCACAGCTCCAACCCCCACCTGCTGCAGGTAAATATTACCTCAGTGTGGCGGGTTAGAGCATGTAAAACAACCCCACAGGTACTAGTATCACCTTCGGAGACAGTGACCGAGAGTCGGTGAAGTCCGGATGGAGGCACCCCCGCCACAGTTCCAACCCCCACCTGCTGCAGGTAAATATTACCTCAGTGTGGCGGGTTATAGCTTTTGTGCTTTCTCAGATTTTGTGTATCGCAGAAGAAATCCGCACATACCAATGAAAAGTCAGCGAGCCCTGTAGATGAGCAGGAACCACATTTTAATTCTCATAGGCCCACAGGGCTAAGCCCTACAGGCTTTTCAAGTTTCAATGTTAATCTTATGGAAGAAGGGTAATTGATTGAATCATATTGAACAGCTGTTGTAATAACAGCCAGTAAGAACAGATGTTTAGGTATGAAACATTTTTTAAATGATAATTAGGTTCAGTTCCGAATTTTTTATTGAATTTCGATCAATGGGCGATCTCTAGTTAGTGACTATAAATTGTAAGTAGTTTTTGTTTTTGATTGTCTGAAAATTTTGATTATCCAAACACCCTTTTGACCCAAGTAATCCTGATAATGAAGTCTACTATAGAATCAATCCATAAAATGGTGACACTTTCAAGACTTATTTTATGCCAAGGATGATGGAATAAATACAGCAACTATTCGCCTAGTTTACAAGTAATCGAGTTTTTTAGCCAGTCTGTTGATGCTGTAGGTGCCAGGCCAGAGGAGGGTGCGCCGGTCGGCGGCGGACAGTTCAGCCGAGAGCACCACCGAGGGGGAGCACAGCAACCACTCACAGAAGTCGGTGGTCTACCTCCACGCAGCCACTGGTAAACCACACTCATTACAGACTACTTTTAAGTTAAAAAAAAACTTATATTTTATTGACAGTAAGATTTAAAACCAAGATGTATTATACAATGACCAGCAAAAATATAACAACAATCAGTTAAAAGAGATTAAATCCACAGCAAAAACACAGATTCACATTAAACGTCAAAACTATAAGAAGAAATCTCTCATGAGGATTTTGGAAAACAAGACAATCTGAGGAGCATCCATATTTTGTTGACTGTGGCATTAAGTGTTTGCTCAATGATGAGTTTAATGCCAGTATTGGTCTTTGTTGAGTAGAAGTTTGCATTATTTATCTGATATCTGATACAATTTTCTGTATCCATTATTATACCCATTTAAAAATTAATATGTCATCAAAAGGTAGAATTTTAATTCAAATCAATATAAAATTTCCCATCCTTTTATCCTGAATTCCCCAATTTTTTCTTTAATCCGCTATCATTTAATTTTTCCCTTGACTTCTAGAGTAGTTGGTAGCAGTGATTATCGTGTAACTTTTCCTAATTGCCATTGCAAGCGCTTCTTTTTACATGTCACATGCCGAAATAAGAAATAAGCATAAGTTTACAAAAGAAGCAAAACAATGGCATAAAAGAACATGCGACATTAAACAGCTATAATAGTTTTCAGTGATTTTTGTTTGATTCTTGGAAGCGGTAGGGACGGGAAAACTCAAGAGAATTGATATCCAAAATGTGACCACACCTTAAGAGTCATCTTCACCCCTGTGCCAGTAGCCCATTGTTGCGCAGTCGGCAATGTTAACCATACGGATTTTAATGCAAAACATGGTATTTGATTCCCCTGTTTCGGATGCCGTTTTTCAACCGATTTTCTTTAAACTTGGTAAGTGTTAAGTTTAATAGTTATATTAGGTCCCTCTATCTCGGAATTTTGAAAATTTCACAAATATTACTCACTGTGACGTCGCAAAGTAACTCGATTTTCCATAGTAATATTTCAAAATTTAGTAAAATTTTCAAAATTCCGAGGTATGAGGGACCTAATATAACTATTCAACTAAACACTTACCAAGTTTAAAGAAAATCGGTTGGAAAACGGCGTCTGAAACAGGGGAATCAAATACCATGTTTTGCATTAAAAGCCGTATAGTTAACATTGCCGACTGCGCAACAATGGACTACTGGCCCAGGGGTGAAGATGACTCTTAATTTCGAACAGACTTTAGTACGCTGTTGTATATTGCAGTAGGGGACATCCCCGGGTCCCGTCGTCTCCACCGCTCGGTAGTGGGGGGCCGGAGATCACAGAGCAGAGAGGAGCTGTCCAGTGGAGGGGGGGAGGTGATAACACCGCAGACCCGAGCACTCTCACGGTCCGTCTCCGTTCTCGCCCCTTGGCGGCCTAAACACCTCCATGACGGGAGAGAGGTTAGTGGTATACGCTAAACTAGATTCTAAATCTTCTTGAACATCTTCTGCCATTTTGTACAGGAGAATGGATAATCTAAGACAAGGGGTAAAAATATAGAATGTAAAAATTATGTATTATAATAGGGTGGAAAGTAGCTTGGCCTTGATAGTTTACAATAATAATTTAAGTAATCAGAAATAATATTTTTAATACACTAGTTTTGATTATTTTGAAAATGCAATACTCTGTCAGTTAGTTGCTCGGATTTCTGAAAAATACCCCACGTCGCAGCAAACCTGCGTACTCAGCAAATTCCCAAAGGATCTTGAGATTTTGTATTTTCCCCATAAACACCATAGGAATGAGTATGTATGTTTGCTGCCATGGGATGTTATTAGAAAATAATAGTTTTGTTAAAAAATGTAGAAGTTAGAAAATGTAATACAGTAGTTAGGTAAGGTAAATATCAAATTGTATCAATATTCGACACTTAAATTTTCCCCATAAACCCCATGGGGGTGAGTATGTAGGTTTGCCGCCATATGGGTGTTGTAAGCAAATATCAGTTAAACCCTACCTAGTGAATGTACATACCAAGTTTTATCAAGTTATTCCAATAAATAAGCGAGATACAGGGTTTTGTTGATTTCCCATAAGATTAACATTGGAAACCAATTTTTAGCTTTTCTCCATAACCTGTTAAGCCAAGTTAAAAACTCAAAATACTAAATTGTTTGTTTTTTTAAGCTCTTTTAAATGGTATTAGTTAAAATTTTTGCATTTTAAAAATAATGTACAAAAATGCCAAAACCCCATTTTTGACCCCCTTTGAAACCACACTTGTTATTTCGTTACCAAAATAGCAACCCATACGATTAATGTTAAAAAATACGTATTTTAAAGTTAAATAAAGGCCAAATTCGATTTTTCCTGGGATTGAGGCTGTTTCTAAACTTATTTTTGGGGCAAAACACTCTTAAATGCATAGTTTAAGCAAAATCTACCTGCTAGATTTCGAGATTGTGGAACACACATCCCTTCAGACATTGCTCGTATTATACAATAGGATAGGCAACCATTTTTCTTTTCCTTCTTTTTTCTCAGCTTATGTGCATCATAGGAGAAATCCGGGCATACTGTTAGAAAAGTAGTGCCATGTAGATCAGCAGAATCACATTAAAATTTACATTGGTCATCAGGGATCTGCCCTACAGGCTTTCAAAGTTTCTATGTTAATGTTATGGGAAAAGGATAATTGATTGAATAATTAGACATCTGTTTTATTAAACTGATTTAGCAAACGCTAGCAAATCAGGAAGAACAAATGTTTCAGTTATGCAGCATTTTAAAACTAATGGCTCTAGATCAACTAGATTTTGGTGGAATTTTGACCAGCAGGGGGTCCTTAGGTTTATATTACAATGTTATTATAAACTAATAATGTAAATAATAATATTATGGTATTTAAATAATAATATTAAAAGCATTAAGTTGGCAATATTTTTTATTGAACAATGTTGTTAAACTATAAACTTTTTAATTGTCTTCTTCTAATTTTAAACCTTCTCTAATTCCATCTCTTCGTCATTACTCTCTTCATTCTTCTCATTTTCCTTTTTACTATCCTCATCTTTTCTATCATCTCTCATACAATATTTTCCCCCCTCTGTCTTTTATTCATCATTTTGAAGTTCACTCTCCAGCCCTGATTAAAGTAACATAAGATTTACAAAATTTTCTTCAGAATATATTAATAATATTCAACTCCTATACTAAACATTTTTGAGATAGTCTATTCTTTAAATGCCCTTGTGTAAATGTGCAATGTCCCGACGTTTATCTATACATATATATATATAAAGTGCTGATTAAATTAATTTTTATACAGGTGACAAAACCAATCAAACCTTACTCCTTTTAAATATTGAAATGAGTTTAAATAGGCTTATTAAAAAATTAATAACTTACATATTCAATTATAGCTTAAATGTTCGCATTGCATTTTCAACTTATAAATTTTGTTTTATAATCCTATATTTGTCTCTGACTGTTAAAGAGTTGGAACTTAAGGAGCAACTAAGAGAACAGTATAGGCTAATTACTGTTCTTAAAATTTAAAAAATATATTTTATATTAAAAAATTAAGAAATTAAAAGAAATGATATTAAAAACACAGGAGGTCCTATAATGCATCTGTAATTTTTTATCTAACATAAGATTTATATTTTCAGAAAATAATTAATATCATTACAACACTTTAGTACATTTATCATTTCACAAAGTGAACCCAAAAAACCCTATTTTATTTATGGCTTTAAAATGATAGCCATTATAAAAGTTTAAAAAATTGCAATTTAACTTACGTAGAATTTTTTGCCAGAACTGTGGATGGTGTTGTTTTAAATAACACCATGAGTTCCTTGAGGTTGTGTTGAAATTGTGCCCCTTCCTCGGACAAGAAATTGTTTAAAAGTTTGTATATCGTAGCTTGAACCTGCAACTTTTTCCATAAATTGTGAATGTTATGCTGACTCAGAAAATCATTTTACAGTAGAATTAATCCACTAGGTGTGTGCTTTAAAATCATACCAGTAGATATATAATTGGTAAAAAATTTGCTAAAAATGGAGGAGAGGGGCATAAATAAAGTAATATAGGTACAAATTGATTTTTTAGCGAGAAACTGTTAAAATTAAATGTATTCTCTTTGGAAGGGAACTTCTTTACTTATTATTTAATCAATCGATCCTTGTTTATCTGATAATAATAATTAATTGTATTTGACTGTTCTCTCATCTATTTGTTTAAATTTTCAAAACTTGACAACAATAAACAAATGTTTATATTACCAATGAAAAATTCATTTTTAAAGACATCCACTTTATTTTAACATTCTTGCTATTCTAGTGGTTAGCATCTTGAACTTAGGGGCAATAGGTCATGATTTAAAATACTGTTATGCCCACAAGGGTTTGGACCGTTTTCCATAAAAGCGTTTGATATAAAATCTCAATACTGTCATACGAAAATCCCTCCAACGTTAGAATCAAAAAGGAAAAAATAGTGTTTGCTAAAAAAACATTTGTACTAGTGGCTTCAAAGACAAGAATGGTTCAATATTTAATTATGTTTTTATGATTATCTCTACACATTTATTTGGCTGGTACAGTACTAATAAAATTTTTCTATAACTTGAAATCACCGCACCTACATTCCAAATGTCATACACCCCTTCCTAGCCATGACAATAATTTTTTTAAACTTTTTAAGTTGTAATCATGTTAAATAAATCAACTCAAGTAGTTGTGTATACAGTAGACTCCCTCTCAACCGGCTACCTTTTAACCGATCTCCGCTTTAACCGGCCTACCCTGACACGAAAATAACATCTTTTTAACCGGCCATTTTTTATCTCAACATCGCTTTAACCGGCCGAGTTTCGCCGGAAATGAAGCTTTCTTATCTACTGTATCATTCAAGTTAACGTTATTTCATATTGACGTTCTCAAAAAACATTTACATTTCATATTGAAATGTAACGTCCTGGACGGAAGTGAATGCCACCAGAAATAAATGCGTCCAGTAAACCACAAGAGAGAAACGAATTATTATTAGGTTAGGTTTGGTGTGGATTTCATGGGTGTCGGATGTTAGCTATAAATCATCTACAGTATGTATTTAAAGTGGTTTTCCAATTATATTTATATTTAGGCCATATAAAATTGTAAGTTGGGTTTCTTATATGAACATCGGTTTAACCGGCCAATTCATTATTCGGCCTCGGCCTGGTCCCGAGGTGGCCGGTTAAGAGGGCGTCTACTGTAAGTATATGTTCAGTGTTATTATTTTAAGCTTAATTAAACTTAAATTGTTTAAGCCTAATACTATAGCATGTGACGAAATCAATTGCAATATTGTATTGTTGAAAGATGGAATAAATGACTATTCATTGACTATTCAATCATTATTGTAATCTAATTAAAGAATAATGTCCACTATTAGTCTACACTACAAAGAATATGATACTTTTATTATTAATGTAATTACCTTCCTATTGTGGCTTGCCGAGTACATTTTCTTAATTAATCTTATGCACTCCTCCATGTTGTTCCTAGTGGTCATGAAAACTTACTAATAATTTTGAGCTACTTGCTTAACAACCCTGCCAACAAAGGCGTTCTTATATCTCTAAATGCCTTGCATAGAGTTCTCAAGTTGGTTGTGAATAGTTCGCCGTCTTTATTAAATTAACATTCCAATAAAGTTGACGAAGACATCTGAAATAATATATTATATTATGTAAATATAACCTTAATTAATACATTGATGTATTAAAACTACAATGTAGCCTATATAGCTGAATAGCAACACAACTCCTTTAAATCTATATTTAAAAAGAAGTTTAAACGTATATTTGTATGACATTATATATCATGCAAATAACTTAATCTTAGTTGCTGTGAAACGTTATAAGCCCAGATATATAATAAATTAATAGCAAAATTTATGAATCACCCATTTTAGCGAATTTCCCATAGGGAATAAGCTATTACCGTAGGTCTCATGGTAAGACCTAAGCCCATGTATCATATATATATATATATATATATATATATATATATATATATATATATATATATACCATGTATCATATATATATATATAAATTTTAATGACTATTATTTTTTGTCTCTGGGCACCTAAAATCTAAAAAGTTACATGGTCCAGGGCTTAGGTCTTACCATGAGACCTACGGTAATAGCTTATTCCCTATGGGAAATTCGCTAAAATGGGTGATTCATAACTTTTGCCATCTATATATATATGTGTGTGTGTATGTGTCCCTAGACACGATAACTCTCGTAAAAATGGTCCGATCAACACCAAATTTGGTAGAGATGTGTAATCCTACGTTTATTTGGATGAGTTCGTAAACCAGACACATCAACCATCCGGAAGGGGTGGTTTTGGGGGGTTTTGTGCCCCAAAAACAGGTTTTTTTTTTTATTTTTCATATGTAGTTTATAAAAATTTAAAATTTTTATTTAGATCATTGGATTTAGCTCAAAAAAACACAATTTAGTATTTTGAAGCTTTGGTCTATCTCCATTGGTTACCGAGATATTAAAAAGTCTAAAGACAGTACATTGTGTTTTGAGGCTCTAATGTTAATCTTATGGAGAATAAGGATGTGTAAATATTTCACTAATTAACCAATATTTTTGGATGAACCTTGGTATTCAGCTTCATTTGGTTGAGATTCCTCCATTTATGATAAAATATCTTGGATTTTGTGCTTATCATGGCAACAAACCTGCATACTCTTTTCCCATGTTAATCATATGGAGAATAGGCAAACTCCTTTAGCAATGGACAGATATTGATGTAAGTTAGTATATGGAGTATATGGTTAGTATATAGATGTATGGTTAGTATATGGAAGTTAGGGACTGGAGACAAGTTTGGGGACACAATAGATCTTATAGGTCACTGTGAATTCTTCCCCAATATTATCAGTATCAGTTAAGTATTGGTAGCACTACTTTTGATAGAATTGTAAATGTTTCAAGAATGATACTGCGGTTATCATGATCGTTCTATAGCCATAGATAATAACTGTAGTGAGAGAAAAACCTGCATATGATTTTCTCACTGAATAGTGAGAAAACTTTATTTTATTTTCCACATAGGGAGGTTTTAGATTAATATATTCAAAGCTGAGACTGAAAACATCTTTTACGTGTAATACAATAAAAATTAAAAAAAAAAAATTTTCCTCAATTTTCTCATAATGGTGAAAGGTTTAAGTTTTATGCTAAGCATTTGAGTCTACAAGTCATTGACTATGTACACTAACGTGAGTAGACCTCTCATCCAATGCATTTAGTTTGAGGCAAAAATTTGTAAGTTTTGTGTATGCAAAGTCAGAGTTGCTACCATCGATGTTGTTATTATTTAGCCGAATTTACAGAGCTGCAAAAACATTTCATCACAACATAAACAAAAACCTCCATTATAAAATGTTTAATCCTTGATTGGGTAGTACTGATTTGCCTATCATGACTCTTGTACTTCCATGTACGCCGCACGAGATCGTACCACCCTCAATAGGTTTCAAACCCGCCAATGCTATGAGAAGTCTTCTAACGTAAGTGTCATTTTGAAGATTAAAGTCAATGGTGTTATTGTCTAAAACAATATTGTCCCACCCTTCGAAACTGTTATTGTCTATTTTAGGACCCCTTGAATCAAACCATCAGGCTCCCATCAAAACTTATCAACTGGTAGACACCAATTCCTTTATTTCCTCTGGCCTCACTTTTTTGGGCAATCGCCAGACAAACCAGCCACAACAGTTTGAAAGCTTCCACCTCCGTTGATCCGACTGATCATAATCTGCATTGCTCAGTTTGACCGATTGTGCTGAGATGTTACCTCAGTGATCTGTGGTTGATGTTCCTCATTTCTCACCAGTGAATTCCTTGCTGTTTCTTTCTAAAGGATTTAAAACTGTTGTAGACCAGTGACCGATGCTCAAAAGTTCTTCCAATCATGAACCTTTATGCTCTACTCCCAGGGCTTTGGGACTATTTAACACTTGATGCAAGAGGGATCTAGTTCTATGATAGGCTTTGATCGGTAAAACAAGGCAGCGGCCGTAGCTCAGTGGTTAGAGCTCTGGGTTATCACCCAGCGGGCCCGGGTTCAAATCCCGGCTTGGGTACAAAAAGACCGTTCGGCCGCTCCCGTGGTTTGGAAGTCACGTTAAGCCGTTGGTCCACCTGCATAGAAAACAAAAAAGTGCAGGCATTTCAGGCGAGGAGAACTATCAATTAATTGCTGATCTCCTTCCACTAAAAGCCATACGATTATTATTTTTTATAATAAAACAAGTACGGTACCGTCGTAATAAATATTACACTTTCTCTTTAACCATTATAAATAGTAATCCAAAAGCAAACAGCAGTTTTTTTTTTTACAAATATTTTTATCAAAAAAAGTACTTATGCTCTATTGAAATAACCTCAACAACTGTTCCAGGTCCAGTATGACAGCGAAGGGCGGCCTCCAAAACCCCCGAAGCAACCAAGAAACACATTAGAGAAGCAGAAGAAGAGTTTACGAGAGCTGAGGAAGAGCAAGGAAAATCTCGACGTTCAAGAATCGCGGAGAGGAAGCAGCGAGAGTGTACTGACTGAGAACAGGAGGAGTCGTGGAAATCTGGTGTTCGTGGGGAAACGCGAGAGTTACGGACGCGACGAAGTGGACATGCCCACTGGGACGGCAACAATGGGACGACACCACCGGGACAAGCGGGACAAACGGGACCTGTCCCGGTCCGTGTCCATCCCACGGGACAACCGTGTGCCTTCTGGATGGTTTAAGGGGAAGAATAAATAGCTTTAGTCAATGGTGCACAATCTTATCAAAGAGTTTGATCGTTGATTTTTTTATTATTAAGTGTTCAAAAAAATTAAGATTAGTTTTCTTCAGTACCCGGTACAACCTTGTTATCAGTGTAAAAATACGATTCTCTTTATGCTTTTCCAATTGAAAGAAAAAGGGTATTAATTTAAGAAATCAAAGTTTACATTGTTCACCTGAGTTTTTGGTTATAAGGAAAAATCAACTTTTGAATTTTTTGATAATAGAGTCCATTTTTTAAAACATCATAACTTTTAAGAAAAGTGATAACCAAATGTGATTGTATTATATAGTTTCAGACACCTAGTGCTGTTACTTATTACCTGTGTTTATGAATTTCAATCAGTTGAGTAACTACAAGTTTTAATTCATCATTTAAAATATTCTCTATTGTAGATTGCTTTACAATGGATAATATTTTAAAGAAAACCATAAATCATTAAATGGTTTGTAAATGGTTATTTTTATAATTCATCAAACATTGATTTAATTACCGTACATTACAGGCATGATTTATTTATGAAAACCAATTCACTATTTTTCACGATGATCACATTATTGTAAGTTTCCCCTGCTTTAACTTGAGATAACTAGATTAACAATGGTGCTATATTTGTCAATAATGTCCTTTTTAGTCAAAAGTAATCCTAGTAATGTTTGTCATGTAAATATATTTACGACTAATAAAACATTTGTATTAATAACTGTCATTCTTATTGAAAAACCTTACTTAAAGAATAAGACATAAACTTGAGATTAAAAATAAACACATAAATCGCAACATGAGTATTATACTGTGTGAAAATTGATTATAAGTTGAATGTTTTTTTAGTTTTAATTCCAAAAGGCTGTCAGCAAGAATCTCTGCAAATGCATCTACGCTGGCAATGACACCTGCCCGCTACACACAGGCCCGGATTAACACTTTTTGACGCCCTAGGCCAAGGGTCACAATTACG
>CM061533.1:21227066-21629596 GCA_030545055.2 Neoaliturus tenellus | reverse complement strand
GTCATTTGAAGCAAAAAGTGGTCATTTGAAGCAAAAGTGGTCATTTGAAGCAAAAGTGGTCATTTGAAGCAAAAAGTGGTCATTTGAAGCAAAAGCGGTCATACGAAGCAAAAAAAGTGGTCATATGAAGCAAAAAAAAGTGGTCATATGAAGAAAAAAGTCATCAAAAAAAAACTACGAGTGTTTCAGAAGCCCTGTTCTATATCTACTTGTGCGCATCTTTGATGCTTGTGTGACGGCAACATATATATGTTTGTGAGGCGTCTCGCACTACCGGCATGTTTGATAGTATTTCTTCGAATTTTGGCGTCTCCCAATTTCAAGGTTTTCTATGTTGATGTGGTTATAGAAACCCGCCGCTTCAATGCAATTGCGTTAAATGTGACCACCTTTATATCCAATCAGTTTGTTTTTACGTGATGCTTCTTTGCAAAGGTGGCGAATGATCTCAAAAAGTGTCTCTTGTGGTAGGTCTTGGGGTCGGTCATCATTGATGTTTAAACCATGAATAAACCTTGTTACATATTTAATCGTATAATAATCCGACCTTGTGGCATAATGTTTGAGATGGCGTGTTTTAAAATGATAAAGCGACACGGAACCATCTTCCGTATCACAAACCCCTAATTCTTTCGGATAAAATCTACCTCCAATATAGAAGCCATCCAGGTCTATTATGAATTTGACATTAGGACCAAAAAGTTTCTCTTCCCGTGTCGAAAATTTGATTGTTGGCTTAACACTTTTTAAAATTTCCATTATAATGTTGAACGTAAAACGTAAAACTTAATTGACTTGCACTGTACCTATTGAACTATAGTTACCATAAGCACATTGATACGATTGCTAGGGGCTATATAAACCTATAACGTTGTAGGTAAGTACGATTGCTAGGGGCTATATAAACCTATTACGTTGTAGGTAAGGGGGGTAGGGGGAGGGGTGTAGGTAAGGGGGTAGGGGGGTAAGGGGAGGGATCCATGGAGGAAACGGCGGGCATGCGCTTCAATGGGGGCGTCGCGTTTGCGTTGCCGAGGGGGAAGGGGGTGGGGGCACTAGGGGTGTCGGTGGCACGGAAACTATTGAATAAATACCCACGCGGTTGAGGATTATAAGGGTTGACTCAATTGGTGAAATAACAATCAAATACCTGTTTAACGCACCTCGCCCTACCTAATACTTTCATCCAAGGGCCGCCCTGTTATCACTGATCGATTTTTTACCGAATCAAAAAACAAGAGAAGTTTGAAAGGTTCCTTGCAATAGCGTCACAGTCTAACATCATCATCAGTTGCGACTTTCGTAACGTAAAATGTATGTAGATGAAGATTTCTATAAGGGTTTTTGTTTGTTATGTCTCTCAACTACTGAACCGATTTTTAAGTTTGAGGTGTTATTTTAAGCTTAGGATACACCGCAGTGACGAATGGTAATTATCGTTTCGGGCTTGGCCCCCCTCGGCTTTGATTTATTTCTAGATTGCGCTTTAAAATTTTGACCAACTTTCATTGCATAATGTGAATTGTAATTTAACAGCTGATTATCTTCATGAATTTTAAAGTCAGACTAGAGATTGCCTCCTGATCGAAATTCGATCAAAATTTCAGTTGATCTGGACACAAGAAGATTAAAATAATTTTAGAACTGAAACATCTGTTCTTCCCAGTTTTCTAGCAGTTGTTTTTGCAACAGCTGTCTAATGATTGATTCAATCCTCCTTCGTCCATAAGATTAACATTAGAACTTTGAAAGCCTGTGGGGCGTAGCCCTGGAGTCCGATGTGAATTGGAATGTGATTCTGCTCATCTACAGGACCTTTCTATCGGTATGCGCGGATTTCTTTTACGATTCACACGAGCTGAGAAAAAAGGAGGAAACGAAACATGCTTGCGTATTAATATATAGATAATTAACAAAATAGATCCCTGTTACTTCGTAATCAGCATTCACATGGTACTGTAGGTTTGTTTCACTTATACAGAATCATAAAATGCTCAATTTGGGCATGGGCCACCTCGTTAATGGTATTGTTGTAAAATAAATTGTTATTGATTGAAATATATGTTATAGTCCGGTTAGACAGCGGTGGCGGCTGAGGGATTAGAGCGGCCAGGGAGGCCTCCCTTCTCCTCGCCAACCCTCGGTCGGCCGCTCCGGGCCTGGGCCATGAGTCACCCACTGGGAAAGAGGTGCGATTAGTACAACTTTCGTTATTTCTCAATATATTGTCATCTAAATGCCATTTTTGAAACCTTCATAAAACTACAAGAAAATTAAGCTCAAGAAATACGGTGGTTGTAAATATTTTAAATACTAATTTAATTTTGGACCTGGAATACTCGATGTATCGTATTAACATCATTCTTGGACTTGATTTTCTTGTAATTTTATAAAGGTTTCAAAAATGGCATTTAGATGACAATATATTTCGAAGTAACGAAAGTTGTACTAATCGCACCTCTTGCCCAGTGGGTGACTCATGGCCCAGGCCCGGAGCGGCCGACCGAGGGTTGGCGAGGAGAAGGGAGGCCTCCCCGGCCGCTCTAATCCCTCAGCCGCCACGGGCGTGCATCGACTGCGCGAATTGACTTGAGCCAGGTAGCCAGGGACACATCAACTGCGCGAAACGCTCCAAGGGACGATCAGAGAAGTGCATTAACTGCGCGAAGTGATATTATAAGACAACATAGGGTTTTAATATTTGCAAATTAGATAATTTTACATTAGATGAAAATTAAACGAAAAACTAAAATTAAATATGTTTATTACTTTTTGTTGACTTATTTTTCTGTTGAAAATCTCAGTAGGCCGCTTGTCAATACCAACTACTTTCTTTATGAGGCTATGGATAAATTTGTTGAGGGGAAATCTGTTCACCTGATTAAATTTGTTGAGGGGAAATCTGTTCACCTGATGAAACGGAGTAGTTTCATGGTTATGTTCATTTTCATTACGGGTAGATAAATTTTTGTATTTGAATTTAAATCTAGTTCCCATAAGGACGATATATTATCATACTCTGACGATTTTAAAATTCTTTGGAACCTGTATCCGACCTTAGCTATTAAATTTTATATCTTTCACTGATAAATTTCTCCGTGAAAATATACGTCCAAAATCATTCCACTATTTTTAACAACAAATATAAGTTAGCCTAGTTTTACAAATCAAACAACAAAATATTTACAGTTCGCACACTTTAAAAAACATATAGAATCCAAGGCAACGTGGGTGATGTTGTCCCTTTAAAAAACTACACCGTAACGGACCGAAATAACCAATAAAGTAACATGGGGATTGGAGTTAAGGAAATCACTTAAACATTTACGAATATTAGTGCCAAAGAAAAGAGTTTTACCACACTTAGTGATATGGGAGGTTGGGATGAACCTGTAAACTAGGAGATTTCTTCCACCGCCAACTACCGTATACCTGGCTCGGGCTTCGCGCAGTTGATGCATATTTTTGGGGGACCCTTTTCGGTTTTCGCGCAGTTGATGCAAATCAAAGAAATTTTTCGCGCAGTTGATGTGCGACCGCCGCCACCGCTGTCTAACCGGACTATAAATTAGTCTTTAGTTTTGATGCTATAATGTAATCAACTTCGACTGTATCGTAGCATTGTAAAAATTAAATAAACAAATAAATGAAATTATGTACTACATAATTTTAGACAAGTGTGTCAATATTAAAACCCAGTATTACCACTGGGTGTGTTACCACCCAGTGTATTTACACCGCTCGCGTCACAAGATTGCTGTGACGTAGCGGCATAAAAAGTGGTGGGATTATTCTGGCCAATAGAACCATATCTCTGTGACGTAGCGGCATAAAAAGTGGTGGGATTATTCTGGCCAATAGAATCATATCTCTGTGACGTAGCGGCATAAAAAGTGGGGGGATTATTCTGGCCAATAGAATCATATCTCTGTGACGTAGCGGCATAAAAAGTGGTGGGATTATTCTGGCCAATAGAATCATATCTCTGTGACGTAGCGGCATAAAAAGTGGTGGGATTATTCTGGCCAATAGAATCATATCTCTGTGACGTAGCGGCATAAAAAGTGGGGGGATTATTCTGGCCAATAGAATAATATTATTGAGATTGTCGCAGTCATTGCCCCTTATAAATATTACCCCAGCCTCTGTAGCACCATCCTCCGAGTCGCGACGCGTTAAAGAGGTAGGGGTAGGGCGTACTTTTACGCCCTACGTTTCCGTTCCATTCTCGGCATTATGTCGACTTTTTCAAATTCCTCAAGTGCAATTGAAACAGAAAGAGCCGTACAAGCGTTGTTACTTGACTTCGCCGCGGAAGATTTTACATCCGAGAACGCAATGAACCGGTTAGAACTTCAAACACTAGACGACCTATACCTCAACTCTAGCCCAACCCAGCCTACACCCAACACAAGCCAATCCACGCCCAACCCAATCCAACCCACACCCAGTATAGAAATCGCTAACTTAACCCAGCCTACACCCAACACAAGCCAATCCACACCCAACCCAATCCAACCCACACCCAGTATAAAAATCGCTAACTTAACCCAGCCTACACCCAACACAAGCCAATCCACACCCAACCCAATCCAACCCACACCCAGTATAAAAATCGCTAACTTAACCCAGCCTACACCCAACACAAGCCAATCCACACCCAACCCAATCCAACCCACACCCAGTATAAAAATCGCTAACTTAACCCAGCCTACACCCAACACAAGCCAATCCACACCCAACCCAATCCAACCCACACCCAGTATAGAAATCGCTAACTTAACACAGCCTACACCCAACACAAGCCAATCCACACCCAACCCAATCCAACCCACACCCAGTATAAAAATCGCTAACTTAACCCAGCCTACACCCAACACAAGCCAATCCACACCCAACCCAATCCAACCCACACCCAGTATAAAAATCGCTAACTTAACCCAGCCTACACCCAACACAAGCCAATCCACACCCAACAAATCCAACCCACACCCAGTATAAAAATCGCTAACTTAACCCAGCCTACACCCAACACAAGCCAATCCACACCCAACCCAATCCAACCCACACCCAGTATAAAAATCGCTAACTTGCTTCGTACCGAAAAACAATTTTTTTTAATTAGATCCAGAATTGGAAGAACTATTTGAAAAATTAGAAAACCCCCAAATGTATTCTAGATATTACTATAGTTATTTTAACAGAACATACGCAAACCCCGACAAAAACGATCCGACTCACGATCCGACTCCAAGAAAACATCTCCGACAAGATCCACTCACGACAAACCGACAGGTATGTTGAACATTTTTAGCTTACTATGTACGGTATATATTTTAGCTTAAATTGTTTTAGATAGAATAATATTCTCTTAAAATTCAATATTCTGTTGGATTCAAAAATATTCTCTAAAAAAAAACAAATTTAATTTGATTTATTTTTAAGACATTTTTAATAACAAAACAAATTTTATCATTGAGTAATATAAAAATAAAATATAAATGTACCGTAGGCCAATTTATTTACATTATATTTCTTATAAACATCATTCTTGAAATACTTCAACTAGACCATTTAACAATCTCCCTTAGTTGATTTTTGCCAAAATTGTAATATCTTTAAGTCAAACTATTAAAATTTTGCCAATTTTGCACAAATACCTATTATGCATTTTTTTAAATAGGTCTACTGGTAAAAGGTGGCCAAAACTTTCTAAGGTGGTCAAAATGTTTACTAACAGATGTTATAAACTTGAAAGAGGCGCTTTTAGCTTTATAGCGTAGGCTTATAGGGAATACGCTATTACGGGTTTTTAGCTTTATAGCGTAGGCTTATAGGGAATACGCTATTACGGTAGTAGCCATAACAAGACCAGGAATTAGCATAAAAAGTACTTTATTTCAAGCCCGGGACCAAATTACTTTTTTATTTTGAGGTCCCCAGAAGCCAAAAAACCCCATTTGTTAATTTTCTTATATATACATAACAAGAAATATATATATATTTCTTATATATAGAAGAATATATATATATATATATATATATATATATATATATATATATATAGTGTGTGTGTATTTGTGGTACTGATAATTTTTGAAGGGGTCCCCTGATTTTGATGAAATTTGGTATGAAGCTGTAAGACCAGATCTGTTTTCATAAGTGTTCGTGAACCAGCATGATCGGGTTATGGGAACGGTGTTTTATGGGGTTTCAAAAGGGTAAACAATGGGGTTTTTAAATTTTTGAACCTTAGTTTTTAAAATTTAATAATTTTAACTAAAGTAATTAAAATAGCTAAAAAATGAAAAATAACATTTTTTGATTTCGGCTTAGTTTAGCCGTAATCCGCCATTTTGATTTTTATACATAACAATTTTTATTTCCATGACTGTTTGTTGTATTAAGTTCATATTTGGCATAAAACTTTATACCAGCAATGTCCGTTTTCAGGAAAATAATTATTTTTAAATTTAAATATCTTAAAACCAGTAAATTTTATCAAAATGTTACAAGAGACAAAAAAGTTGAAAAATCATCTAACTAATGGCACCAAGTTTGTAAGGATCTGATGACAAATAATGGAGTAATTGAGATTTTTCTTTTAAAATAACCTAAATTTGCATGCATTTTAATGGAAAATCAATAATTTTATGCATAAAAATTTTAATTTTTCCGTTATCTATTGTTTGATCATTACAATCTTGGTACTATTAGTTAAGTGATTTTATTATTCAACTTTTTTGTCTCTTGTAAAATTGTTATAAAATTTACTATTACAATATCGCTGGCCCGGCCATGTTTGATTTTTAAACTAAAATTTATGTTAAACGATTGTGCATAATTTGTACTATTTAGTACCATTGTTTAAATAATAGTATCGCCAAGGTTTAGAAAGGGAGTGTATATACATTCATAATAATTCCAGATATTTTGATTTAAGATGCTGTTTATACTGTTTTGGTACCGCTAGCCCATTCTTTATAATAAAATACCTTTAACACTTACACCGCCATTAAATACTTATTTTGTACTATAAATTAGTACTATTTATATAATCAGTACCTCATAATAAAATACCTTTAACACTTACACCACCATTAAATACTTATTTTGTATTATTAATTAGTACTATTTATATAATCAGTACCTCCAACGTTTACACATAAAAAGTGAGTAAACACTCAATTTATTTTTAAATTTTGTTTCGAGATGCTGATTTGACTCAATATTGTGGACAGCTCTGATATAAAATACCCATGATACTTATACTCCTATGTAGTGTTAAGTTTTTGATTTGCGATGCTAATTTGACTTTATATCTCTCATATAAAATACCCATGATACTTATACTCCAATGTAGTGCTAAATATGAACTATAATTGGTGGAGAGGGGGGGAAACTTAAAAAAAAAACTGACAGATGGTGGTACAGGGGTGAGTGCATCAAAATTGTAAACAAATATACATATTTGGGAATCACCATTACCTAATCTTTATTTTGGGAAAAACATTTAAAAAAATGTAAAAGTGCAAAAAATGGCAATAAACTCGGTTTGGGGTAGTCTTTTAAACAATGCAAAAGTTCCATTGAACACAAAAATAACATGTTTTTCTCAGTTATTAAGGCCATTATTTGTTACGGTGCTCAAGTTTGGGGTTTTATTGATAGCGAGACAATTGACAAAATCTACTTTTATGCGGCTTCCCTAAACATTAATTATTTAACCAAAGTCATGGAAATGCCACAGGGCCACAGGGTTGTCTCCTCTCAAGTTAGCGAAACAAATTATAGGGCGAGTGGGGAATAATCAGAATGTTGATATCAGTTTTAATGTTGACAGTGTTGTCATGCGGGCACGGCTGATGACGTTGTTGGAGGGGCAGAAAGAAGGGTGGAGGGCCGAGTGCCGGGGGCACGCGCTCACGTCCCAGTACCACCAACAGTTGTTATTAATTAATTGAGCTTGACCTTCGGGCGCTAAGTAACTATTTGAAAGTCGCATGGAAAACAAGATTGGAGTGGGTTCAGGAATTTAATTTTTAAGAGAATCTCGCATGAAAAAAATAAAAATTACTAAAGCTAACAAAGCTCAGTTTCAAAATAAATTTACTATAGGACTAGGTCTATATCTGTGTTAGATGCATATAACAAATTGAAATAGGAAAGTATATGTTGTTTTTTTGTAATTTATAAAAATTATTGTAAAATTACTTAAAATTGAGACATAAAAAATAATAAAAATTAAAACAATTTATTCATTTATACTAAAATTTTGTTTTGTTTTGTTTTTTATTGGGTTAGAAATATACTCAGGAAATCCGATGTAAAAAAAGTTTATGTTATATCTTTTAACAAACTGAAATATTGCATTGTTTTCTTCTGACCAGGTGTAGCCAAACCGCAACAGATGGTTCAGGAGACCATTGTTGTATTAATGATAAGTACTTATTGTATAATTTTAAGAATTATGGCAATAAAGGCACTTTTCATTTCATTTCAGTCCAGAGGTTAGCACTTTTAATGAAACCCTGATTTCCCGAACCAGCCCGACAAACAATATGAGGCTAACCTTTTCCTAGTGGGACACGGGAACCAAATTTAGATGAAGGAGTTTGCCAATTGTAATTTTTAGTGTGGTTTTGGCTGAAACAGATTTATTTCAAATAAATTTATGCAATTTCATAACTTTCTGATCACGCATTTTTTCACAGAAAAATCAACAATTTTCTGAGGCAATAAAATCTTGCCTGAACAATATCATAGGGTAACTTCCTAATTTTCCTTCCATAACTACATTTTTCGAAAGTTAATCTACATACTTTCAATGCCCTCCATATTGAAATGTACTTCTACTGAAACCAATTTTGTCTTTTAAAACAGATTTTACACAGTCGAAGGTTGGATACTCTCCCGACAAGTTTATCCATTTTGTCCTTTTTTCTCAGTTTGTGCACATTATAGGAGCAATTGGCACATGCTGGTCTATAATATTGAATCAAATTAGCATCTAGAAATAAGAGTGTTTACGCACTTTTTATGTGTAAACGTTATAGGTACTAATTATATAAATAGTACTAATTAATAGTACAAAATAAGTACTCAATGGTGGTGTAAGTGATATATGAAAATGAATTGGTATTTTTGGCCTCTTACCCTGGCTGCTACCGCAATAGCATATTACCTATAGGGGGGAATTCGCTATTATTAAAAAATTCGCTCAGTAAGCACGTCTGCTGCGACAAGTTAAAGTTAAAAAAAATAGACATACAAAGGCTTCAAATTTATTATAATCAGTTTACTAGTAGGATATTGATGACAATTTGTATTCTGATTGCGTGTTTGGAATCTTAAGGAAATCTACTACCTTTTTCTATTCAAACCAATACTTGATTTGTTTGTTTATAAAGATGCAGTTGGAACAACCACCAACCAGCCTCACAGAAAACCAAAGAGAATCTAACAAACAAAAACTGCCATCAACAAACACGGGAAATTGAATTGGAGCTGATGAGACACCAATAAAAAAAGGACGACGAATTGGAGCTGATGAGACACCAATAAAAAAAGGACGACCACCTACCATTGCTAACAAACACTTACGAAATCAAATGGAAAATAATAAAAATGATAATAATAAACACGTGTCAAAAGAGGAAAAAGAAATCTCAGTTTACAAACGAACACGGCCACTACCTTTATCATCATATATTCCCAATCCTAAAAGGCCAAAGGGATCGGCACCCTGCAAAATTCCAAGCAATACAACAATACTTCAGTTAAATAAATGACTAATTTTAGTAAAAACATAATAGTGAAATGCAACCTAGCCCCTACTAAGACTTCTATATCAAACCCACAACCGAAGGTGATAAACTCGCTTTCCCCCCATCATCAGCTAGTGGCCAAGATAATTCAAGAAGTTATATCAAACAATCAGCCCCCGACTACGGCGGTGACTGAGACTCAAGAAGTTATATCAAACGACCAGCCTCCAACCACGGCGGTGACTGAGACTCAAGAAGTTATATCAAACGACCAGCCTCCAACCACGGCGGTGACTGAGACTCAAGAAGTTATATCAAACGACCAGCCTCCAACCACGGCGGTGACTGAGACTCAAGAAGTTATATCAAACGACCAGCCTCCAACCACGGCGGTGACTGAGACTCAAGAAGTTATATCAAACGACCAGCCTCCAACCACGGCGGTGACTGAGACTCAAGAAGTTATATCAAACGACCAGCCTCCAACCACGGCGGTGACTGAGACTCAAGAAGTTATATCAAACGACCAGCCTCCAACCACGGCGGTGACTGAGACTCAAGAAGTTATATCAAACGACCAGCCTCCAACCACGGTGGTGACTGAGACTCAAGAAGTTATATCAAACGACCAGCCTCCAACCACGGCGGTGACTGAGACTCAAGAAGTTATATCAAACGACCAGCCTCCAACCACGGCGGTGACTGAGACTCAAGAAGTTATATCAAACGACCAGCCTCCAACCACGGCGGCGGTGACTGAGACTCAAGAACTTATATCAAACGACCAGCCTCCAACCACGGCGGTGACTGAGACTCAAGAAGTTATATCAAACGACCAGCCTCCAACCACGGCGGCGGTGACTGAGACTCAAGAAGTTATATCAAACGACCAGCCTCCAACCACGGCGGTGACTGAGACTCAAGAACTTATATCAAACGACCAGGCTCCAACCACGGCGGTGACTGAGACTCAAGAAGTTATATCAATCGACCAGCCTCCAACCACGGCGGTGAATGAGACTCAAGAAGTTATATCGAACGACCAGCCTCCAACCACGGCGGTGACTGAGACTCAAGAAGTTATATCGAACGACCAGCCTCCAACGGTGAGCAGCTCAGATGAGAGCAGTTCAGATGAAAGCAGTTCAGATGAGAGCAGTTTAGATGAGAGCAGCTCTGTTACAAGCAGTTCTACCGAAGACAGCAGTGATTATGAGGGGGATAATCTTGATCGCTAAATAAAAACCAAGAGAAAACTGTCAAGTAAAAATTAAATATTGTATGCTTTTTTAAATAATAAATATGCTTTTTTTAAATAACTATACACCCGCATGTGTAACTCACTCACAAGAATCAAAATTATTGACCACTTCCAATTATGCTAAAAACTTGAAATTCGGCATGTAGGTGGCTATTGTTTAGAAACCATCGGGAAAAATCTAAAATCCACCACTTTTCCATTTCAACCCCTCAAAAAAAATTAAAAGGGTAGAAATAAAAAATTTGAATATGTAAGGGTTTTCTATTTTCTCTGTAACTTTTGAACGAGAGTTCCTACCTCAAATCTGAGGGAAAACCGTTAGTTGGGAATTAAATGCTCTACAAATTAGGTCATATGACATTTTACTGTATCTCACTCCCTTCACCCTTAAAAAGGGGCGTACTTCCAAAATTTCAAAATTTCTTCACAAAAATTGCGCTATTTTATTTTTTTTTATTTATCATTATGGCAAATAGATATCTGAACTTTAGTACATATAATGCCCCAATAGTAACCTTTCTATTTTAGCATTCATTGGCCAATTTCAATTTAAGTTTAGCTAAAAGAAAATCGTAAAAACACGAATTCTTTAACATTTTGCCATGTAAAGTGTTTTTAATTTACTTCAATCTGGTAAATATGGTTCTACATTGATAAATATTTTTCAATTATTGTACTGTATTTTAGATGGTCTACAAGTTTGGTGCCTTGACATTTTCCCGTATCTCATCCCCTTTACCTTTAAAAGTGGACGTAATTTCAAAATATTAAAATTCGTCCATGAAAATTGCGCTATTTTAATATTTTTTATTTACTGTTAAGGCAAATGGATGTCTGAAATTTAGTAAATATTATGACCTCATATAGGTTTAACTATAATAGCATTCATAGGCCGATTTCAACCTAATTTTAGACCAAAAAACTCGTAAAAACACGAAATCCTTAACATTTTTAACGTATAGTGTGTTTGTAATTGACTTAAATTTGGTAAATATAGTACTATATTGATGTACGTTTTCAATTATTGTATTATATTTTAGACGGTCTACACATTTGGTCCTCACACATTTTTCCATATTACACCCCCTTCACCCTTACAAGGGGTGTAATTTCAAATTTCACAATTCTTTCAAAAAAATTAAGTTATTTCAATATTTTTATTCACTATTGTGGCACATGGACGTCTAAATTTTAGTACATATTATGACCTTGACTAGGTCATACTATAGTAGCAGCCATTGACCAGTTTTAATCTAATTTCAGTCCAAAATAATTGTAAAACCACAACATTGCAGGTCGTAACTTTTGAACGAGATGTCCTACCTAAAATCGGATGGAAAATTCATGGCTTCAGAGCGGACAAATCAGACGCTCTATATAAGTTATTCCGGTGTAGTTTTGCCATATCTCACTCCCTTCACCTTTAAAAGTTGTGTCCTTTCAAAATTTCTAAATTCATTTCCAAAAAATATGCTTTTTTAATATTGTTTATTTACTATTATGGCAGATATATGCCTGAACTTTAGTACATATGACCTTAACTAAATCTAACTATAGTAAAAGCCAGTGGGCAATTTCCATCAAAGTTGAGGCCTAAAAAGGTTTTAAAAAACACGAAATCTTTAACATTTTTTCATATATAGTGTTTGTAATTTACTTTAATCTGCCAAATATACTGCAATATCAATTTGAGTTTTGACATAATTACCTTCTATTCTATTCGCTCTACAAGTTTGGTCCAATGAAACTTTGCCATATCTCACCCCCTTCACCCTTTAAAATGGGCGTACTTTCAAAATTTTGAAATCTTTTCATAAAAGTCTTGTTGATTTAATAAGTTTTTTTTACCATACTGGCACATAGATGCTTGAAGTTCAGTACATATTATGACCTCAACCGTTCTTTCAATAGTATCAGTTATTTTCCGATTTCATTCAAAGTTAAGTCCAAAAACATCGTAAAAACTTGAAGTTTTTTCATGTAAAGTGTTAGTAATTTACGTCAATCTGCTAAATATACTGCAATATCGATACATGTTTTGCCAGTGTTACGTTTTATTTTAGACACTCTGAAAATTTAGTCTTATGAAATTTAGCTGTACCTCACCCCTTCACCCGTTTATAGGGGCGTACTTTCTAAATTGTAAAGTTCTTTAACCGAAAATGGTGCTATCCTAAAACATTAAATTTACTATTATGGTACTTAGATGTTTGAAATTTAGTACATATTATAACTTCAAATAGGTCATACTATAGTAAAAGCCATAAGTCAATTTTAATACAAGTTTAGTCATCTATAATTATTTAATACGCTAAGGGGTTTTTTTGTCTTGAGAACTACTCCTACAATTTTCAACCGATTTTCAAGTTTTTGGTGTCGTCGGATAGGGCTTGGTCTGTAGTTGTTTCCGCCAAAAACTGATGAGAATCGGACTGAAAATAAAGGCGCTATCCTCCATTGAAATCTCAAAATTTCCCATTTAAATAACATTGGGATTGAATAAAGCATTTTAAACATGTGTTAATAATCAGCTGTAAATACATGTTGTTTTGGTGATTACAGATACTCACAATATTGGATTGGTCGGATGTCATTGATTTAGAGCTAAAAGTAACATTTGTATTGTATTAAAATAAATTGCTCGATTTCGAGCAACACGTATACTACTTGTCATAATTTAGTAATTATCGTATTTGTTACATTTATAGCTAGGAATCCTGCCAATAATTCTCCCTATATTAACCATAGGAATTTTGTTAACCTTAGGACCAAACCCTACGTTAAGATAAAATTTGAGCTTTGATCTGTATTTTTTTATCTGTATTTTTTATGTGTATTTTTTGACGTAAATTATTAGACGTTAATGAATTAGGGGGAACGAACTAGGGGGCATGGGGGCGGAGCCCCCATCGAGCCGTGTAGGCGAGTCCTATAATTATTTACTGGGATTAAAAAACATGGTTTTAAAATGTTATATTGCATTAAAATACGTGTCAAATTATCTACCACATACCTGTAGACAAGTGTGCCAGTATTAAAAACCCCCCATCACCAGTATTAACAAAATGGATAATGTCCAAAACAAAAAAAAAAAAAAACAAATGTTTATGAGCCATGTGTACTTCTCAAAACAAAAAACAAATGTTTTGAGCCATGTATGCTTCTCAAAACAAAAAAAACGAACGTTTTTGAACCATGTGTGTGTGAGCGCCTGTCGAGGGCGTGCATCAACTGCGCGAATTGTCCTGAGCCAGGTAGCTAAAGATGCATCAACTGCGCGAAACGCTCCAAAGGACGATCAGAGACGTGCATTAACTGCGCGAAGTGGTGGTGGGTCTATTTTACTACTATATCATGAGACAACATAGGGTTTAAGTATTTGCAAATTAGATAATTTTACATTATATTAAAATTAAAAGAAAAACTAAAATAAGTCAACAAAAATAAAAAGTATCTAGAAGAGTGGATAAATTTGTTGTTAGAAATCTGTTCACCGGAGTAGCTCAGGGTTATGTTCATTTCCATTACGTGTGGATACATTTTTGGATATGAATTTAAATCTAGTTCCCATACGGACGAAATATTATCATACTATGACGATTTCAAAACTCTTTGGAACCTGTATCCGGCCTTAACTATTAAATTTTATAGTCTTTCACTGATAAATTTTTCCGTGAAAAATATACATCCAAAATCATTTTACTATTTTTAACGACAAATATAAGTAAGCCTATTTTTACTAAGCAAACAACAAAATATTTACAGTTCGCACACTTTCAAAAAACATATAGGCTATTTACGAAAAATCCATAGGAACGTGGGTGATGTTGTCCCTTTAAAAACTACTCCGTAACGGACCGAAATAACTAATGAAATAACATGGGGAGTGGAGTTAAGAAAATCACTTAAATATTTACGAACACTATTGCCAATGCTAATAGTTTGACCACACTTTGTGATATGGGAGGTTGGGATGAACCTGTAAACTAGGAGATTTCTTCGGCCGCCAACTACTTTATACCTGGCCGGGTTTCGCGCAGTTTATGCACATTTTTGGGAGACCCTTTTTGGTTTTCGCGCAGTTGATGCAAATCGAAGGAATTTTTCGCGCAGTTGATGTGCGACCTTCTTTGATTGACGGTCGCACATCAACTGCGCGAAAAATTTCTTTGATTTGCATCAACTGCGCGAAAACCGAAAAGGGTCCCCCAAAAATATGCATCAACTGCACGAAGCCCGAGCCAGGTATACGGTAGTTGGCGGTGGAAGAAATCTCCTAGTTTACAGGTTCATCCCAACCTCCCATATCACTAAGTGTGGTAAAACTCTTTTCTTTGGCACTAATATTCGTAAATGTTTAAGTGATTTCCTTAACTCCAATCCCCATGTTACTTTATTGGTTATTTCGGTCCGTTACGGTGTAGTTTTTTAAAGGGACAACATCACCCACGTTGCCTTGGATTCTATATGTTTTTTAAAGTGTGCGAACTGTAAATATTTTGTTGTTTGATTTGTAAAACTAGGCTAACTTATATTTGTTGTTAAAAATAGTGGAATGATTTTGGACGTATATTTTCACGGAGAAATTTATCAGTGAAAGATATAAAATTTAATAGCTAAGGTCGGATACAGGTTCCAAAGAATTTTAAAATCGTCAGAGTATGATAATATATCGTCCTTATGGGAACTAGATTTAAATTCAAATACAAAAATTTATCTACCCGTAATGAAAATGAACATAACCATGAAACTACTCCGTTTCATCAGGTGAACAGATTTCCCCTCAACAAATTTAATCAGGTGAACAGATTTCCCCTCAACAAATTTATCCATAGCCTCATAAAGAAAGTAGTTGGTATTGACAAGCGGCCTACTGAGATTTTCAACAGAAAAATAAGTCAACAAAAAGTAATAAACATATTTAATTTTAGTTTTTCGTTTAATTTTCATCTAATGTAAAATTATCTAATTTGCAAATATTAAAACCCTATGTTGTCTTATAATATCACTTCGCGCAGTTAATGCACTTCTCTGATCGTCCCTTGGAGCGTTTCGCGCAGTTGATGTGTCCCTGGCTACCTGGCTCAAGTCAATTCGCGCAGTTGATGCACGCCCATGGCGGCTGAGGGATTAGAGCGGCCGGGGAGGCCTCCCTTCTCCTCGCCAACCCTCGGTCGGCCGCTCCGGGCCTGGGCCATGAGTCACCCACTGGGCAAGAGGTGCGATTAGTACAACTTTCGTTACTTCGAAATATATTGTCATCTAAATGCCATTTTTGAAACCTTTATAAAATTACAAGAAAATCAAGCCCAAGAATGATGTTAATACGATACATCGAGTATTCCAGGTCCAAAATTAAATTAGTATTTAAAATATTTACAACCACCGTATTTCTTGAGCTTAATTTTCTTGTAGTTTTATGAAGGTTTCAAAAATGGCATTTAGATGACAATATATTGAGAAATAACGAAAGTTGTACTAATCGCACCTCTTGCCCAGTGGGTGACTCATGGCCCAGGCCCTGAGCGGCCGACCGAGGGTTGGCGAGGAGAAGGGAGGCCTCCCTGGCCGCTCTAATCCCTCAGCCGCCACCGCTGTCTAACCGGACTATAACATATATTTCAATCAATAACAATTTATTTTACAACAATACCATTAACGAGGTGGCCCATGCCCAAATTGAGCATTTTATGATTCTGTATAAGTGAAACAAACCTACAGTACCATGTGAATGCTGATTACGAAGTAACAGGGATCTATTTTGTTAATTATCTATATATTAATACGCAAGCATGTTTCGTTTCCTCCTTTTTTCTCAGATCGTGTGAATCGTAAAAGAAATCCGCGCATACCGATAGAAAGGTATAGTCCTGTAGATGAGCAGAATCACATTCCAATTCACATCGGACTCCAGGGCTACGCCCCACAGGCTTTCAAAGTACTAATGTTAATCTTATGGACGAAGGAGGATTGAATCAATCATTAGACAGCTGTTGCAAAAACTGCTAGAAAACTGGGAAGAACAGATGTTTCAGTTCTAAAATTATTTTAATCTTCTTGTGTCCAGATCAACTGAAATTTTGATCGAATTTCGATCAGGAGGCAATCTCTAGTCTGACTTTAAAATTCATGAAGATAATCAGCTGTTAAATTACAATTCACATTATGCAATGAAAGTTGGTCAAAATTTTAAAGCGCAATCTAGAAATAAATCAAAGCCGAGGGGGGCCAAGCCCGAAACGATAATTACCATTCGTCACTGCGGTGTATCCTAAGCTTTAAAATAACACCTCAAACTTAAAAATCGGTTCAGTAGTTGAGAGACATAACAAACAAAAACCCTTATAGAAATCTTCATCTACATACATTTTACGTTACGAAAGTCGCAACTGATGATGATGTTAGACTGTGACGCTATTGCAAGGAACCTTTCAAACTTCTCTTGTTTTTTGATTCGGTAAAAAATCGATCAGTGATAACAGGGCGGCCCTTGGATGAAAGTATTAGGTAGGGCGAGGTGCGTTAAACAGGTATTTGATTGTTATTTCCCCAATTGAGTCAACCCTTATAATCCTCAACCGCGTGGGCATTTATTCAATAGTTTCCGTGCCACCGACACCCCTAGTGCCCCCACCCCCTTCCCCCTCGGCAACGCAAACGCGACGCCCCCATTGAAGCGCATGCCCGCCGTTTCCTCCATGGATCCCTCCCCCTACCCCCCTACCCCCTTACCTACACCCCTCCCCCTACCCCCCTTACCTACAACGTTATAGGTTTATATAGCCCCTAGCAATCGTACTTACCTACAACGTTATAGGTTTATATAGCCCCTAGCAATCGTATCAATGTGCTTATGGTAACTATAGTTCAATAGGTACAGTGCAAGTCAATTAAGTTTTACGTTTTACGTTCAACATTATAATGGAAATTTTAAAAAGTGTTAAGCCAACAATCAAATTTTCGACACGGGAAGAGAAACTTTTTGGTCCTAATGTCAAATTCATAATAGACCTGGATGGCTTCTATATTGGAGGTAGATTTTATCCGAAAGAATTAGGGGTTTGTGATACGGAAGATGGTTCCGTGTCGCTTTATCATTTTAAAACACGCCATCTCAAACATTATGCCACAAGGTCGGATTATTATACGATTAAATATGTAACAAGGTTTATTCATGGTTTAAACATCAATGATGACCGACCCCAAGACCTACCACAAGAGACACTTTTTGAGATCATTCGCCACCTTTGCAAAGAAGCATCAATTAAAAACAAACTGATTGGATATAAAGGTGGTCACATTTAACGCGATTGCATTGAAGCGGCGGGTTTCTATAACCACATCAACATAGAAAACCTTGAAATTGGGAGACGCCAAAATTCGAAGAAATACTATCAAACATGCCGGTAGTGCGAGACGCCTCACAAACATATATATGTTGCCGTCACACAAGCATCAAAGATGCGCACAAGACCCCCCACTGCTCCGCATTTGAGGTGTACGCTTTCTTCAAATACATCCAGAGCGTACATCAATAATTGGTATAACAGAACGATATTTATTGTATTGCTAAACCCTGGCGGTGATGGGTACTGCTGACGTTTTTCAACATCCGTTTGAAAGCTGAAATATGGACTGGATTCCAAACGGTGTAGTTCCCAACAAACACGTGTCAAAAGAGGAAAAAGAAATCTCAGTTTACAAACGAACACGGCCACTACCTTTATCATCATATATTCCCAATCCTAAAAGGCCAAAGGGATCGGCACCCTGCAAAATTCCAAGCAACACAACAATACTTCAGTTAAAAAAATGACTAATTTTAGTAAAAACATAATAGTGAAATGCAACCTAGCCCCTACTAAGACTTCTTTATCAAACCCACAACCGAAGGTGATAAACTCGCTTTCCCCCCATCATCAACTAGTGGCCAAGATAATTCAAGAAGTTATATCAAACAATCAGCCCCCGACTACGGCGGTGACTGAGACTCAAGAAGTTATATCAAACGACCAGCCTCTAACCACGGCGGTGACTGAGACTCAAGAAGTTATATCAAACGACCAGCCTCCAACCACGGCGGTGACTGAGACTCAAGAAGTTATATCAAACGACCAGCCTCCAACCACGGCGGTGACTGAGACTCAAGAAGTTATATCAAACGACCAGCCTCCAACCACGGCGGTGACTGAGACTCAAGAAGTTATATCAAACGACCAGCCTCCAACCACGGCGGTGACTGAGACTCAAGAAGTTATATCGAACGACCAGCCTCCAACGGTGAGCAGCTCAGATGAGAGAAGTTCAGATGAGAGCAGCTCAGATGAGAGCAGCTCTGTTACAAGCAGTTCTACCGAAGACAGCAGTGATTATGAGGGGGATAATCTTGATCGCAAAATAAAAACCAAGAGAAAACTGTCACGTAAAATTAAATATTGTGGCCATAGGTTTTCAACTGAAAGCGCTAGGCGCGACTTTTTGAAAATTAAGTTAAGGAACTGTTGTGAAAGTAAAATATCCAACATTGACCAAAAAATCTATCACCGTTGCGAGCGTGCCTTGGATTATACAACCAATAAGCCATTTAAATTTAGACATCACAAAAGAACCAGTGACACAAAGAATTACTATGGCGTACGGTTGAGTAATAAAATTATCCATCGTAATCGAAGTGATGTAATTTACTATCCATCATACATATTTAATTACAAAAAGTATTCAAATATGAAAGATATCATCAGAAAAGATGGAGTTAGTACATCAGGTGACATTGAACGCTATCTAATGCATATGATGGAGCAACACGCTATGGTCCCCGACAACATAAGCGATCAATGAAGGGTATCATTTAACATGACTGGATGTTCATACCGGAACCTATCGTATAGAGGTCTACGACACGGACTTGCATTTGTAAACGACTACAGTTTAGTCATAGGGCTTGTACCCAAAGCCTTAGAAGAATTCGTTGCAAAATACCACTACTATGTGGAAGATTACTATTACTCACAAGCGAACCCGGAAGAAGATAGAGTTTTATTTTATGTGGGCGAATTGGAACTAATAGCCTACCATTGTAACGTAATGACGACCACCGACGTGGACAGATTTGACCCCGACAGGGAAAGGGTCCATCTAAGACAAGTATTGTCATCATTAGCATACAATTTACATAATACAAATAAGAGTATGTTGCGATCTTTTGCCAAACGGTTGATTTTCTTGGCCGATCTGAAGAACCCACAGAAAAAAACAATAAACCACACCGTAGCACTGTTATTAAAAACCGAATATATGAACGTAAGAGAAACCCTTCAAGAAAACAAAAACCATTTGAAACCCAGTAAAGAACTAGATGCAATTAATAAAAGTCTAACTTTACTCGAAATGGCTTTGAAAGTTGCTGAATTGCACCATTATACGTGTCACCACACAATCAAGCACATATCCACAGTTTCAAACTTTTTAACAGAAAAACTAAAGGCGATTGCTATGGAGAGTATGCCACAAAAAACAGTTACCTGCCATAGTTACAAAATGTGGTTTCAAAAAGATATTATACCTAGATGACAAAACAGAAATTTCAGAGATACTACTAATAAGAACCAATGCTTTCCTTAGGCTAACTGTAGAAATGTTAGTTTATTTTTATTTTTCAAACAGAATGGGTGACTCGATGGAGATTCGCCACAATTAACAACATCCAATGTCATGGCTTTTTTCACATTCAACAACCATATTCTTAACGATATAGACCTTGAGAATTATAACTACAAACACATCAGCGATTTAAACAGTACAGGATTTAAAAAATACATAATTCTAAGGCTCTCCCGATATGCCGACTTCGAAGTGACGATGGGCAAACAACCAATGCTTCTTTTTATTAAATTTGGAGCTGCGAGTCTATACAAATTGTACAGACGGGCATACGAAACTTTAACAAATTACGACCTTAAAACAAGCATGGAAGTTATTGTATCAACTTTAGAAGAAACCGTCATGGACCTGATAGAAGATATTGAACAAGATGGGCGGTACAGAGGAATGTTGTATATAGAAAGATGCAATGAAGATGCAGTGGATGACCCAGATTTTGAGCCGTTCCGAGAGGATCAAAGAGGTAATCTTGTTGGCTTTTCTATTATCATCAAGATAAAAATGGTAGAAGTTAACTAATTTTTTTATAAAGGTGTAAAATAATACAATTTTTTAAATATTATAATAGAATCCGGCTACAGGCCAAGCTGTGGAGGGTTTTTGGGCGGGTGATGGTGTACAATAAATTACCGCCTCGTAAACTGTAAGCAGCCCCTACACTCGACAGGCGCTCACACACACATGGTTCAAAAACGTTCGTTTTTTAGTTTTGAGAAGCATACATGGCTCAAAACATTTGTTTTTTGTTTTGAGAAGTACACATGGCTCATAAACATTTGTTTTTTTTTGTTTTGGACATTATCCATTTTGTTAATACTGGTGATGGGGGGTTTTTAATACTGGCACACTTGTCTAAAAGTATGTGGTAGATCATTTGACACGTGTTTTAATGCAATATAACATTTTAAAACCATGTTTTTTAATCCCAGTAAATAATTATAGGACTCGCCTACGGCTCGATGGGGGCTCCGCCCCCATGCCCCCTAGTTCGTTCCCCCTAATTCATTAACGTCTAATAATTTACGTCAAAAAATACACATAAAAAAGACAGATAAAAAATACAGATCAAAGCTCAAATTTTGTCTTAACGTAGGGTTTGGTCCTAAGGTTAACAAAATTCCTAAGGTTAATCTAGGGAGAATTATTGGCAGGATTCCTAGCTATAGGTGTAACAAATACGATAATTACTAAATTATGACAACTAGTATACGTGTTGCTCGAAATCGAGCAATTTATTTTAATACAATACAAATGTTACTTTTAGCTCTAAATCAATGACATCCGACCAATCCAATATTGTGAGTATCTGTAATCACCAAAACAACATGTATTTACAGCTGATTATTAACACATGTTTAAAATGCTTTATTCAATCCTAATGTTATTTAAATGGGAAATTTTGAGATTTCAATGGTGCATAGCGCCTTTATTTTCAGTCCGATTCTCATCAGTTTTTGGCGGAAACAACTACAGACCAAGCCCTATCCGACGACACCAAAAACTTGAAAATCGGTTAAAATTCATATTGAAATAAATCTGTTTCAGCCAAAACCACACTAAAAATTCATTAAAAGTGCTAACCTCTGGACTGAAATGAAATGAAAAGTGCCTTTAATGCCATAATTCTTAAAATTATACAATAAGTACTTATCATTAATACAACAATGGTCTCCTGAACCATCTGTTGCGGTTTGGCTACACCTGGTCAGAAGAAAACAATGCAATATTTCAGTTTGTTAAAAGATATAACATAAACTTTTTTTACATCGGATTTCCTGAGTATATTTCTAACCCAATAAAAAACAAAACAAAACAAAATTTTAGTATAAATGAATAAATTGTTTTAATTTTTATTATTTTTTATGTCTCAATTTTAAGTAATTTTACAATAATTTTTATAAATTACAAAAAAACAACATATACTTTCCTTTTTCAATTTGTTATATGCATCTAACACAGATATAGACCTAGTCCTATATTAAATTTATTTTGAAACTGAGCTTTGTTAGCTTTAGTAATTTTTATTTTTTTCATGCGAGATTCTCTTAAAAATTAAATTCCTGAACCCACTCCAATCTTGTTTTCCATGCGACTTTCAAATAGTTACTTAGCGCCCGAAGGTCAAGCTCAATTAATTAATAACAACTGTTGGTGGTACTGGGACGTGAGCGTGCGCCCCCGGCACTCGGCCCTCCACCCTTCTTTCTGCCCCTCCAACAACGTCATCAGCCGTGCCCGCATGACAACACTGTCAACATTAAAACTGATATCAACATTCTGATTATTCCCCACTCGCCCTATAATTTGTTTCGCTAACTTGAGAGGAGACGACCCTGTGGCCCTGTGGCATTTCCATGACTTTGGTTAAATAATTAATGTTTAGAGAAGCCGCATAAAAGTAGATTTTGTCAATTGTCTCGCTATCAATAAAACCGCAAACTTGAGCACCGTAACAAATAATGGCCTTAATAACTGAGAAAAACATGTTATTTTTGTGTTCAATGGAACTTTTGCATTGTTTAAAAGACTACCCCAAACCGAGTTTATTGCCATTTTTTGCACTTTTACATTTTTTTAAATGTTTTTCCCAAAATAAAGATTAGGTAATGGTGATTCCCAAATATGTATATTTGTTTACAATTTTTATGCACTCACCCCTGTACCACCATCTGTCAGTTTTTTTTAAGTTTCCCCCCCTCTCCACCAATTATAGTTCATATTTAGCACTACATTGGAGTATAAGTATCATGGGTATTTTATATGAGAGATATAAAGTCAAATTAGCATCGCAAATCAAAAACTTAACACTACATAGGAGTATAAGTATCATGGGTATTTTATATCAGAGCTGTCCACAATATTGAGTCAAATCAGCATCTCGAAACAAAATTTAAAAATAAATTGAGTGTTTACTCACTTTTTATGTGTAAACGTTGGAGGTACTGATTATATAAATAGTACTAATTAATAATACAAAATAAGTATTTAATGGTGGTGTAAGTGTTAAAGGTATTTTATTATGAGGTACTGATTATATAAATAGTACTAATTTATAGTACAAAATAAGTATTTAATGGCGGTGTAAGTGTTAAAGGTATTTTATTATAAAGAATGGGCTAGCGGTACCAAAACAGTATAAACAGCATCTTAAATCAAAATATCTGGAATTATTATGAATGTATATACACTCCCTTTCTAAACCTTGGCGGTACTTTTATTTAAACAATGGTACTAAATAGTACAAATTATGCACAATCGTTTAACATAAATTTTAGTTTAAAAATCAAACATGGCCGGGCCAGCGATATTGTAATAGTAAATTTTATAACAATTTTACAAGAGACAAAAAAGTTGAATAATAAAATCACTTAACTAATAGTACCAAGATTGTAATGATTAAACAATAGATAACGGAAAAATTAAAATTTTTATGCATAAAATTATTGATTTTCCATTAAAATGCATGCAAATTTAGGTTATTTTAAAAGAAAAATCTCAATTACTCCATTATTTGTCATCAGATCCTTACAAACTTGGTGCCATTAGTTAGATGATTTTTCAACTTTTTTGTCTCTTGTAACATTTTGATAAAATTTACTGGTTTTAAGATATTTAAATTTAAAAATAATTACTTGATGCCATTAGTTAGGTGATTTTTCAACTTTTTTGTCTCTTGTAACATTTTGATAAAATTTACTGGTTTTAAGATATTTAAATTTAAAAATAATTGTTTTCCTGAAAACGGACATTGCTGTTATAAAGTTTTATGCCAAATATGAACTTAATACAACAAACAGTCATGGAAATAAAAATTGTTATGTATAAAAATCAAAATGGCGGATTACGGCTAAACTAAGCCGAAATCAAAAAATGTTATTTTTCATTTTTTACTTATTTTTGCATGTAGAATTAGGTCCTGTATAACCAATAATACTTATTTGTGACACCCTGTATAATTACTTTACAATATAATTATTGAGGAACAATAGAAGAGTTAAAAAATGAGTGAATATGGAATTATAATTATTCGTGAGACAGATTACCCGCAAATGTAATACTTTATAATATAATCACCGAGGCACTTTAGAATTATAAGTTAAAAATTCAAAATACTAAGTTGTTTTTTTAAAGCTATTTTTAATTACTTTAGTTAAAATTATTAAATTTTAAAAACTAAGGTCCAAAAATTTAAAAAAAAACCCCATTGTTTACCCTTTAGAAACCCCATAAAACACCGTTCCCATAACCCGATCATGCTGGTTCACGAACTTATGAAAACAGATCTGGTCTTACAGCTTCATACCAAATTTCATCAAAATCAGGGGACCCCTTCAAAAATTATCAGTACCACAAATACACACACACTATATATATATATATATATATATATATATATATATATATATATATATATATATATATATATATATATACGATATATATACTATATATACTATATATATATATATATATATATTTCTTATTATGTATATATAAGAAAATGAACAAATGGGGTTTTTGGCTTCTGGGGACCTCAAAATAAAAAAGTAAATTGGTCCCGGGCTTGAAATAAAGTACTTTTTATGCTAATTCCTGGTCTTGTTATGGCTACTACCGTAATAGCGTATTCCCTATAAGCCTACGCTATAAAGCTAAAAGCGCCTCTTTCAAGTTTATAACATCTGTTAGTAAAAATTTTGACCACCTTAGAAAGTTTTGGCCACCTTTTACCAGTAGGCCTATTTAAAAAAATGCATAATAGATATTTGTGCAAAATTGGCAAAATTTTAATAGTTTGACTTAAAGATATTACAATTTTGGCAAAAAATCAACTAAGGGAGATTGTTAAATGGTCTTGTTGAAGTATTTCAAGAATGATGTTTATAAGAAATATAATGTAAATAAATTGGCCTACGGTACATTTATATTTTATTTTTATATTACTCAATGAGAAAATTTGTTTTGTTATTAAAAATGTCTTAAAAATAAATCAAATTGAATTTGGTTTTTTTTAGAGAATATTTTTGAATCCAACAGAATATTGAATTTTAAGAGAATATTATTCTATTTAAAACACTTTAAGCTAAAATATATACAGTACATAGTAAGCTAAAAATGTTCAACATACCTGTCGGTTTGTCGTGAGTGGATCTTGTCGGAGATGTTTGTGTTTTCTTGGAGTCGGATCGCGAGTCGGATCGTTTTTGTCGGGGTTCGTGTATGTTTTGTTAAAATAACTATAGTAATATCTAGAATACATTTGGGGGTTTTCTAATTTTTCAAATAGTTCTTCCAATTCTGGATCTAATTTAAAAAAAATGTTTTTCGGTACGAAGCAAGTTAGCGATTTTTATACTGGGTGTGGGTTGGATTGGGTTGGGTGTGAATTGGCTTGTGTTGGGTGTAGGCTGGGTTGGGCTAGGGCTGAGGTATAGGTCGTCTAGTGTTTGAAGTTCTAACCGGTTCATTGCGTTCTCGGATGTAAAATCTTCCGCGGCGAAGTCAAGTAACAACGCTTGTACGGCTCTTTCTGTTTCAATTGCACTTGAGGAATTTGAAAAAGTCGACATAATGCCGAGAATGGAACGAAAACGTAGGGCGTAAAAGTACGCCCTACCCCTACCTCTTTAACGCGTCGCGACTCGGAGGATGGTGCTACAGAGGCTGGGGTCATATTTATAAGGGGCAATGACTGCGACAATCTCAATAATATTATTCTATTGGCCAGAATAATCCCCCCACTTTTTATGCCGCTACGTCACAGAGATATGATTCTATTGGCCAGAATAATCCCACCACTTTTTATGCCGCTACGTCACAGAGATATGATTCTATTGGCCAGAATAATCCCACCACTTTTTATGCCGCTAAGTCACAGAGATATGGTTCTATTGGCCAGAATAATCCCCCCACTTTTTATGCCGCTACGTCACAGAGATATGATTCTATTGGCCAGAATAATCCCACCACTTTTTATGCCGCTACGTCACAGAGATATGGTTCTATTGGCCAGAATAATCCCACCACTTTTTATGCCGCTACGTCACAGCAATCTTGTGACGCGAGCGGTGTAAATACACTGGGTGGTAACACACCCAGTGGTAATACTGGGTTTTAATATTGACACACTTGTCTAAAATTATGTAGTACATAATTTCATTTATTTGTTTATTTAATTTTTACAATGCTACGATACAGTCGAAGTTGATTACATTATAGCATCAAAACTAAAGACTAATTTATAGTCCGGTTAGACAGCGGTGGCGGCGGTCGCACATCAAATGTTTAACACATCGTAAATGTTTAAGTGATTTCCTTAACTCCAATCCCCATGTTACTTTATTGGTTATTTCGGTCCGTTACGGTGTAGTTTTTTAAAGGGACAACATCACCCACGTTGCATTGGATTCTATATGTTTTTTAAAGTGTGCGAACTGTAAATATTTTGTTGTTTGATTTGTAAAACTAGGCTAACTTATATTTGTTGTTAAAAATAGTGGAATGATTTTGGACGTATATTTTCACGGAGAAATTTATCAGTGAAAGATATAAAATTTAATAGCTAAGGTCGGATACAGGTTCCAAAGAATTTTAAAATCGTCAGAGTGTGATAATATATTGTCCTTATGGGAACTAGATTTAAATTCAAATACAAAAATTTATCTACCCGTAATGGAAATGAACATAACCATGAAACTACTCCGTTTCATCAGGTGAACAGATTTCCCCTCAACAAATTTAATCAGGTGAACAGATTTCCCCTCAACAAATTTATCCATAGCCTCATAAAGAAAGTAGTTGGTATTGACAAGCGGCCTACTGAGATTTTCAACAGAAAAATAAGTCAACAAAAAGTAATAAACATATTTTAGTTTTTCGTTTAGTTTTCATCTAATGTAAAATTATCTAATTTGCAAATATTAAAACCCTATGTTGTCTTATAATATCACTTCGCGCAGATAATGCACTTCTCTGATCGTCCCTTGGAGCGTTTCGCGCAGTTGATGTGTCCCTGGCTACCTGGCTCAAGTCAATTCGCGCAGTTGATGCACGCCCATGGCGGCTGAGGGATTAGAGCGGCCGGGGAGGCCTCCCTTCTCCTCGCCAACCCTCGGTCGGCCGCTCCGGGCCTGGGCCATGAGTCACCCACTGGGCAAGAGGTGCGATTAGTACAACTTTCGTTACTTCGAAATATATTGTCATCTAAATGCCATTTTTGAAACCTTTATAAAATTACAAGAAAATCAAGCCCAAGAATGATGTTAATACGATACATCGAGTATTCCAGGTCCAAAATTAAATTAATATTTAAAATATTTACAACCACCGTATTTCTTGAGCTTAATTTTCTTGTAGTTTTATGAAGGTTTCAAAAATGGCATTTAGATGACAATATATTGAGAAATAACGAAAGTTGTACTAATCGCACCTCTTGCCCAGTGGGTGACTCATGGCCCAGGCCCGGAGCGGCCGACCGAGGGTTGGCGAGGAGAAGGGAGGCCTCCCTGGCCGCTCTAATCCCTCAGCCGCCACCGCTGTCTAACCGGACTATAACATATATTTCAATCAATAACAATTTATTTTACAACAATACCATTAACGAGGTGGCCCATGCCCAAATTGAGCATTTTATGATTCTGTATAAGTGAAACAAACCTACAGTACCATGTGAATGCTGATTACGAAGTAACAGGGATCTATTTTGTTAATTATCTATATATTAATACGCAAGCATGTTTCGTTTCCTCCTTTTTTCTCAGCTAGTGTGAATCGTAAAAGAAATCCGCGCATACCGATAGAAAGGTATAGTCCTGTAGATGAGCAGAATCACATTCCAATTCACATCGGACTCCAGGGCTACGCCCCACAGGCTTTCAAAGTTCTAATGTTAATCTTATGGACGAAGGAGGATTGAATCAATCATTAGACAGCTGTTGCAAAAACAACTGCTAGAAAACTGGGAAGAACAGATGTTTCAGTTCTAAAATTATTTTAATCTTCTTGTGTCCAGATCAACTGAAATTTTGATCGAATTTCGATCAGGAGGCAATCTCTAGTCTGACTTTAAAATTCATGAAGATAATCAGCTGTTAAATTACAATTCACATTATTCAATGAAAGTTGGTCAACATTTTAAAGCGCCCTCTAGAAATAAATCAAAGCCGAGGGGGGCCAAGCCCGAAACGATAATTACCATTCGTCACTGCGGTGTATCCTAAGCTTTAAAATAACACCTCAAACTTAAAAATCGGTTCAGTAGTTGAGAGACATAACAAACAAAAACCCTTATAGAAATCTTCATCTACATACATTTTACGTTACGAAAGTCGCAACTGATGATGATGTTAGACTGTGACGCTATTGCAAGGAACCTTTCAAAGTTCTCTTGTTTTTGATTCGGTAAAAAATCGATCAGGGATAACAGGGCGGCCCTTGGATGAAAGTATTAGGTAGGCCGAGGTGCGTTAAACAGGTATTTGATTGTTATTTCCCCAATTGAGTCAACCCTTATAATCCTCAACCGCGTGGGTATTTATTCAATAGTTTCCGTGCCACCGACACCCCTCGTGCCCCCACCCCCTTCCCCCCTCGGCAACGCAAACCCGACGCCCCCATTGAAGCGCATGCCCGCCGTTTCCTCCATGGATCCCTCCCCCTACCCCCCTACCGCCTTACCTACACCCCTCCCCCTACCCCCCTACCCCCCTTACCTACAACGTAATAGGTTTATATAGCCCCTAGCAATTGTACTTACCTACAACGTAATAGGTTTATATAGCCCCTAGCAATCGTATCTATGTGCTTATGGTAACTATAGTTCAATAGGTACAGTGCAAGTCAATTAAGTTTTACGTTTTACGTTCAACATTATAATGGAAATTTTAAAAAGTGTTAAGCCAACAATCAAATTTTCGACACGGGAAGAGAAACTTTTTGGTCCTAATGTCAAATTCATAATAGACCTGGATGGCTTCTATATTGGAGGCAGATTTTATCCGAAAGAATTAGGGGTTTGTGATACGGAAGATGGTTCCGTGTCGCTTTATCATTTTAAAACACGCCATCTCAAACATTATGCCACAAGGTCGGATTATTATACGATTAAATATGTAACAAGGTTTATTCATGGTTTAAACATCAATGATGACCGACCCCAAGACCTACCACAAGAGACACTTTTTGAGATCATTCGCCACCTTTGCAAAGAAGCATCACGTAAAAACAAACTGATTGGATATAAAGGTGGTCACATTTAACGCGATTGCATTGAAGCGGCGGGTTTCTATAACCACATCAACATAGAAAACCTTGAAATTGGGAAGACGCCAAAATTCGAAGAAATACTATCAAACATGCCAGTGGTGCGAGACGCCTCACAAACATATATATGTTACCGTCACACGAGCATCAAAGACGCGCACAAGACCCCCCACTGCTCCGCATTTAATGCAAATTTTTTGTTTTGTCATATTTTGTTCATAGAATTAACAACATGATTGAGATTGTTGTATATGTATATGTATCCCCATATACCCCGAGTACTCTAGGTATATGGGGAAGTGGTTGGGGAAAATTTCAAAGGGGTTAAAAAAAGTCAATATAAACATGTACAAAATAAGTTTTAGTAATTTAATGAAAATATTAAAGATTACTCTTGTGCTTCTTGGGCGACTTCATCAATTTCCAACGGATCTGTAAACCAATCCTTTCTGTAGCGGCAGGAGTCCAGAAAATGTGTGCACCATCCATCAGACTTGCGTATTCAGCAAAATTCCAAATTAGTAATATTAATTTTGGCCAGATAAACCTGTAAAAAAATATCATCACATGCCCATTAATAGGGAAATAAATATCTATCCTCCTTATGATAAATATAGGGAAAGAGTATGCAAGTAAGCCGCCATGCGGAACATTTAAAGTAGTTTTTTAGCATAAAAAATATTTCAACCATATGAAGCTATAAAATATTTCAACCATATGAAGCTATATCAATACCCTGTCCATTGCTAAAGGAGTTTGCCTATTCAACATATGATTAACATGGGAAAAGAGTAAGCAGGTTTGCTGCCATGATAAGCACAAAAACCAATATTTTTATCATAAATGAATGGATGTCATCCAAATGAAGCTGAATACCAAGTTTTATCCAAAAATATTGGTTACGTATTATAAATTGACCCACCCTTCAGATGTAGGTAATGTCAAATTATGTAGCATCATTAAATATTGAAAAATTATATTAAGTCGCATTTTACAGCGTTTGGATTGCAGTCCATATTTCAGCTTTCAAACGGATGTTGAAAAAAGTCAGCAGTAGGCCTACCCATCACCGCCAGGGTTTAGCAATACAATAAATATCGTTCTGTTATACCAATTATTGATGCACGCTCTGGATGTATTTGAAGAAAGCGTACACCTCAAATGCGGAGCAGTGGGGGTCTTGTGCGCGTCTTTGATGCTCGTGTGACGGTAACATATATATGTTTGTGAGGCGTCTCGCACCACCGGCAATGTTTGATAGTATTTCTTCGAATTTTGGCGTCTTCCCAATTTCAAGGTTTTCTATGTTGATGTGGTTATAGAAACCCGCCGCTTCAATGCAATCGCGTTCAATGTGACCACCTTTATATCCAATCAGTTTGTTTTTACGTGATGCTTCTTTGCAATGGTGGCGAATGATCTCAAAAAGTGTCTCTTGTGGTAGGTCTTGGGGTCGGTCATCATTGATGTTTAAACCATGAATTAACCTTGTTACATATTTAATCGTATAATAATCCGACCTTGTGGCATAATGTTTGAGATGGCGTGTTTTAAAATGATAAAGCGACACGGAACCATCTTCCGTATCCATACTGTAGTAATAATAGAAGGAAATCAAACATGTCACAACGTTTCCAGACACTTGTGGTGGCCAGAATCGGAATCAATTCATTGCCTCAGGAATTATGTATGTTGTAAACAAGACCCAGGACATTGAAACTGTTGACTTAAAGTTTATGGAATCTGGCCATTCGTACCTAGAGGCAGACTCAATGCACGCCACAATTGAAAGAGCGCGCAAACACAGGAAAATCTATACCACTCAATAGTGGGCACTTTTGATTGGAATGGCTCGTAAAAAACCTAAACCATACAATGTCACGATTTTGGATTTTGGACAAATCTTTGACCTTTGCAAACTAGGAAAAAATCTAATATTGAACAGAACGAAAAACACCAAAAAAGAAACTGTGAATTGGCTTAAAGTGGTTCAGGTTTCAAAAAGAAAACCCCTTTCAAATTCTATACAAGTACGAACTAAACAACGAAATAGAGTTTTTGACACTTGATGTTCGTATGGATTTCAAGACGCCTTTCGTTTGGGAACAACAACTTCTTAGTCCAAAGTACACCGAGCCTATTCCAGTTTCCAGTGCCAAGAAAAAGGATTTGATGTACCTACTGAAAGCGGGTGTAATCCTAGACGCATCTTTTGTTACTAGAATCCCTAGTTCGGAATCGGCAAGAGATATTGTACCTTACGTCGTAGAGGAAGAAGAAGGAATGGTACGGAAGCCCTGAAGGGCCAAAGAGAAAGCAAAAATTTTTTACACCGCCGTGTTTGAAACACAGCGAGCTGTGATTAAAAGACGGCGAGCCGTGTTTAAAAGACGGTGAGCCGTGTTTAAAAGACGGCGAGCCGTGTTTAAAAGACGGCGAGCCGTGTTTAAAAGACGGCGAGCGCGAGCCGTGTTTGAAAGTCGGCGAGCCGCGTTTAAAAGTCGGCGAGCCGTCGCTGACTTTCAAACACGACTCGCTGACTTATAAACACGGCTCGCCGACTATCTAACACTGCTTGCCGCCTTTCAAACACGGCTCGCCGACTTATAAACACGGCTCGCCGACTTTCTAACACTGCTCGCCGCCTTTCAAACACGACTCGCCGTGTTTCAAACACGGCGGTGTGAAAAATTTATGCTTACTCTTTGGCCCTTCAGAGCTTCCGTAGAATTGAGTCTCACTGAAACAGCCAAAAAAAAAAGAAGGACGATGCAGTAAAAGAGATGTTAAAGGCAAGAAACCAGAAAAGAACTTCGAAAAGAGACCAAGTAAACCAAGGAGCCTAAAAAAACCACAAAAAAGAATAAAGAAAATAAAACCTCTTCAAATAAGTGCAGTTGTAAAGTGTCTAAAAAAAATGACTCAAGTCAACTGAAAAGGCAGTATTTGTATACCTTTTACACAATTTTTCATTTTACATTTTTTAGCACTACCTATTTTTATTAAATGTTTAGTTTATTTTGTTTGGGTTTCTAATAGCTGATAGTAATTTTTATTTTGCAAATGTTAAAAGAAAAATAAAAGTAATCTACAATGAATACCAGTTCTAGTTGTTCATTTTTTCATTCCCTACTAAATAATCTAGGGGCAGTTTTTGTTTTGCACAATTATAGCATGTCCATAATACTGCTGTTCAGAAGTGCACACATATAGTATGTCCAACACTGTTTGATTTATAAATTATTTGTAAAAATATGGCTTGAATAAAGCTTAAACTATTTAATTAGATACATTACCAATGAATTTGACTAATAAAATGTATTTAATTGGAACATTTAACAGTTTTAGTTTAAGTTTCCCCCAAAATACAAACTTTGTTTCCACGGTTACCGAAAGTTTATGAAAATGGACATACAATGTCTGTGCTTGTAACCATCGATGTGGTCGTTCGACCAAATCCAATTGCATCGAACATATTTCTGAATAAAACTGGAAAATTCTCGTGACTCACCCAAAATGATGCGTTGGGCGGTTTAATTCACCGCATTACAGCACAAAACTCACAGTTTGAAAATGTCTAAATTGGGTAATTTCTCTTGAAACACAGTGCGACAAAATTGTACGTCTTGCGGTTACGTCCACCAACGGCACCTATAATCTTTTTCAGGACGTTGCGTCACAGCTGGTGAAAAGAAGAACAACAACACCGAATATTCCAGAAAACTGCACACAGTGGCCAGATAAAACACAACACTATAACAAATGAGACGTGACATCACGCATGGTGGGCAAAACGTCACGGCTCACGATGAACTCTTTAGATTCAACATCTGTGAGTTTATTCTAAATTTTATAGGAGTTTTTAGCGAGAGGTTCTAAGACGAATTGGCACATAAGAACCATCACGTAATTTTAGCTAATTTGAACCTAAAAGAACACCACCAAATCTCAACACTATCACATCGGGAAGTTGGAGAATAAAATGCAAATATATAAAATAATATATACAAAGGATTATTGACACATTCACTGCTTATATAGAAATGTTTATGTTTTACTCTTGTGCGTTATGAGAACTATAGGTCTCGTAGAGCGTTATTACATCTGTGCTGTACAAACGCAAAAAGCAAAGACCTTAGGTTAAATAACGAAAAATTAAATTTTATGTATAGTCAAGACTCTGCAGATAATCTTTAGTGACATCATAACCTAAAAAAGAATTGAGATAGAGAACTCTATACATAATTTTTATTTATTATGATGCATTTGTTCTCTTTTGTATTGTATTGAATTATGTGTCGTCTTTATCGTTTTATTAACGATAGGAACCACGCACTGACGCTGTTGACCTCCAACAGCCTGCTCAGTTCTTAAAAATTATGGTTTCAATATTTAAAAAAATTTTAATATTATACTAAAACTTTATATATTTCTTTGTTTCAAGACTCTCTCTAGATTTATATTAAATTATGTTGAATTATCAAATCGGAATTTGAGACATATATATGGCATTGCATTATTATATTTAAATTATATTACAAGACCGCAGGATGTCGTAAAGCAGTGAACGTGTCAAAATATAACTACATAAATACATGGGTTCATTACTTTATAATATCTTGCATTATTTTAAATGAATAAGTAAAAATAAAATTTCATAATATCATACTTTTAAATTTTGAACTCACAATACCATAACTCTCAAATTAAAAAATAATTTTAAAGATTATTAATTTATTTTTAAATATTTTAAGATATAGTTTCCTAAAAGTTTTAAAATCGCAAGATATTTTAAAGTTAATGTTATTAATCCCATGTTCATTGATTAATCCGTCCGATGTTGAAAAAATTAAATTTAAGGTTTCGGGTAGAGGTTCTTTAGAATCACATGAAAAATAAGTATGTAATACATTTAAAATTGGGTAGATATCAATATTCAATCTACTAAAAAATCTTTTACTAATTGTTCTATACAAAATTTAACAAATTTTGGATTTTGTAGAATTAATTCTCTAAGAAATGCGTGTTTTACACATTTCTTTCTTACATTAAAAACTCTAGGGTTTTCAGTGTCATTAGAAAATGTGCCATAGTGTTTCGCCAAGTATTAGACAGTAAAAAGAAATTATCTTTAAAATCTACCCAAATAAAAAGAAAAAAATTTACTAAAAAGTTAAAATGAAAATTGATTATACTGTCATTTTCATAATACCTGGGTATTTCTACATTTTCTTTACAATAATCGTAGAAAAATGAACGAACATTACTAACATTTTTTTCATAAATTTTGATTTGGAATACTCCATTATATCATTAAGACCTTCGTTAAAGTTCATTTTCCTACACTTTTCTAACATTACAAATAGAGTTGTGGCATTATCATGTTTAAACTGCTGGTGGTTCTAATTTTAATTTATGCATTTTTCTTAAAATTTTAATCATAACATATTTTGACATAGGAGATTTTCTATGAATTGGATAAACAAATTCCGTTTCATTTTTGAAAAAATCTAATTCATTAAAAAGAAAACTATGTATTCTATTTCCAAAGAACCTCATTAAAATTTCCGTGTGAGTTTTTAAGTGTTCCAACATCGGACATGAAATCTCAATTTTTCTACCAGAAACATGTGTCTTATATTTTTTCTTTTTCGTTTTTTCCTGACATATAAGACACTTTTTCTCCTTGTAGAAAAATTACGATTTCATTTGATTGTATTTATTACGGCTAATTTATTTTTTCTTCCATGAAAGCAACATTCCACGAAAACTTTTGAAGCTTTCATGGAAGAAATAAATAAATACTAACTTAACTATTAAATCCTTCAGGATTTTGTTGGGTTTCTCCTTGCCGGTTGTTACTTTAAAGTAACAAAAATGCACAAACATTTCAAAAATGTTAAAAAATCTGAAATAAAAAAAATTAATAATATTTTGAATTTAAATATTGTAAGGGTGTTTACTATAAATAAATAGATTTATTATAACACCCTACAAAACAAAATATCGTCAGAACGGTGAGTCGTCCAGATCCTCCACGTCAGACAACGGATCAAACAGTGTCTCTAATGGCGTAGTGTCTAGGTCCAATACGTCATCGTCCCACTCGAGACCAGCGGTAGGTGCCAATGTGACGGTTGTCACCGGTGCGGCGGGGGGAAGGGGTGTGATCTCAAAGTTGTCAGAGGTGTTGGGAGGTGTGGGCCGTTTCACCTCTATGGCCAACTCGAGAATCCACGGCTGCACATCCTTGACTTTACATCCCTTCACCGTGGCAGACCGGATGATCGGCTCGTCGACCAGCGGCGTACCCGGTGTGGCGCAAGGGGACGGGCTCCAAGCTGGTCCAGGAGGTGTTGCTAGCCCCTCAATCCATGAGTGAAGCGAGGGGGAAAGCTGCTCTGGAATTTTTGCAGGAGACAGCAGTTTTAACGCTTCGCTCAATGGACTCAATGCGGGCTCATTAGCGACTTCAACGAGTCTGACCTCTCTTTCTGGTGTTTTCTGAGGAGAGCGGAGCGGAAGAAACCCCAATTTCAGGAACTTCATAAGACGAAATCTATTCTTCCTCCTTTTGGATTTCCTCTTTTTAATTGGGCGAGTCCTAACAGTGTATCGGTTATACGAGGTGCTCGGTACAGCGTCCCTGTAAACAAACCTTATCTAAACTATAGGCCTACACTAAAATTAGATATTTACATACAGGTGACTTTATTTACACTTAGAATAGATTTATTATAACACCCTACAAAACAAAATATTAAACCTCGGATAAACTCTGAGAATGGGTTCGACCCTTCAAAGTCACTACCCTAACCAAAATGAAATAAGGGAAGGTTGGATTGTTATTAAATTGTATACAAAGAGTGGAACTAAATGAGACTTTATTCAGTATAATTAACTAGCATGACATTTATACATGAACATAATAAATCAAAGTCAATTGTTTATTCGTTTTCCTGAGCACCGAAACGACGGTTTTCACACGAGACAAATGCCCCGTGTGAATAAATAATACTTTAACGCGGCACGTATTATGCACTTTAATTACACTACACTAAACAGTGAATTATGCGAGACAGATGCCCCACACAACACGAACTTAGACTTATTTTCTACAACCAACGCACTGACATTTCGTCAACACCACCACGTTCACTGGCGGGTGACACAAAACATTGTAGAATATGCCCACACGCGCACTTGATACTTAATTAAATTCAGTTACTTCCGCAACTAAATAAACTAAAAAAAGGCGATAGCATGTACGGCGTATGAAATAAAATATGTCATTGGCGTCAAGTCTGCGAGACAGTTGCCTCCGACACGACGACTAATTAATACATAACAAAATAAAATCAGCTTTTATCGCAAATACACATACCCATATTATTAACTTATCACTAAAAAAACTATTTACAACTATGGTACAGTCCTAAATGAAAAATGGGCCAGGTGGGTCCCCGGGAGCTAGGCGGGACGGCAATTTATTATATTTTTTCCACACTTTTGGTCTAGGAGACGATTGCCCCCGACTAAATAAATTAATTTAATATTATTATTCTGATGACGATAATGCTCGAGGTCTGAGAGACATTTGCCCCTGACCGAGCGGCTAGTTAAAACCTTATAAAACCACGTGAAAGAGAATTTTAATAAATTTGGACCAGATTATTAAGCTAAAAGGAATTAATTAACGAGAGTTCAGACTGTTTTACTTGCTAAAATACTTAATTTCACTCAATTGTGGACGGTCGGTCTCCATCATGATCGATCTCGACTGCATCTGTAGAAGAGCCGCATCCACTACATCTCTGTCGATTGACATTCTAAGTGTCGTTTCTCTCTCCGGAGTAGACGAAACTGTTATTAAATGTGACGACAAGAGATCTGGTCACAGACGGTGAGTCGTCCAGATCCTCCACGTCAGACAACGGATCAAACAGTGTCTCTAATAGCGGAGTGTCGAGGTCCAATACGTCATCGTAAGGATTACTCCAGCCGTTCGGGAGGAGTACGTGTAAATAAAAATCCAGCAACAATTTAGTTTAATTTTTTATAATGTATGCTATAAATTATGTATGCTTCAATGATTCGGAATTTTTATTAAATAACAAAAAAATTTATAACATCAAAGTCTCCAAGTATAGAGGAGTATGTTGTGTTGTATAGAATACCCTGGAGAAATAACAAAATAACGCCGCGTGACACACATGACACACTGCCTGAGTACTACACAGCTACCCTATTACTTACATAGTATAGATGGGGTTGATTCAGGAAATTCAACGAGGTGGGCACCGAAGTATAGATACTGAAACCAAATCAAATACAATATTTTTATTACCATTAAGTAACAACAAAAATTACAATAGGTAAAGTCAATTTAGGCCACAGTCACCTTAACTGGTAACTCTGTCAAATAGTAAGTAACTAGATAAAATATAAAAAATAACAATCGTTAACATTTTATGTCAGCACTTTTTAACATCATAAATTCATCAAGGGTGTAAAATGGTTTTAACAAAAGCCAGTCGTGTAATTTATTCAGATGTTTTTTCTTCAGTCTTTAGTAACATTAAATATTTGGCAAATTTTATGTAATGTTAGGATACTCATTTAAGATATATTTTACTACTTCAAAAATATCATTATTTTTAATTTATTATTTTTAATTTAATAATAAATTAAAAATAATGAAGCTCCTTTGGGAGCTGATAAAGGATAATATTGTGTTGTATAGAATACCCTGGAGAAATAACAAAATAACGCAGCGCGAAACACATGACACACTGCCTAAGTACTACACAGCTACCCTATTACTTACATAGTATAGATGGGGTTGATTCAGGAAATTCAACGAGGTGGGCACCGAAGTATAGATACTGAAACCAAATCAAATATTATATTTGTATTACCATTAAGTAACAACAAAAATTACAATAGGTAAAGTCAATTTAGGCCACAGTCACCTTAACTGGTAACTCTGTCAAATAGTAAGTAGCTAGATAAAATATAAAAAAATAACAATCGTTAAAATTTTATGTCAGCACTTTTTAACATCATAAATTCATGAAGGGTGTAAAATGGGTTTAACAAAAGCCAGTCGTGTAATTTATTCAGATGTTTTTTTCTTCAATCTTTAATAACATTAAATATTTGGCAAATTTTATGTAAGGTTTGGATACTCATTTAAGATATATTTTACTACTTCAAAAATATCATTATTTTTAATTTATTATTTTTAATTTATTAAACAAAGGTCTACAATGTTCGAATCTACTTGAATTGGTTATTACAGGGTCTCTCGGAACTCTCTACCTTAATTTTCAGGTATTATTCCTGGACCAAAGACAAGCCAAAATCAAAATATCATATTCAAAAATTCCAAAACACTATACTTCAGAAAAATCGAATCTCAGCCAAGCAACAGGAAATTCAACGAGGAAGACGCTGAAGTACAGATACTGAAACCAAATCAAATACAATATTTTTATTACCATTAAGTAACAACAAAAATTACAATAGGTAAAGTCAATTTAGGCCACAGTCACCTTAACTGGTAACTCTGTCAAATAGTAAGTAACTAGATAAAATATAAAAAAATAACAATCGTCAACATGTTATTTCAGCACTTTTTAACATCATAAATTCATCAAGGGTGTAAAATGGGTTTAACAAAAGCCAGTCGTGTAATTTATCCAGATGTTTTTTCTTCAGTCTTTAGTAACATTAAATATTTGGCAAATTTTATGTAAGGTTTGGATACGCATTTAAGATATATTTTAAGTAGTGTAAAATTGCGGCCGCTGGCCCAGTTCAAGGTCACCTGAGGGATGACGTCATCGAGGTCAATGACCTCACCGATGACGTCATCGATGACGTCATCGATGACGCAATCGATGACGTCATCACTAATGACGTCATTTCGATGACGTCACACCCATGACGTCACAGAAATGACGTGCTGATGACGTCACCACCCCTTACGTCATCAAAACGACGTCACCGACGCCACTAAGGTCAAGGTCACGCAGAAACTTAAATTTTTTTAGCACTTTTGCCGTTTCTCGCACTACGCTCCGAGTTTCAGTCAGAGTCCCCGTGACCTTGACCACTTGGAGCGAATTTTCGACAAGAAACGGCAAAAGTGCCAAGTTAAACTCGAGTTTCTGACATGACTCTGCCTAAATGGGCAATCGGTTATCCCTCAGGTGACCTTGAACCAGTACAACGCCCGCAATTTTATGTTACTGTGACCTTGAACACTTAACAACGGAGCGCCGACACCGATGCGCACCCCACGACAGCCATCGAGTGACTGACTGTCAGGCTCTGTGTATGCTAGGTATATTGGCTTGAGAGACTAAGACTCTAAACTGTCAGGAATGGGAGTAACTAACTGAATTTTGCAAGGAAAAGTCATTTCATCCAATATTTTAAACAAATCCTCATCAGTAAAACTGACATTAGTCTGTTTTGTATAAAACTTAGGGTGTCCGCGCAACAGTTTGCGCCACTTAGCTAAAGTTGAAACTCTCTTAACTTTGGGTGGTGGACAGTGAGCAACTAATAAAGTCTTAACACGGCTAAGTTTCTTACCTAAAGTGTCCTGCGACATGGCTTCACCTCACAAAAGTCCGCACAATACTGAGAGACTGCTTGTAGCGCATGAGTCAAGGGAAAAGAAGTGGGGGAAACAGCAGGAGTGGGGGAAGGTCACAGTGGCGGGGGAAGGTGAGGTGGTACGCTGGAGTATCGCATCACTTCACCATGAGCTGTCCTACAATCAACACACTGTTCTCTTGGCCCGAGTTGGCACTAGAAGAAACATTTCTGTACAGCTTAGGCTGTGAGAGCCGAGGAAGCAAAGTCAAAGTGGAAATTGTGTTAAACTCCAAGATGAAGAGTCTCCTAAATAAACTAATTGTATCCTTGCAATCTCCTATAACTGTAGAGAAATACCACTTTATTAAGCGACACCTTATACTTTGGCAAAACGAAGCGGAAATGGAAAAGATTACAGTAAAATTAATTTAACTTAAAACCTGGACTGGACACTCATGGCGATACCACGTGGCGTGCAAACGCCACCCTAAACATTACAAGTTAGGTTATTGAGCACCTCTGGTACGATAACCGATGTGCTAGAGTTAAAGTGTGATGACCTTGAGTCAAAACACTGAAACACTACAAGTCGATATCGTCCCAGAGTTAAAGTGTAGTGACCTACATTCAGAACTTGTAAAATTACTTACATATAGAGAGCTAGAGAACAGCGAGACGCACCGCATGGAAGCCGGAGACATACTGGCGAAGCGGTGTTGTGCAGCCTAGGGACCCAGTTGTGGTGGGGGTATAGCCAACACTTAGAGTACAAGTGTTGTGGGTGACCTTGACCCACTTAACTTACCTGACCCCCCCCCCCCCGACAAAAAGTGCGAGCCCCCCCCCCCCGACAAAAAGTGCGAGCCCCCCCCCCCCCGACAAAAAGTGCCCCCCCCCCACCCCCACCCCCACCCCCTCCCCCACCCCTGATATCCTGGGCGTGGCAGCCCCGGCGGGGATATAAGGGGGTCCAGCCAGAGCCGGCTCGCAGTCCGCTCCCGCGCGTTGAACGTGAACGACCGGGACGGACCGCCATAGGCATCACTAAACATTGAATGGCGCCTTCAGTGTTTAGCGAAGTCTACTCTAACTTTAAGACTTGTATTAGTTGTAAGATATTGCGCTTGCGTTTGGGTATTGGGAATTGATTTATATGAGAGTGTTTTACTTGTACCCTATGTCTCCTGTGTCTTTTATCCTTTGTGTCTTGTTTGTTATATGTGTTTAATGTGTATGTGCTTGTTCCAGCATTGACTACGTTGAGCTCAATTGTGTGTTGTAAGTGTGTTATATGTTTGTAAAGTGTATACGCTTGTTTTAGCAATCCCCCCTTGAGCTTTTTCAATGCTCAAAGTAAATTGTAAAGTCAGGGAACGGGAGTAGGCCCCCGTGTAAAAGCATTTTATACCAACGTTAGCATGAGTCCTCTCAGGCATGCAATATTGCGGCTGGGTTTGGGACTCGGTCCGTTTGTATGCTGACATGCAGACCACAGCTGTGGCCAATTTGCGGTGGCCTCTGCACTCGGACCGAGGGCGTAAGCCACTAGGGCTGTCCTCAACCTCTTGTTTCCCTTCTGGAAACTCAAAATTATGTAAATGAATCTTTGTTAGCTATTTGTGTTTTTAGTCCCCAAGGCCCCCGAACATTCGTGGTTCGCCATGGATGTACGGGGGCCGAAATTTTTTTAATGTCCGTGTGGCCTTGACCCACAAAGATTTATAAAAATTTACTGCATTGATAAAGTTAAATAGTAAAGGTAGGGTACGGGAGTAGACCCCCGTGTAAAACAATTTTAAACCAATTTTAGCATGGGTCCTCTCAGGCATGCAATATTGCGGCTGGGTTTGGGACTCGGTCCGTTTGTATGCTGACATGCAGACCACATCTGTGGCCAATTTGCGGTGGCCCCTGCACTCGGACCGAGGGCGTAAGCCACTAGGGCTGTCCTCAACCTCTCTCAAAATTAAGTAAATGTTTTGTTAGGTATTGAAAAGACAATGCAGTAAATGTTTACAAGTCTTGCGTGGCGAAGGGAACACGACATTGGATGTTGCCTTGTTGTCATAGTTGGGTCTCTTTGGAGGCTACAGCGATGACAACCCAAGTGCCCCACACCCCCATCGGGGGTGTGGGGCTTAATTTTTTAAAGTTTTACCGTGACCTTGACCTAAATATATAAAAGTTTTCAAAATTCTTTAACAGTCAGGTCTTATTAACAAGGTAAATATATTAAGCTCTTTTAAAAAAAATGTACAAGTCAAGTAACACACAAGGTTTGACTCGTCTATAAGTGTGTCTTTTTTGGAGGCTTCAGCGATGTTAACATAAACGCCTTAAGTGAGGCTTATTGTTTTAAATTGACCCCCCCCCCCCCCGACAAAAAGTGCGAACCCCCCCCCCCGACAAAAAGTGCGAACCCCCCCCCCCCCACCCCCACCCCCACCCCCACCCCCACCCCTGATATCCTGGGCGTGGCAGCCCCGGCGGGGATATAAGGCGGCCGGGTGGCATGCACTTCTCATTCCTGTCCAGGTTCCCGTACCGGACGGTCCTCTCTCGCTCCTGAGATTTTATTTACTTATTTCAATCTTCTTTTCATATTTACTCTTTTCATATTTACTCTTCATTTATTCGCTTCATCAAGATGGGTCTTAAGCTCAAGAATTACCCACCAGCTTCTTCAACCTCGGCCAACACGCCTCAGCCCTCATCGTCCTCCGCTCCGATCCTAGAATACCTCATGACAGCGCAGATTCTGAGCTGCCTGACGATGCCGCCACCGCCGCCGCCACCGCAGCCTGCCTCGATGCCCAGCCTTTCACCATTGCCACCAACATTGGAAGAGGTTGGCGCACCTTCGGCTTCGGAAGAGGCTGGCGCACCTGCGGCATCTTCAAAGAACCCCAGCGGACGAGTCCTGATAGCCTCTCCAGCACTCTCTCTGCTATCGGACTCGGGATCGGAGTCTGCGGTGTTCGAAGAGGCGCCAAGGTCGAGGATAACCCCCTACAGTCGAACTAAGAAAATCCTATCCTACACCAAATCCCAATGTCCCTCACCCATATCCCCCATGCCACCTACACCAACCAAACCACCCCGTAAATCAATCTTCTCCCCCGAACTTCCCTCAATCGACCTAACCCGTTCACCTACCCCACCCAAAATTGTCTGCAGCCTACCTTTTGACCTACTTAAACCTTCACCTCCCACCCCCATTCCTTCTAGCCAGCCTAAACCTGACAAGCTCCAAAACACTCCAGTAAAGCGTCCAACACAAAAACGTAAGCGTGTTAAACTCCCTGCTGGCAAGGGTAATAAATGCGATTACGTGTGGATGTCAAAAGACTTTGGGATTCTTTGCTGTCAGAAGTTTGCTGTTTTAGATAAAGACCGTTGCCAAACGCACTTGAACAAAAACATCAATCTTCCGAGAGTAAGACCCTACAGTCTTAACAACATTAGGTCTAAAACATCCCAACCCAGACATCCCCACAGTCCGCAACCGCTTGATATTAGAAGACTTAAAATGGATGAAAAATATTATTTTATTGCTCAAACTTATGGAGCTTTTGATGCCAAAGTAGAAATCATTGTAAAAGGTGATGGCAGCCTTCATACAATGAAAGTACCCGTTCGGATGGTACAAAGACAATTTTTCATCCATAAAAAAGGCTATCTAATACGAAGGGAAGGATGCCAATCTGTGTGGGAAATGGATTAGGATGTAGGCCTACCAAAAGAAATTCTAAATTGTTAGGTTGTGTTGGACGATATTTAAAAAACGAAAATTCTTCTTCCAAATTATTTTTTCCAAATTTAGTCCTAACCCTCTTAAAGTAAGGGAGAGGAGTATTACACAAGTCAAATAATAAAAAAAAAAAATACTTGACTTGTATAATACTTTAACCTGGCGGTGATGTAAAGTCACTGGGACAATCTCAAACCGTGTCCTTGAGGGTGAAGACTAAGTTACGAAAATCTTTAACAAATAAAAACTTACCTCCAAACACTTGTAGCTTGCTACAAGTGTTTGGAGGTAAAAATTTTTCAAAGTTTGAATGACCTTGACCCATATAAATTACTGTTTAAAGTAAAGTGCTAACCTTACAACTAATGTCGTGTATCACGTGATACCCCCCACTCTAATGCTCTTACTAAGCTTGTATGAGCCGTTCATTTGCTTCAGTCCGTTTCTGTACTCCGTGTAAACATGTCACGGTACAATTACAAAGGTGGTGACTTCTTGATAGATCCACACAATGTTTGGGAAGTGCTAAATCGGCATAGAATGGAAGTTGAGCACTGTATAAGACGAGATGGGTCTACATTTTATCTATGTATTATAAACAACCAAACTCATAAGTATGAACACTGGACAAAAATTAATTATAACAACATAGATGAGCTGTTTGCTTGGGTCTTTGAGCTGTGTAAAGTTATTGAAGAAACCAAAATGATGGGTTTGCTAAAGGTATGTAAAACCGATGACCGGGAAGAGTAAGGGAAATTTAGTGGAAATCCTTAAGCTATCCCCCCCCCCAAATTCCCCATTCCCTCCCCCACCCCCTCCCCCACCCCCTCCTCCACCCCGCCCCTACCACTACAAATAGGTATATATAGGAGTGGTAATCCAATGTCCGCTCATTCAGCTTGCATCCGTTAAGCAGAACACCTCGCACCATGTCTGGAAACTCTTCAGCTTCTAGCTCAAGTGTTGGGCCCAACCGATCGAGCCTTCTGTTAAGCAGTCGAGTCCGATTTTCTGGCTTTGGACCTGTGAAGAAGGACCCGTGCAGCAGCAGTGGAGCCTCTAGATCAGCCTGGTATGTAAGGAGTCGCGTCCGGATTTCCGGCTTTGGCCCTGTGAAGAAGGAGCTTTGCAGCAGTGGAGCCTCCAGCTCGGCCCGGCCTCCTACCAACCCGCAACCAACCACATCAAATGCATCTACACAGACACCACCAAATGTATTTGAAGCGTACAATGAAATTATAGAGGAAAAGGATAGGGTGTTAGAGAATGTAATCCGTGAGGCAAATTCAATCCTGAGAAAATATGACAGACTAATTATGAAGTGTCAAGATCTTTTAGTGGACAGTGATGCTAGTGAGGATGAGAGTGGATAGGTGTGTGGGTAAAGACTCGGACTGGGACTTGTGTGTTTGTATGAATGTGTGTGTGAATGCGGAATACAGAGCGGGGGATAGATCACTCTGTGGCAATGGACTAACATGCCACTTAGTGATCTATCCCCCGTTCTGGTAATGTTTTTGGATGGCCTTGACCCACTTTACCAAGGCTAGCTAGTACCCCCACCACTGATAAGTGTATATATACGGGTATAAACGTGCAGTTTGGTTATTCTGCTTTGTACCGCTTAGCTGAATACAGCACTGTAACATGGCTTTCAACTCCAAAACTTCTCAGGCTTCCTCTTCTTCTTCAAGAAGGCGTGCTGCCAACGTCCTGCCTGCTACTCGTGGACCTGCTCGACCATTCCACAGCATAACTGTTGCTCGGGCAAACGCCTGCAAAGCTCCAATGCTACGGACCTTGCTGGAGGTGAGCCAAGACGGGCAAGGCTTGCTCAGTCCTGGTCAACGGCAGGAGCAAGAAAGGCATATGGCGTACTACAGGCTGCAGGGTGTAGTTCCCAGCTTGAAGTTAGGCGATCCGAGAGTAGCAAGCATCAACGAGGCAGCGGACTACATATCACACCTTCACAGTGTTTTAGAAGTAAAGGACCAACAAATTGAAAACTTAAAAGAACAATTGAAACAATTTAACTTTAATCCTGTGGAGTTTGTGGAAGCAGTGATGAGTGATAGTGATGATGAAGGAACTGAATATATATTGGGTATGTAATGAAAGACTTGGACAGGGACATGTGTGTGTGTGTGTGTAGAATACAGAGCGGGGGATAGACTACTTTGCGGCAATGGACTAGCATGCTGCTTAGTGGTCTATCCCCCGCTCAAAGGGTAGCATTGGATGACCTTGACCCACTTTACAGCAAGGATAACCGGTTAACTGGTATAAAAGAGGGGGGTCTATACATCTCGACTTCATTCTGCTTTGGACCTTCCAGTGGAACGCTAGAAACAATGAGTGGATCGCTGCTTGGTGCTAACTTGGACAGGTATTCTGTGATGGTACACTATGAAGATTGTAGAGACATGTTGACGGCTGTGTATGATTGTTTGGTGAGAAAAATCTTTCAAGAAAACTGCCAATTTATGTTAGCGTGGAAAAGAAACTTGTTTGTTGATGGTCATGCTACAATGCAAAGCATGAACCACCTTCATGTGTTAAAAGTAGGACATCATAATTTGGACGAACTGGACGATATGTTTAGGGAGCTGGAGTGTTTGATACATCAGGAATGTAAACCATGTGAAATTGAAATTTTTAAATTGGATATGGAATTAGAATAAAATGTGTTAAACAGGACTTGGACTTGGACTTGATTGAGGTTTTTGTAGAACAGAGCGGGGGATAGATCACTTTGCGGCAATGGACTAGCATGCTGCTTAGTGGTCTATCCCCCGCTCAAAGGGTATCTTTACGTGACCTTGACCCACATAAATTGTATAGTTGGTGGGGGTATAAAAAGGGTAAGCAAATTGGATGGATACAACACTTCCATACCATGGCTCCACTTGACAACACCGTGTTCCATCGCAACAGAATTGTCTCTATTCTGGAGGTAATACCTCTAGAAATTATAGAAGTAGAGGACCAACTACCTGCGGTTGATCAAGAAGAGGAGGAGGAAGAGATAATGGATATTGAAACGGACTCTGACGAAGCTGGTTCAACGGACAATGAGGTGGACTTGCACGCCTACGAAACATTAGAGTCGTCATCTGAGTCGGAAATGGAATTCCAATTGGAAATCGAAGAAGAAGAACAAGAACAAGACACTCCCCATCGTCCAATGGATAGGATGTTAGTTGCCAGAAGAATTATGTATTGTCATCGCTGCCTATTCCGTGATGAGGATGATTCCGACTCTGATGGTGATGTTTCACCCTTGTAAAAAAGTTTAAACAAAAAGTTAAAAAAGAATGTGAGCGGGGGATAGAGCACTTTGTAGTAAATGATGCTGCTTAGTGCTCTATCCCCCGCTCAAAATAATAATTCCAAATGACCTTGACCTACATAAACTTGCTCAAACAGACGTCTTTGAAAAAACTTGTACAAATTATTGAATCTAGACCAAATATCATCAATTTATCAAGCCTACTGATAAATGTATTACAAACGGTTGTGTAAAGGCTAAATTTAGCACATGAGTGATAACCTGTTTCCATATGACGTCACTTTCCCCACCTATCTGCCTCGGATATAAAGGGTCCCGGTGGAGTGCGCTGCTCATTATTGCGTGGACATTCACAGAGTGTGCATTCAAAGCCAAACTGTTTGAAATGGCTCTTTGCGACATTTGTGGGGAAATCTTTCAAGACGAAGATCTTTTCACCATACACAGAGAATTACATGAAGACGAAGATAGAAAAGAAGATATTACCATGGATAAAATAGACTTAGACTCAATTGACCGGTTTTTGGAAGAGCACCAGAAGCAGACGGACTACTGGGACAGCTATCTACAGCAAATGCAAAGAAGAAGACCTAGTGTGATCCAATTTGCTGGTGCTGGACCATCTACTGCTAGAAGACCTTTTGAAGAAGAAGACACTGAAGAAGAGGACACTGAAGAAGAACTAGAAGATGTGAAACAACTGCGCACCACGGCCTTGCCAGGACGAGTTGTAACACATTTTAAAATTAATAATGTTCAATTGGAACTGGAAACATTTATAACCCAGGCTAAGGAACTTGTTGGTGGAACCTTGAGGGAAGAACTACAAAGATTAAATTTTATTAAATTTGGAATGGTGTTAGAGGCTATGTTTAACAATACTGATGGTGAAACAGCATTGAGAGCGTTCATTACCAAAAACCGAACCCTTACCTTCACCTCCAACATCGATGATATTATTGAAGAATGCTTGGAAGAACTTATAACAAAACTTCAAGAACATGAAGGAAGAGGATCTGGATGGACTTTGTCATCAATTGAAGGTATGGATGTAAGGGTTCACAAGCATGGATATGGTTTAAGGGGTAGTAGTTTTATCCCTTTACCAAAGAAAATCCAAAACACTAAATCGTGTAGGAATGTGCAAAATGAAGGTAATGAATGTTTTAAGTATGCAATGTTAACCAAGTATGTTAAAGATCATCCTGAAAGAGTTGGTAGAGAGTATTACGAAAATGAACACCGCTACAACTTTCAAGGCCTCACCTACCCAGTTACATTGAAAGACATAGACAAATTTGAAAAGAAAAATCCTGGCGTTTCAGTGAATGTTTTCGGTCTGGATGATTCGAACAACGTTTATCCTTTGCGGGTAGTAAAAGTTGAGCAAAGAAACCACACTGATTTGTTACTGATCACTAAGGGTGAAATTTCACATTATGTGTGGATAAAGGACTTTGCATCCTTGATTCGAAATCAATTATCAAAACAGAGGCGTAGGTTAACAGTGTGTAAAAGATGTTTTTGTTTCACATATAAAGAAATAAGACAAGGAGGATTAGAGTGGTTGATAGAACACAAAAGACTTTGTAATGAAAATTATGAAGTGAAGATTAGTCTGCCACCACCATCTCGAGCGTGTATCCAATTTAACAAAACAGTTCACCAATATCGGATTCCAGTAGTCATCTACGCAGATTTTGAATCTACGTTAGTACCACAGGAGCTGCCGGACGGTGAAGTGACTAGAAGAACAAAATATCAGTTGCATCAACCCAACAGTTTTTGTCTAATAGTGAAATCAACCTTGTCTGAAAACCAATTGCAAAACTATGGTTTAACATCCACTCCAATACTTTACCGTGGTGAAGAAGCCGCTAAGTATTTCGTAGACCAGTTGTATGACATTGCTGAAAAGGTACAACGCTTGTATGGTAATGTCGTACCTATGGAACCTTTGAATGAGAATCAACAAGAAGAATACAATATGGCATCAAGATGTTATCTATGCGAGAAGAGCTTCAGTGAAGAAAATCCAAAAGTAAGAGATCACGATCACCTGACAGGTTTATACAGAGGAGCTGCTTGTAATTCATGCAATATAAATTACAAACTGCCCCACTTTATCCCTGTCGTGTTACACAATCTTAGCGGCTACGACTCCCACTTCATTATTCCAGAGTTAGGAAGAGATGATGGTAAAATTGATGTTCTTGCTACAACATTGGAAAAGTACATCAGTTTCTCAAAAACCGTAGGTAAAATTAAACTTCGCTTTGTAGACTCTTATAGATTTATGCCATCTAGTTTGAGCAGATTGTCTGAGAATCTACGAAGAGAAGACCTAAAAGAAACCAGCAAGATTGTACCTGAAGATAAATTGGACTTAGTATTACGTAAAGGAGTATTCCCCTACGACTACATAACATCTACAGAAAAATTTGAAGAAACCAGTCTACCACCGATCGAAGCCTTCAACAGCAAATTAAACGAAAGTGAAATCTCCGTTGAAGACTACAATCATGCTTGTAATGTTTGGAACCAACTAAACATTCAAACCTTAGGGGAATATTCTGACTTTTATATAAAATTGGACGTAACTCTGCTGTGCGATGTGATGGAAGAATTCCGAAACACCTGCTTCTCCGCCTATGGACTGGACCCTCTACACTCGTACACATCTCCAGGATTAGCATGGCAAGCTATGCTAAAGTCAACCAACTGTCGACTGGAACTTCTAACGGATATCGATATGGTGCTCATGATGGAATCTGGTGTACGGGGCGGTTTGACACAAGCTGTAACACGTCATGTCAAAGCCAACAACAAGTACATCCCCGGCTTCGACGAGCAACAACCATCGGTCTACCTTGGCTACTTTGACGCAAACAACCTTTATGGTTGGGCAATGTCAAATCCGCTTCCCTACGCTGACTTCAAATGGATCGACCCGGCCACCATTGGAGACATCTCACAGATTCCAAAGAATGGTCCAAAAGGCTATATTTTGGACTGTGATTTCGAATATCCAGAGCACCTTCATGACCATCACTACGACTTGCCTCTCCTAGCCAAGACTGAAGTTTCACCGACAGGAAGATGGCCAAAATTGATGATGACCTTGGAGAATAAGGATCGCTATGTGGCTCACTACTGGGTAGTTCAACAGGCTCTTGAATTGGGTCTACGTATAGTGAGAATTCATAGAGCAATTGAATTCACCCAGTCTTGTTGGTTGAAACCATATATTGATTCCAACACTGCAAGAAGAGCTGCAGCGACAACAGCATTTGAAAAGGACTTCTATAAATTAATGAACAATGCCATCTTTGGGAAGACCTTGGAGAACAAAAGAAAACACAAAAATGTAAAATTAGTGAGTGATCCTAGGAAATTGGAAAAATTAGTGCAAAAACCAAATTTCGGAACATCCATGATTATAAACGAAAATCTAGTCGCTGTCAGTATGAAGAAAACAACAATAGTCATGGACCGTCCGTTATACATAGGTATGTCGATTTTGGATATAAGTAAAACCCTGATGTATGATTTCCATTATAACAAAATGGTTAAACATTACGGAAGGGAAAACATTGGAGTCGCATACATGGATACGGACGCGTTTATCTACTGGATAAAGACTTTGGACATGTATGAAGACCTAAGGACTTTTCCATACAAAGAAGATTTCGATTTTTCTGACTATCCGAAAAACCATCCAAATTTTAATGAAAAATATAAAAAAGTAATTGGAAAATTCAAAGATGAAGCAAATGGAATGCCTTTAGAAGAAATAGTGGCGCTGATGGCGAAATTGTATTCATTTAAGATGTACCACGAGAACAACACACCGACAGTGAAGAAAGCAAAAGGAGTGAAGACATCTTATTTGAAAAAACACGTGACATTTGACCACTACAAGACTTGTTTGTTTGAAGATACTACGATATCAGCAACATTCAACAATATCCGAAGCTTCAAGCATCAAGTCTACAGTGTCACCGAAATTAAAAAAGCGTTGTCAGCTCGGGATGATAAAAGATACATTATGCCCGACAAAATCCACACTCTTCCTTTTGGCCACTACTCTCTAAACCCTATCAACTAGTAACCTATTCTTCGTCCTTCTACAACTACGACCTTATTCCTTTCTCCTTCCGTAAAAAAATGGGGAACACGGCAAGTCCAACGCCGTGTTCCCCATTTTTTTACACAAGTTTGGATGACCTTGACCCATATAAATGATGTGAATATTTAAAACAACATTCATTGTGATTATACATGTGATACAACAAACATTGAAACCTGCAATATGAAGGACTTAAAGCAACAAATTGTCAACGAACTTCATAAACCTGCAAGAAGAAAGTTTCCACGAAGAAATACGGTGATAAAAGGAATTAATGATTTATATCAAGCGGATTTAATCGAAATGATTCCTTATAGCAAACAAAATAAAGGATATAAATACATATTGACTGTTATTAACTGTTTTTCAAAAATGGCAGATGCTTTACCACTAAAAGATAAAAGTGGCAAAAGTGTTACAAAAGCAATGGAAACAGCTATACAAAGAGACAAACATACTATTAAACATTTACAAACAGATGATGGAAAAGAATATTTTAATAAGGAATTTGCAAATTTAATGAAAAAACACAATATAAACCATTATTCAACCAATTCAGAAGTAAAAGCCTCAATAATCGAAAGATTCAACAGAACTTTAAAAAGTGCAATGTATAAAATGTTTTCCAACAGAGGATCGCACATATGGATTGATATGTTACCAAAACTTATAAACGATTACAATAACAAATTTCATAGGACTATCGGGATGAAACCAAACCAAGTAACTAGTAAAAATGAAAACCTTGTATTAAAACGTATAAAAACGAATACTAAACCAAAAGTTGAAAAACTAAAGCCTAAAAAATTTAATGTGGGTGATAAAGTGCGAATAAGTAAATATAAAGGTGTATTCAGTAAAAGATACCTGCCAAATTGGACCAATGAGGTTTTTACTGTATTCAAAGTACAACCTACAGTACCTGAGACATATATTTTAAAAGATAATAAAGGACAATTGCTTGAAGGAGGGTTTTATGGACATGAAATGTTAAAATCAACAGTAGGCGATGTATATTTAGTTGAAAAGGTGTTGCAACGGAAAAAAGATAAGGTCAAAGTACGATGGTTAGGATTTAATAAGACGGAAGATTCTTGGATACCTAAAAAGGATTTGATATAACGATAGAGAATCATTTTAGGTTGAACCATTACAAAGGATGGAGATAGTACCACAAAAAGAGAGTTTTACTATTAATAATATAGATGAACTCACAGTGGATAATTCAGAATTCAATAGTGGGAAGCATGGCAATTTGTTACCAAACACCGTTCGTTGTCTGGTTACCGGACCTTCCAACTGTGGAAAAACTAATGTAGTATTCAATTTGATTACAAACCCTAAAGGATTACGATTTAACAATCTATATGTATTTTCAAAATCACTACAACAACCAAAGTATCAATTATTGGAAAAAATACTGACTAATGTGCCTGAAGTTAAATATTTAAAGTTTAATGCAAGCGAGAGTGTCATGCAGCCACAAGAAGCTAAACCATTCTCCGTGTTTATATTCGACGATGTATCTTGTGAAAACCAAAACACAATAAGGAATTACTTCGCTATGGGTCGACATAACAACATAGATAGCATTTATATTGGCCAAACTTACAGCAAAATACCTAAACAACTCATTAGAGACAATGCAAACATGTTAATTGTATTTAAACAGGACGAAACCAACCTAAAACATATATATTTTGATCATGTAAATGCGGATATGACATTTGAACGATTTAAAGAGTTGTGTGGAAAGGCTTGGGCTGAAAAGTATGGGTTCCTAACAATTATGAAGGAACAACCGCTAAACAATGGTCGATACAGGATAGGATTTGATAAATTTATATTAATACATTAAACGTGGTATAACACATTCATTGTTGTACAACACGTCTTGCTACAAACATGGTTAACCAAGAAAAATTAGTAAAAGAAATAAAATCACTTAGTGATTCTATTCGGGCTAAAAACAGAGCATTGAAACTAGGTATTAGCGAGAGGGAGAAATTCCTTGAATCTACTTTTAAACCTATTACTGAACCCTTGAAACAATTAAACAAAAAATTTGCTAAACCTGTATTGGAAGGAGATGCGATTGCACCTATTACGAAGTTTGAAAGAGAAAATGTAAAATCAGAAGATTTTAGTGGTGAAGACCTGGAATCCTCTACGTATAGTGGTTTTACCGGTGGAGAACCCGAAAGAGAGCTAGAATCACCGGACTATAGTGGAATAAAAGAATTATATGAAGTAAAAGCCAAAAGAGGACATGAAGTTGTATCAACTGCTAGTGAAGAGGAAAAAGAAGAAGAGACAAAGGAAGGTCCGTCAAACATAAGCTTATTGGGTGAAAACATTCATAACAAAGGACCTTTAGGAAGGAAATACATGGTAAAAATGTTACTCGGAACAATTCCTAATAAGAATTACCATAGTTATGGAGCGAGATTAACAGAAGACGGTTTAATGATAGGTAATAGCTCGTTAAACGTTGACGAACATGATAATATTGTCATTGGTGATCAAAGGTATAAGGGCACAAAAGGATTATTTGAATTATTATTTGAAAATAAGCCTTCAGTATCGGTAGTGAAAGAAAAAGACATGGAAGCATATAAAAATATTTTGGAACAGACAAATGCATATAGGAGAAAGTATTTACCTGACCAGCCTCCTTTTAGATCTAAGTCTTTAAAATATAAAGAATTTGTATCCAAGTTAATACCAACTAGAAGACAAACAATGCCGTTAACACAAAGAAAACCTGTAAAACGAAGATTTATGGCATCCACTTTGGATGTAAGTGCTCAGGAACGAAGAAAAAGAAGTAAGTCCGTTACGGGTACAGGTTTAATGAAGAAACTATATAACACAAATGTGATTTATTACAATAATATCAATAAATTGGTGGATAGAATGAAACTAATACATGAAGCTAAAGAAGCGGGTCATACTGGATTGGAAAACGAATGGGTGGCTTTAGTGGATGAACTCCGAAACCGTGGGGTAATCTCATAAAAATGCGTTACTCCCTAGAATACTATTCAGTTGCACCATGAGTGTCGACAAGTTCGGACGTTACTCCTCGGATGGGTTATATTATGCCAATAGTTTAAAAAGAAGTGCTGGTTTACCACAAACACCTGATGGAGATTATGATATGAGTAATAAAAGGTTAAAAAACATAAAAGATCCTACGGATGAAAACGATGCAATAAATCTAAAAATATTAAAGGAAAAGATATCGCCAACATTAAGACTACAAAATAACACATATGACGCAGAAGATCATAGAATCATCAACGTTGGTAAACCAAATCAAAACGGTGATGCAATAAACAAAGGTTATTTGTCATCTGAATTAAAAAATACGTTAAAATTCAATGGGAAAACGTATAGTGCCAACAATAAACGTATATCCAACGTAGATGACCCTAAAGATGCAAAAGACAGCGTAAATAGACGCTATTTACATTCTTTGATACCTGAAAAGACAAAAGATGGATTTTCTTTTTATAAATTTGTTATTAACGATATAGGTTATCCAAAAAATGAAAATGATGCTGTAAATCTCAAATATATAAAAGATCATTGTGTCATACGTGATGTGGGAGTTATCGATTGTCTTGGCAATTGTTTGGCGAATGTAAAAGATGGTTCAGCACCATCTGATGGTGCAACAGTGGGTCAAATGAAAGAGACTTTAAAACAAGAAACAACTGGATTTGCAAAACGAGATGAAGTATTATCAAAGCAAGGGGATGACTTTATTCAAGGTAATGAAAAATTTCATTTATTGACATACAAAAACGCTTATTGGGATTGCAGGCATGGAAGGTTATCAAATGTGTCATGGGGTCATGCAGATAGAGACGCGGCTGCCTTAGGACAAACAGTACATCTAGATCCAAATAATTACCATGCGTTTTTTATATGTAGTAATAAAAAATTAACAAACATGGCGCAAGGAAGAGAAGCAAATAATGCTGCAACTGTAGGACAGGCTATCACATTATCACAAATGGATAATAAAGTGTATACTTGTAATAATAAACGTATAACAGAGCTTAAAGACCCTGATCATGCAGATCATGCTGTAACTGTTAATTTCCTTGTAAAAGTAATAGGTAATTTATTATTTGATATGCACAATTATATTGCAGATAAAACATATACTTCGCTTGATGAAAACTTGAGAGGAAGATGGATAAAACAGGAAATTGTTAATAAATACTTTTATAACCCTAAAACTATAAAATTTAGAACTTCTAACATTGCTAATTGGGGTACTTTTGATATATAACTTGAATATCTTAACAAACAACTTCATTTATGTTTAACTCCTCATAGAGGAAACACATATGTTGCGAATTGCAATTATAAAAGACATTAATGACATTTCGGTATATCAGTCCAAATCGGGACATTGCGAGGAAAGGAAGTGGGATCACATCTACAGCGGTTTCTCTGTTAAGTAAAGCTTTAAAACGAATTCCAGTAGGATCCATAGTAAATAGAGCAATAGACGCATTACCATACGAATTTCATATACCGGGAGGTTATCAGTATTGCGGACCAGGAACTAAATTGAAAAAACGACTGGAAAGAGGCGATCCTGGCATAAATAAGTTAGATCAGGCTTGTAAAGAACACGATATCGCATATTCCACGTTTGCCGATTCAAAAAATAGATCAAGAGCTGACAAAAAGCTTGCGGACATAGCTTGGCAACGAGTAAAATCAAGTGACGCTAGCATAGCAGAAAAAGCAGCAGCTTTAGCAGTAACAGCAGGTATGAAGGCTAAAACAGCAGTAGGAGGTGGAAGAAGGAGGAGAAGGAGAGTAAAAAGGAGGTCAACCACAAGAAAACATGGAGGAAATATAAAAAGAAGACGACGATCTACAAGAAAAGGCAGGAAGAAGCCCACCGTGTGGTCAATGGTAAAAAACGGGGCAGGTCTTTACCTAAGACCTTATCGTGCATATTAAATGAAAGAAATCAATTGGTCATACCACATAAAGCATTAACCAATATTGAATTATTTAAATATATTTCCTGTTTAAAAATACCATTTTTCCGCGGTGTGTTTATGAAAGACAGTTTACCAAAGAAAATGTGGCAAAATGAGACTGGAATTGTAAATTTGGATAATACTGAAGGGCCTGGCACCCATTGGGTTTGTTATAAGAAACTAAATAACAATGTATATTATTTTGATAGTTTCGGTAATTTGCCACCACCAAAAGAACTTCAAAATTACTTTAAATCTGCTAAAAACATATATTATAACTATAAAAGAGAACAACCTGATAATACTTCAATATGCGGCCATTTATGTTTGGAATTTCTAGCTAAAAGTATCAGTCACTATTGAGATGTCTTCCTATACGGTATCATTAACAGGAAAATCGTCCACTTTACGAAGTATCCTTTTTCCAGCGTTACGCTTGCAAAAAGGAAGGTTTTGGGAGGCGGCACTATTGGATTTTACAACTTACAACTCTATCCCCAATGTTACGGAAGGTAAAAATAACGTATTGCATTATTATAAGGGAAAGGATGCCAGTGGAAAATTTACAGACTTACAAGAGTGCAGGTTACCCACAGGTTCTTATGAAATTGATCATATAAATGAATTTTTGCAAACTAAAATGGGAAAAGACAATATAACATTAAAAGGTAATAATAATACGATGAAAGCTGAAATTACTTCCAAATATTATATAGATTTCACTCAACCAAACTCAATTGGTGATTTATTAGGATTTTCCAACGATGAGCCTGTTTTAGAACCAGATGTAACACATTCCGGTAAGAAAACAGTAACAATATTAAAAGTCAATAGTATAGACATAACTTGTAACATTATACAAGGTGCTTACAGGGATGGGGCTAACACCCACATCATACATACTTTTTACCCAAGTGTACCACCTGGATTTAAAATTGTTGAAAAGCCACAAAACCTGGTATATCTACCGTTGAACACCACTTTCATTTCAGACATCGTGTTGAGCGTATTGGATCAAGACGGTAACTTGGTAGACTTCAGAGAAGAGCCTATTACGATTAGATTACATTTAAAATCGACACTTTAATACAAAACCATGGGTTTAACATTTAAAAGCGAACAACCTACGGGAAACCGCATTAGTAGCTCTTCAGCTGTGGAGGAGTTAACACGCGAGAACATTCGTTTCTTAGAGAGAATTGGATTAAAATTAACCGAGTATGGATATACTGGATATAGCGCAGGGTCCAACATTCGACGAAACCCTATGGGAAAAAGAATATCACACCCACAACCCTTACACTTCATCGAAATTAAACAATAACGATGAAATTCGTATTCCCATACAAAATCAAGACATTTACACACTACCATGTGAAAGTTACTTGTATATTGAAGGACAAGTTACTAAAAAGGACGGTACTACTGTTGGTACAACAGTTCCATTTATAAATAATCCTATGGCTTTCCTATTTGATGAAATTAGATATGAAATATCAGGTGTAACAGTTGATTCCACTAAAAAAGTAGGTATTACGACAACTTTAAAAGGATTAACATCTATAACACCCAATGAAACCAATTTACTTAAACCTGCCGGATGGGTATTACCTACGATTGACACGATCACTCCAAATCCAAATGGATATTTTGATTTTCATATTCCATTACGTTTGCTGCTTGGTTTAGCTGAAGATTATAGGAAAATAATATTAAACGTTAAACAAGAATTAGTTTTGTTGAGATCTTCTAACGATAAAGACATTATTAAAGCTGCAGATGCTACTACAGATGCGACTTTAGAATGGAAATTAAAATTAGACAAAATTGTATGGAGAGTTCCACATGTTAAATTGGCTGACGAGCATAGAATGCTACTTTTAAGAAAATTAAAAGCCGATCGTGATATTGTTATTCCATTTAGAAGTTGGGAATTTCATGAGCATCCCAGTTTACCTACTACGGATCGACACACTTGGACTGTTAAAACATCGAATTATGTAGAACGAGCCAGGTATATTATATTTGGTTTACAAACAGGTAGAAGAGACGCCATTACTAAACATGCAGGACAATTTGATCATTGTGACTTGAAAAATATTAAAGTTTATTTAAATTCACAATTCTTTCCATACGACAATTTAAATGTGTCATTCACTAAGAAGAAATACAGTATATTGTACGATATGTACGCGAGATTCCAAAGTTCATATTACGGTAAAACAAATACACCTTTATTACCACCTGACAAATATTTCGATGCCTACCCAATAGTTGTAATCGATTGTTCTAAACAAAATGAATCAGTAAAGTCTTCAAGTGTGGATATAAAAATAGAAATTGAATTCAACGATGCTATACCGGCTAATACAACTGCATACTGTTTAATTCTACATGATAAAATCGTAACATACACACCTTTAACTGGAATTGTTAAAAATGTATTGTAAGAACCGGTTTTGTTTCATTCCGCGAGTATAAAAGCAGAGCGTACAGACCGCTCCTCATCAGTTTGTTGCCTACTGTTGTATGGGTAGCATCGTATTCAATATGGCTTCTCCTAGTGGTACACCTGAAAATGTGGTAGATATTGAGAAGGAGATATCTGAGTTTTTAGATCCTCAAGGTCACCAGGAAGGAGGTGAACAAAACGTTTGCGGACAACTTCACGCCAGTAATAATGTTGAAGAAAAAGGTAAAAGAAGAAAGACTATACAAAAGAGAAAAAGGGATATTGAAGATAATATTTCTCCAAACATATTGAGTGAGGTATTTTTGCGAATATTTTACCCAATCTCTTCCAGTTTGGATAAAAGTGTTTTAATCGGTGTTATGAAATCTACAGATTATTCCCCTACTGTAATTTTAACTCATGGACCCAAAATGATTTTGTTTACGGACAGTGCTTGGGAATCGTTTATGAAACATTTGCATCTGCTAGAATGCTATTTAAGTAGTAACATGTTTGGAAGAAAGACAAGGGTAGGACTTTTGGATTCAAATGTGGAAATTGATATCATTAAACAACGTGGTGATCATCAGCTACGGTTTAGAGACACAACAAGACATGATAACAAAATTCAACTTAATCGAGAGGAGTTTTTCATTTTAACTTGTGCTACTGAACCTATAACAAGATACTTGAGACAACTGGTGTTTTCAAGTTCGATTATTAAAGATTATCTGGAAGACACTTTGGACAAACAACCGGACGCACCTATATTATACGGACCTGTGGATACTTCTATATTTAATAGAGTTCCTCATGAAGTACAGATGTGGAGACAATTGGAAAAGTACGCTCAACTACATAAGAAATCAGTAAAACAGGAAGAAGAGGAAGATGGAGGAGAAGAATCAAGTGTTAGTGATGAAAATGAAAATAAGGAAAATATAAAGATGGAAACTTAAATGACAATGGTTAGTTTTTAAAACAATAACCAACATTTTGTGGGGTTAGGCCTATTGGGGACGGTGCCCACGTTAAATATACACCAACGCGCCAACAACTGTACGGCCTGGTATAAAAGTAGTACCTACCGTGGTGTGGAAATCAGTTGACCTCCTGACTTCGTAATGAGCAGACGTGTGACCTTCAAAATGGACAAGGGAGAAGAACAACAAGTAAAGTCCAAGCCTGGTATTATTGAGTTTCAAGCGTTTCGTGGTAATGATGATAGATTCATTATAAAAGAACTTGTGTTTTTGGACATGAATACAAGTGTTCCTTATTCGTTTTTATTTAAACCACCATGTTCTTATTCGTCTTTAACTAGTAAAGCCGCTACTACCAACAGATGGATTTCAAAACACTTCCATCATATCGATTGGTATGATGGTTTTACAATTTACACGGACTTGTATCACATTATGCATCACTTTTCAGACAAGTTTACCAATATTTACACAAAGGGGCTGGAAAAGAAAAGATGGATCGAAGGATTTACTCATGTTCCGGTTAATGATGTGGAATTGGATAAGAATTATCAATACATGCTGGAAACCATATGTATTTGTACAAAAAGCCCAGAACATGATAAAGATAGACATTGCGCTTTGAAAAATGCCTATAAACTCGCCTCTTACCTTCAAAGTGGGGAATTGGGGAGTGGTGGGGGTAACGGAGAGTATATAAGTGGGGAGCAGACAGGGACCTGGCATGAGTATTACTCGAGATTCCGAGACGACAACATCTCCGAGCAAGAAGACGATCTGTAACCTGACCATGGCATCTCACCAGTTCCTTCAGACTTTGGTCGAGCAGTTCAATGCTCACTCCAAGTCAACAATATTACCTGTAAAGAAGTGCTCGGAACTAAAAGACGAGAAGCACTACATAATCCATGCTATGAAGAAGATGGAGACTACAGTTGGGGAGGCCATCTGCTGCAGTCTCAGCGAGGCACCGTTTACTTCGGGGGATGAACCAAAGTTCCAGGTGTACCTGCCCAAGAGATTCGTCCATCTTCTACAAAACGAGGATCTTCGCTCTATTCAACCCGGGTGTCTATACCTGGTGTCCCACGGCTGCACGGGTAGCAATTCTACAGAGTTGACCATCCACATCGCTGACAAGCAGCAGTGTTAGATTTAAGTTTTAATGTTGTACATATGTTGTTGTTGTAATGTTTTATAAATAAACGAATCATAAAAGACAAAAAAAATAAAAAAAACAAAAAATGCAACATATCAATATGTGACAGACTTCACGTATTGATATGTTGCATTTTTTTTAAACTTCGCGGGTGACCTTGACCTTTGACCTTTGCATTTCACAATTACCCCCACTACTGTAATTACCCCCACTACCGCACTAGGATTCAAACCTGCTTGGATGCGAAAAACGGTCAGTCTGTTGCCAACTAGCAAACGATGAGCACCTTGTACGAGCTTTGCATACAACGAGTTATAACTCACAAGGACTTGTTCCCAACATGTTTACAAGACAATATCCCACTAACAATAAAAGAAGATGTCAAACGCTACAGGAGGGAAAATACAGGGTATTCGGAATACTCCTGGTATAAGTTCCACGACGGGGAAAAGTTTTGTAGGCCTTGTGGCGAGGCCGCCGTCAGAGACCTTCGGCGATTCGTACAGGATGGTGGTATAAAACAATTCGGATTTCTAGCGCCACTGTTTCGATTTGAAAATTACAAGGACACCTGCGCTATTTGTTCCATTCCATTGTATCAATGGAAAAAGTTTAGAACTGTTTAATTGGATTTTCTATACCCCCACCACTATTACCCCCACCACTTTTTCATGTACCTCCAAGCGCTGTGCCTCGGCTTCATTTCTACTCCAGCAGCCAACCTAGCAACATCAAGATGTCTCTGAACGTTAGTTGCGCAAGTTACGAGGAGGTGAGCATCAAGACTCAGCAGGAGCTAAACGACTTATACAAGGAGTTGCAGCTGATGGTGGCACGAGGCTACCGTATAAATGTGCAAGTTTACGCTTGCAATATACGGAACACCCGGCAGTCAAAGGAAGAGCCTGGACACTCCTCAACGGCTTCCTCACCAGCGTCCATGAAGACCGAGCCAGACAACTTGGACTACTTCAGCTGACTAGCAGTTGTATTTCTTGTCCTAACCATTGTAGAATATGTATATTTTTTCATTATATTAAAGAAGTAAAAGAGCAAAAACACCTATCTTGTTACTGACATATAAGCTCAGTAACAAGATAGGTTTTTTTAAAACACAATTTGGATGACCTTGAAACTTCCCCCTCCACTGCTTTGTTACCCCCACCACTTGACTATTGGTGTACATGGCACATCGCAATTGGAAACCTCATTCCATCTTCAACAGCCACACCGACAACATCAACAATGGCAAACCTACCAACAGATGAAAGATGTCCTCACGCATGTTGTGACTTCGTCCACGAGTTGGAGAAGAGGATGCAGGAGAGGGCGATAAGAAGAAAACAGATCCACTCAGAAAATATCATGATAGTCAACGGCTATCTTTTATTGTTCGGCCTTATTATGGTTGTACTTTTCATACTGTACGGCATAGTCACATGTGTCGGCAAGGTTGCAGAAGAAAACGCTCGCCACCATCAATTGGAAAGTTTCAATGTTACTTTGTAAGTTTTCCTTTTTTTTTAAAACTCCGTTTGGATGACCTTGAAAATTCCCCCACTACTCCACCACACCCCCCACCACTTCACCATGTTCCTGCATGAGCATCACATCAACCGTCATTCCTTGTCCGACAAGCAACCATGGCAGACAACAACACCATCAGCCAAGCTGACTCCACTACTGATGTCGGTACAAGGACGGGTTGGACACTGTCGATCGATAGTGTACACTATTTGGAGTCAATTTGCGAACGTATGAAGGAAATACTGCGGGACAACCCTGGGATCATAATACAAATGAATTTAAATTATGATTGGTCCCAAGTTAGAATGCAAGGGGACGACAACAACGGTCAACAATCTCCACAATATTCGCCCATGTCCCCGATCTATCCTTACGGCGAGTCTGACGTCGATGAAGATGAGGCTGATGAAGATGCAGGGGACAACGAGGCTGAAGAGGAGTAAGCTTCATTCCTTTTTTTTAAAACCTAAATTGGATGACCTTGAGAATTCCCCCTCCACTATTTCCTTTTTTTTAAACCCAAATTAAATGACCTTGAAAATACCCCCTCCACGTACTTTTGGTTTACCCCCTCTACTTTTCAATACTGTTACCACAGTCTGTAGCTCACATCATTCCTTGCTTAGCTATCATGGCGGACAGCACTCTTTCTCGAGTTGACTCCACTACGGATGAAGAATGGCCATTTTCCTGGAATGTTCATCTGCAAGACTCGGCAGAAGTGGATATGTTGCATGAGAAATTGGTGTATGTATTAAACGAAAACCCCAACATTGAATGTATAATGACTATGGATTTCGATGCGACAGGGGTCCACACTCAACCTTCCACTTCCAGCCAGCCTGAACCTCAGCTACAGCCAAAGAACTTTACACATCTTTACACTCCAATACGGCCGGAGGATGTGGTTATCAGCGAGGCAGACTCTACTACAAGTTATATTGAACCAACGAATTGGAAGCTTGTTGTTGACACCTTACACAAGGTCGACTTAGTATGTGACAAATTAAAGGAATTGATGATGCAAGATCCTGGTCTTCGTTTTAAAATTGATTTGTTTTTCATCTGGGGAGCACCTGCACGGGGCTCTTCGTCTGACAGCTCTCTAAGTACAACGGATGAGGAGGAGGAGGAGGACGACTAGTTATCTTTTTTAAAACTCCGTTTGGATGGCCTTGACCTTTCCCCCTCCACTGAGTTTATTTAAGGTGCACTCTCAATGACTGCAGCATCATTTCATCGCGCACCTTCACCACAGCAACATGGAGAGTCAACTCAACTACTGTTGCGAACGGAAATGTTTTTCATGGCCGAATGACATTGATGTTGCGGATGGCCTGGCGTGTAGAAAATGTGAAGCTTTTGGTCAATGCATGTGTAAGTGCAAGTCTTGGAAGAAGCCGAAACCGGAGTTGAAGACATTCCATGTGTACCAGATGAGAGGGCATAAGTACACTTGTTGCCCTGAACGTTGCATTGAATTCACATTAAAACAGCTAACTGGCTGCAAATTGTGCAACAATCATTTTGCAGGTTTTTGCAAACATTATTTAGGAGCCTGTCAGTACAGATCAACTTGGCATACAGAAGCACTCACTATCAATGAAATCGCTATAGATACACAAGAGTAGTCTTTCTACTCTTTTCTTTTTTAAAACTCCATTTGGATGACCTTGACCTTTCCCCCTCCACTCACCTTAGTTTATATAAACCCCATTCCCACTGACCACAGCATCACTTCATCGTGCTCCCTCGTCAAAGCAACATCAACTATGGAAAGTAAGCGCATCTCATGTTGCGAGCATAGGTGTTTGGAGATACAAGGCGTCACATATTGTGCAAAGAAGCGTTGGGAGGAAGAGACGGGGACAACCTATTGCTGTGAGGATAAGTGTTTCCTCTTACCAAAGTGGCAAGTGGATGGGCTGGCCTGCCGGCAATGTGAATGCTTCGGATGTTGCAGGTGTAGATGCAAGAACCAACAGCTGCCACCGCCGGTACTACAAACTTTCAAAATCTACAAATCCAAATACTTTTATACTTGTTGTCCGCAGCGGTGTATTAAATTTCACTTCTCCAATCTTACCAATTGTCGGAAATGCTACGGACAACCTGATGGGTGGTGCACCTGTTTTCTGGACTCCTGCCGCTACAGATCGGATTGGTTTACAGATCCATTAGAGATTGATGAGGTCGCCCAGGAAGCACAAGAGTAGTCTTTCTACTCTTCAACTTTTTTAAAACTCCATTTGGATGACCTTGAGATTTCCCCCTCCACTTCCCCATATACCTAGAGTACACAGAGCCTGATAGTCAGTCACTCGGTGGCTGTCGTGGGGTGCGCATCGGTGTCGGCGCTCCGTTGTTAAGTGTTCAAGGTCACAGTAACATAAAATTGCGGGCGTTGTACTGGTTCAAGGTCACCTGAGGGATAACCGATTGCCCATTTAGGCAGAGTCATGTCAGAAACTCGAGTTTAACTTGGCACTTTTGCCGTTTCTTGTCGAAAATTCGCTCCAAGTGGTCAAGGTCACGGGGACTCTGACTGAAACTCGGAGCGTAGTGCGAGAAACGGCAAAAGTGCTAAAAAATTTTAAGTTTCTGCGTGACCTTGACCTTAGTGGCGTCGGTGACGTCGTTTTGATGACGTAAGGGGTGATGACGTCATCAGCACGTCATTTCTGTGACGTCATGGGTGTGACGTCATCGAAATGACGTCATTAGTGATGACGTCATCGATTGCGTCATCGATGACGTCATCGATGACGTCATCGGTGAGGTCATTGACCTCGATGACGTCATCCCTCAGGTGACCTTGAACTGGGCCAGCGGCCGCAATTTTACACTACTATTTTACCACTTCAAAAATATAGGTTAATTACCGTCATTATTTTCAATTTATAAACAAAGATCTACAATGTTCCAATCTACTTGAATTGGCTATTACGCGAACAACTTTTTTTGTAGAACCAGACTATCTGATATTTTACTGGAGTTGCCCCACAACACTATATCATAACTCAATACACATACACATTAAAAAAAGCAAAGTAAGCTGATCTTAAACAATCCACAGTGACTATATCTTTAAGGGTCTTAAACTGAAAATAAATTGTTTGGATTTGGTTTCATTCAAGAGCAAACCATTCAACAAATCGGCTGCTGTTAAAAATTCATAAAATTTACTGGTTAGCTAGCTGAGCGAGTATACCAATCATAAAAAAATAAAAATAAACATTCTGATGGTGATGGGGGCGCAATGGGCTATAAATTAGGGTTTGATAAAACGCCTCCTTTATTATACATTCAAACCGCGTTTTGGACAGACAAGAAGTGTTAAATGATCAAACTGAGGGAAGATATATTAATTAAAACTTGAAGTGCATCAGTCAACGAAGTGTTGGTATTCTGTATTCGAAAAGCTTTTCGAGTAATAATGTTAAAATTGATTGAAAAATTTACCTACTTATATTTGTCAATGTAAAACACAATTTTTACAGTGTTATTACTAACAAGCTATATAGATGGTACTGTATAACTAAATAGATTGTAAATACTGTATAGTTAAAATTGTGTTTAAAACCATGTATGTTGTTAGCTTCATTTTATATAAGTAAAAATACAGCAATTGCTGCTAAGTTCCTAGTTTTATTTTAATGCAATAACCATCCCAATAAATGGAAGATTAGGAAAAAATAATCTTTCTTAATACCTTGTTTGGGGAAATAGTATGAGATGCACCCAGTTAAATCAGTTAAATAATAAAGAGTTGTAGGTTATTGTAGTGCTAATATTTATGTGAAATAATGTAATAAAAACAATATTATTGCTAAACACCCCTCAATCGTATTCAAAAGATCTTCCGGACAATTTCTACAAAACATACCACAAGGTCGTTTTTAATTACAATCCAAATTAAAGTTGAAGACGCTGCTGAAATGAAGATAAGACTTTCATTAAAAATATATAATTTTTGTAACTATGCTCGGTTGCAATCAGACGGCCAGATGGAACTGCCAACTCTAACACCAAATAAACTGAAAATTCCCAGATCGTCACGAATTTTCACGGCGCGTCCAACCCCCTCTTACTGAACCTCTTACTGAAAATAAACTTATATTTTATATATATATATATATATATATATATATATATATATATATATATATATATATATATATGGAAAATTATTCCGGAACAACTCGAAAACAATCCAAAAACAAAATAATAACAAATCAATAACATATTTCTGATTACGGTTGGCGCAGATTTCGATTCAGAACAATTTTCCAGAACATATTTGCTTTTTTTATAAGTTGGAAAAATCCTCACCCGAACGGTTCATAATGGCCCAGTGATTTTAGTTTGAATTGACTGTTACAGTTGGCGGCGCACCTGTCTGGCAGTCTGATTGCAACCGAGCATAGTTACAAAAACTATGTTTTTATGAAAGCGTTATTGTCATTTCAGCACGAAATAGGAATTTGCGATGCGCACCGTGCCGCAGATTGAATCAACGACGCGACAAGACAGACAATATTATTGGGTAGCCTATTGTGATGGCTATTAGATAGTCGCGATTGCTGAAAACGGCTATATAGTCAACTATTGAAACTGTTATTTATTCAAATAAATATTCAAACACCTTTCGGATGTTTGAATAGAATGTAATCTTTAAATTTTTCTGGAACATAAAGTCCCTATGGCAATGGCGGCACTTGAACTGCTGTCCGCCGCGGGTGTGGGAAGTGGTATGCCGCCGAAACCACTTCGGCGACGAGTACTCCTTGCCACATACCTGGCACCTCAGTTTGTTGCCGACAGGCGGCAAACTGGGTGCCAGGGGATCCACTCCTTGGGTTGGCGTTGGGGGGGGGGGGGAAGAACTGCTGTTACATCTACGAATTCGAATTCCGGTTCGGCCTGAAAAATAGAACATAATCATTTGGCAAAACATTAAACATACAAATAATTTAAATAACAACAACATATCAATGCTGGTACATATGCAATTGCAATTACAGTAAATGAGATAAACATGATTGTTTTTAATAGAAAACACCAACTAGAGATGGTAACTGGCAGTAAAAAAGGTATGGCAACAAGTTATAACTTATGCTAATGGGGAACTGACAACTTACAATGTGGGAATCAGGCTCAATGCTGTTACATATGCAATTGCAATTAAATTAAATGAGATAAACATGATTGTTTTTAATAGAAAACACCAACTAGAGATGGTAACTGGCAGTAAAAAAGGTATGGCAACAAGTTATAACTTATGCTAATGGGGAACTGACAACTTACAATGTGGGGGGGGGGGGTCGGGTGATGCCGGCTCCATTTTTTCTGTCTTTAAAATCCAATACTGCTGGCTGCTGAAAAAATGGTTGAAATATTGACAAACAAATCAACAATATTGTTGATGATGCAACAAAACTAATATTGCTGCAATAAATAACCATGGTATCAAAAAGTAGTAAAAAATCATTTTAACATAAAAAATTTATGAATGAATGTATTTCTGCTAACCAACACATTTAAAAAATGCAAATAAAACTATGCAAGGAATATCCACCTATGGCTGGATTTGATCCTACCACCTCTTATACAATGACCTGCAGCCCCAACCTCTTGAGCAACGAGAACAACTGTGGAAGAGTGGCTCTTATTTCTTATTTTTACTCAGCCTTTGTTCAGGACTGTGCGAGCAGCGGTATAGGCCGGGGCCAACAATAATCGTAGGCCCCGTATAGGCCCCGCAAGTGAATTTCAAATGGTTTTAACCCAGAATTAGAACATTTAGACTATCGATTTTTAAATAGCAGAAATATGCGGGGTGGGGTTGAGATTTGTAGGTTTTAGGCTAAAGAATAAAAATTCATCGACCCATGTTAACAGAATTTTATTTACAGAGAATAAAATTATATTATATTATTTACATATCATTACTCCCGAGGGCGCCAGAGCGTTCTGAAACATAATATAGTTATTATATACCATACAATAATGACAACGCTGGTTTATTTAGAATTATGTAAAAATCAATACAAAATGAGAGTAAAAAAGGGGGGCTGCTAGGGTAAATTAAAACTTAAAAATTAAAAAAATTTTACTGGTTGTTTTTTACTGGTGTGTTGTTGTATGTAATCCATTTTAATTTTACATGCGTAAGGGATTACGGCACCGTTTGCGGTGACTGCCAAGGGTAATTGTGCTAACAAAGTGTGGTACCTACACATCCAATAAGGGATACCCAGTACCCACAAATTAATTTAAAAATCATAAACTTATAACCAATTCACTTTGTGGCATTCTCCTCTGTCGAGACGGGAGTTGCAGTCCTGCCGCGGGCAATGTTCTCTGTTTAGTCGGTCGTTCTTAGTTCGGAGCCTTGCCACCGCGCCGCGCGACCACCGCTTCCGGTTATCGGCCCGTTCTTAGTTCGGAGTCTTGCCGCCGCGCCGCGCGACCACCGCTTCCGGTTATCGGCCCGTTCTTAGTTCGGAGTCTTGCCGCCGCGCCGCGCGACCACCGCTTCCGGTTATCGGCCCGTTCTTAGTTCGGAGTCTTGCCGCCGCGCCGCGCGACCACCGCTTCCGGTTATTGGCCCACGTGGTCAGCGTAAATTATATATATATATATATATATATATATATATATATATACTGATAAAACTCTATAACATTAATTTTGGCAAATTTTATGTGTCTGGTAAAAAATATACCAATTTTGGCATTTGGCCATGGGGGCGGAGCCCCCATCGAGCCGTAGGCGAGTCTAATCAGTTGTTTGAGCCCAGCGCTCGAAACAACTGTATGCCCAACTTTAAATATTTTTTTCTCGATGAAGAACTAAACAATATATATAGTGTTATATATTTTTGTAAAGGGAAAGATTCGTAGAATTTTTTAAAAATATAAAAAAAAATTGTGTTTTTTGGACGATAAAAGGTGAGGACCACCCTTTATCGACTTTAAACACTTTCCGGCCCCAATGTTAATCAAATGGGCAAACATGCTATTGAAAGGGGCAGAATATTTCAAAAACTATAAGAGTTATTAACTTGAAATTTTGGTAACTTATTCTAGACCAATGCCCCTTTAAAACTACCCATTTTTATTGATGTGTGTATTATGTATGGCAAAATATAAAATAAATAAAAAAGTATAAAAAAATTCACGCAGTTTTATGATATTAAATATTTTTTAATATACGTTTAACCAAACATTAAGAGTTGATAATGGGTAGTTCCACTTACCAACAATACACCAATGACTGTACCAAATTTCAGGGCTGTAGCTATTATAGTTTTTTTTTAAAAAACGCCCCCAACTCTAAAAAACACAGTTTTCGGTAAATCAAGTCTAAACTAAAAATAACACAAATCTCACTAAAACTGACCATATAAATATTCAAGTGTTTAACTTTCTTCATTTTTCTTTTCCCAGAAGCCAAAAACACAATTTTTTTTCATTTTCATATATGTATATACGTATATATATATATATAATAACATCAGTGACTATATATATATATATATATATATATATATTTATTATTATTTTGAGCCCAATAGAAGATAAACACACCGTTCTTCAAACGGTACATATATATGTAATATATATATATATATATATATATATATATATATATATATACATACAGAATAACCCTTGCAGCCCCCAATTGGGGGGCAGAGCGCCCATCAAGCCGTAGGCGAGTCTATTTTATATTTTTTTTAATATAAAAAAATGTGTTTATTGGTCGAGAAACGGTACACACACACACACACACACACATATATATATACATACATACATACATACATACAGAATAAAAATTAAAAGTCCCAAAGGGAGGGTGACCCCCATGGGAGCTCCGCCCCGGAGCCCCCCCCCCACCACCTTCGAGCCGTAGGCGAGTCTATTTTATATTCGCTATTGCATATTGTGATACAGGGATGAGAATAAATTCTTATAAGTAAGCACAAGTAAGACAATATAAGTAAGCATAGGTCAATATGCATACAAAAATATAGGCCAACAGAGTGGAGAACATTGCCGCAAACGCAACCTCAAAAGAATGTCTGAGTAAAATATGACAGGGTATTATAATATTGCTAGACGCAAAAAGTTTTATAACTGCCGACACACTCGGCCTTTAGAGGTAGGGCTTGTGGCAAATTGCTTGGAATGCAAAGTCCTTTCAAATGACGCATCATTATATGCCGTAGACCAATGAAGTTTTGCCCAACACTTCCTTTCAATATTATAATAATAATGATTTTTTAATTATAATGATTTTTATGGTATAAGAATAAGCGACAAAAATTTTAAGTTTCATATACTTTTTGCACTTAGGCCTATTTATATCTTTGCCCATTTGATTTACATTAGGCCGGAAAAGGTACATGCTTGGCTCGGTCGTTAAAACTTACATAAATTTATGACTTGCTATAGAAAAAAAATAAAAATTAACAATATTAGAATTATTATCCTGTAGAACCCTTCAATGTTTGTAAAGTGTTGTGCGAAGCGGGGCTGTAAGTTTTGAAGTATCGAACAATTGAAGGAGTCCAGGGAGCCAAACGTGAGTAACCACTTGGGCCGATAACCGGAAGCGCGGTCGCGCGGCGCGGCGGCGAGACTCTAAACTGAGAGCGGGCCGATAACCGGAAGCGCGGTCGCGCGGCGCGGCGGCGAGACTCCGAACTGTCTGCGACTAAACAGAGGACACTGCCCGCCACAGCACCTCTTTCTTTCGTCTTGACGTGCCCTAAATATAGTTGTAAAATTAAAATTTCAAATTGCGTATGAAAAACGCAAAAAAAACTATTTTTGGTGCGCAGAACCCCCTAAAACTACCCCTTCCGATTTTTCGACATGTCTGGTTCACGAACTCATCCAAATAAAGTCTCGACAAAAGAGATTTCCACAAAAATGAATTGGTTATAAGTTTATATAAATTTTATAATAAAAATTTTTAAACCAATTTTCGGGAACTGGGTATTCCTTTTTTTACGTCAGATTCTCCTAAATTTTTGGTCAAAACAACTGCATACCGAGCCGAGAAATACATGAGGGGCTCTCTCCCAAGTAGCAAAACAATATTGTGACAATATCGTTGACAATATTTTTTCAACATTGATAAATATTTGGTCAATATTGATTAATATTTTAACAATATTGTTACAATGTTTTCACGTAACAAAATACATTGTCTAGACAATATTGTGGCAACATTGTTCAACATTGTAACAATATTGTCTGACAACATTGAGGAAATATTAGCAAAAGGAAAATAAAATATTGCTCAAAACCCCAATAGCAAAACAAATTTAAAAACTTTTTTTATAGTTTGAAAATGCTTGCAGTTGGCAAATAAAAACGTTTTAAAAACATTGAGAAAAATACCAAAGCATCAAAAAGTTTCAGACGCGGCTAGGATTCAAACCCGCGACCTTCAGACTGCGGTGCCGTCCCAAATAGCAAAACAATATTGTGACAATATTGTCGACAATATTTTTTCAACATTGATAAATATTTGATCAATATTGATTAATAATTTAACAATATTGTTAGAATGTTTTCACGCAACAAAATACATTGTCTAGACAATATTGTGGCAATATTGTAAAACATTGTACCAAAATTGTCTGCCAATATTGAGAAAATATTACCAAAAGGAAAATAAAATATGGCTCAACTCTCAGTAGCAAACAAATGTAATAAAATAGTTTGAAAATACTCTTAGTTGACTAATGAAAACGTTTTAAAAACATTTAGAAAAATACCAAAGCATCAAAAAATGTACCGGCCGCAGCCAGGATTCGATCCCGCGACCTCCAGACAACTGCGCCAAGCCCTTGCTGACTAGTGGCTCAAGACGACAGACAATTGGAGAGCCTCAACCATCAGCCTCAGTGGATCAGTTGGTTAAAAGGCGTTACCTTTCTGGCCAGAAGGTAGCGTCTGGGGCGGGTTCAAATCCCGTCCGATTCCCCGAGGCAACCGGGAGTTGGTGTCAGTGCACAAATGCATATGATATCGGCGTCCTCGGGATAGGCTCCTGCACAAGCTGCCAGGAACCCTGAAAGCTCCGGTGAGGCAAGCCTATGCTTTTAAAATATAGGGAGGACCTGATATTGTATGTATTTGTGGACTGACACCAACACCCGTTTTGCTAATGTAGAACGTCAAATTTCAGCCTATATATTTTGTTGTGTTAATGTATATACATTTTTTAAGGGTTAACGCTCAATATTTTCCAAAAACATATTAATCAATATTTAAAAAATATTGTTTCTATATTTTTACAATATTGTTTGACAACATTGTCTCAACATTAATCAATATTAAAACTATCCTTTTTCAATGTTTTCTGATTATTTTTTTAACAATGTTGTCGGCAATATTAAACGATATGGTTTTAATATTTTTACAATATTGTTTTGCTACTTGGGATGCCCTTACCCAACTACGCCACGCCGATTCATATTGATAGGGGATTTGTTACATCACTACTTGGTCAGTCGATACTCAAGTTCTCTTGTGAATTCATTTCCCGTGGTCGTCGCAAATGAAATGCGTTAGACCTTAACTAGGGTTTACGTACATAATAATAAGAAATATTTCATGAGGAAATATTTAACAAATTACATTTATTACAATTAAATAAAAAATTATATCCAAGTTACTAAACCATTACTGTATTTTGTTGTTTCGAACTAAAGAAAACATCAAAAAACCAACAAAACACGATTATACGACAACAATAACACTTGCTGGTCTATAGCAACAAACCAGGTGACAAAATGTCATACGGTATTATTTGGTTATTTCAAACTGAAAAAAACATCACAACCAACAAGACCTAAACATATACAACAAAAATATAGAAACAGTATTTTATAAATCAATATTTAAAAAAAAATACTGTTTCTATATTTTGATCAGAATAGTGTTAGCTGTAATTGGGCTTTAGAAAAGGGAGGTTGACTTACCCGCGGTTGGGAAGTGGTCGAAGGATCTCAAGCGCCACCCGTCGCCGGGGTCGGTCCATTCTGTAGGCGAGGGGCAGGGAGCGAAGTCCCCAACCCCGGCCACAGCCCCGTCCTACTCCTCGGCCTTCCGACCACTCCTCTGGGTCTCTGCAATAGAATTCAATGAGCCAGCTAAGAAACTTGATAGTGTTCTAAAAATATCTATATTACCGTCTACAATTGGAAATCTATTGCGTGTAAGACCCCCCCTCATACATGTAACGATCGGTCTGACAGATCCACGACGGAGAAAGACCGCGTTTGTAGCACATTGTGAGTTTATTCGAGGTTATAATAGGCCCTAATTCCATTTTTAGTCGGTTGCACAAACTTGTATACTGATAAACACTTTTTCAGATATACGTCTATTGATTCCGTGATCAAAATATATCAATTACTAGCTGTTACCCATCACAGTTTTGCCCATGATTGAATTTATTTTAAATATAATAAATCTCTTATTATAAGAGCAACAAAATTTTCTTCTTACAAGAATTATATTAAAAGGTTGAAGTAGTGTTAGCAGAACCCTAAAGGAATTTTGCTAAAAATCTTTTCTCAATGAGCAAAAGCAATAATGTTAAAAATTTCATTTGAGTTTTAAAAAATTAATAAAAATGCATTTTAACCCCCCTCAGGCCAAAAATAGTCATTGTGGGGTGAGGCCCTAAAGAAACTATAAAACTATATATTTACAAAACCGTTTCTTAGTGAATTACCCATATGAACAAAAAGAAATGTTCACGTTAATTTCAACGTAGGATCTATAGTAATTTTTAGGTTATGAGTGGGGTGTAAGCTTCAAAAAACATTACAGAACAGTTAGCATGGACTGGTACCTATTAGTGAGCTCCTTATTGAGCACCCTATTAGAAAATAGGACGTTCATATCAAATTTCAACCCTTAGGTCCTAGAGCAATTTTAAAGTCGTTTTGGCGTGGAACCCTAGGCCTAATTAACTTCAAAAACTATATTTGCAAAACTGTTTATTAGTGGCCATCTATGAGCAAAGAAAATCATACCCTCGGACTAAGTATAACTGGACCGAGCCCTGCCATGCAAAACTGAACTAAAAAACGTGGAAGTGTGGAGCCCGACGGGTGGCAAAAGGATTCGATGTCGCGCGACCCGAGCGAAGAACATCCAAACAGCGCTTCATGCAACCTGACATTTAAGCCATTCGGAATAAAAATAAAAAGGTTAAATTTATATTAAAATTTTCATTATGAAATTGTGAATCTAATGGTATGTATTTAAACTTTAAATGGTCTGCTATTTATTTGTATTATTAGTTAAACTAAAACTCTTTTTAATTCATCTTAATTAGTGACATGACAAAAGTAGTATGCGAGAAAGCTTTCCATATTTGGGTTAGGTAAAAAGTGTCCGCGAAGAAGTTGTAGACGACACTCTAAATATTTTTTTTAGCTCAAGCAATCTTTTCTAATATTAGCCATTTTCACTACAGATAATATTTTATTTAAGTGGATTCGGCGCGAGCGCTGATTCTTGGATACCCGCGAGCTCGACGCAAGAGCGCGAACCGCAACAGACACAATACCGTGCTATAAATAAATCCTATCGTCTGTTAAAATTATAAAAAATCAGTCAGAGTTTTGGACACATTGAAGAGATGATGTAGTTGCTGTTTGTGATCAGTTTTTAGTTATGGCTATATAGTTTTTAGTTATAGTTTTTAGGTATGGTAAAATCTTGTTTATTTAATTGCACTAGAACCGAGCCGACGGGCAGAATAAAGACCTGTCATTTTTTCACGTGAGCTGTTATATAATTTTAGTTCTAAACAACGTAGTAATATTTTTAATATATTTTAAAGAACATGTTCTATATTATGTAGATTTATTGCCATAGTAAATTACAATCAAGATTGCCATGTCAACATTATTTAAATGTAATTTTGTTAAGAGATTATATTTAAAATGAAAGGTACGTTGACTTTGTAAATGTGGTTACTTTTAAAAGTAAGTAAAGATGTAGGCCTATTGCTAATTGTCAAAGCTTTGGATTCAATTGTTAACAATTGTAACCAAACGCAAATATTTATTAAGTTTGTAAACAAGATAGCATTGCTTGCTTGCAATTAACTGGGGACAAGGTTTTTTATACATCCATCAGTCGAGGAATGTGTTGACCCTGATCTTATAAAATTAATTAAGATAATAAGTCTAATGTTTTTTTTCGTCGCCATGATTTGGCTAAAGGCCGCCTCACACCGCACGTCCATCCAACCAGTGGATGGATGGACGATTGTTATAAAAAAGATCGCTCCCCTGCTTGTCCAATGGGACGCCTCACACCGGCGTCCATCCATCCGCGGATGGACGCATCCGTCCGCGGACGGACGTTTCGAAATCGCTCGGAGAGCGATTTTTCCCAAGCGTCCACTGGACGTTTTGATCTGCGCATGCGCGTGGGAGCACTAGTCGGCATACAACTCCCGCCACCAACCGCTGCACCTGCTCCACGTGGTCTCTGTACTGTTTGTGTGCTTTCACGTGACAAGTGACATTACCATATATTTTTTATATGTTTCCGTTGATCGTTTCTCTAATAATTAATTATGGAACAGTTAATAGAGGAAGTGCGAGTGCACCCGTGTCTGTGGGACTCTCGTTTGCAAACGTACCGTGAAATGAGCGCGAAAGAGAAGAAAATTCTCCTTTTCTTATTAATTGGGTGCACCCAATGTTTCCTTTTACTCACTGAATACAACAACACTAAGTCGTCATCACTACTGGAATCATCGTCATCAATCCATGGAATGCTTTGAGCAAAGTCGCGGTTGCACCACGGCACAGACATATCAACAGCGGGAACCGAGACTATACTGACAACTTTCCCACAGTCATGCGTCCGCGTCCGGTGTCGGATGGGACGTTGCGGTGTGAGATGGCAAGCCGTGGACGTCCAAGGCTGGACGTCCATCCACCGGTTGGACGGATGTGCGGTGTGAGGCGGCCTTAAGAAATTAACTGCCGCAGCAAATGTATCTCCAGGAACTAGACAAAAACTAGACGAGTTAATTTTATTTCGTCATGTTTAACAGGGATTGTAGTCTTTTTAATCTACCACCCATTAATCTCTTCAAACACTAATTTGTAGCATTCTGAAATATGTTACTTCCTGTTGTATAAAAACTGCACCGTAATATCAACTCATATCATAACAAAGAGATGCGAGATACTCTCGCGCGCTTCCACAAAATCCTCAAACGCTCTAGAAAATAATTTGTACAAGGATATCTGCTGGTCTCACAAAGAAATGCTTGAGATAAAAAATAAAATTCAGAATATTAGCTACAATACTCCCGCTGACAGTTTTTATTTGGCCAAAAAATAAAAAACTTTCCTGCATCTTACTTTTTTCATTTCATTACTGAATTGAATTAAAAGTAAGTTTGATTAAACTATGTAATATTATTATTTACAAAAAATTTTCTTAATCTATTAAATACTGAAAGAATCACCATTTCAAGCAGAAAATTTTAATATAAAGTTAACGCAATTATGTAGTGGTTTAGTTGGTAAAAATACAGGTTTATTGAAGCGCTGTTTTGATTTCCGTCCCTCGGTTCCGCTGCTTTTTGCTACCCAATGGTCCTGAGACGTCCACGATTTTCGCACATTGAATGCGCGGTCCAGTTATACTTAGTCCGAAATCATACCACGTCCAATTTTAAGCCGTAGGCCATACAGTCATTGCGAACTTCTGATGTGGGGCATAGTCCTAATTTATTTTATAGTCCCTTTTTTATTGTCCTTCGAATATATTAAAATTTGCTAAAATGGTTATTAGAACCCAAATTGATAAAGTTGAAACAATGCATTGAGTTGGTTCATTTAACTGCAAAAATGATTATTGCAAAATATAGTTAAAAAGTTGAAATAATCCATAAAATAGTTGGTTCGACTATAAAAATGGTTATTTCAAATTATTTTTTACAAGGTTTATAACATAGAATATCCTAGGTTCTAACTATTATTTTTTTGGGCAAGAGCTAGGGGCATAACTCCACTTCGGTAGCCGACCAAACCAAAGTTTCTGCCAAATGGGATTATTTTATTTATTTATCATATTTACATCATAAATTGGGTATATGACATTTGAAAGGGGGTAGGTATATTATTGGAACTTACCTTTAAATTTAATTTGATTTCTTCAAGTGATTCATTTATCTTAGGGGATAAACACACAGAACGCGGCGCGGCACGGCACGGCGCATCTTCATTTGGACCAGTTGAATTTGATTTTTTGGATCATCAAAACGCGTTTTCGCGCGTCTTCCCTTCAGATACGACGGATGGTGGAGTGCCGCCATGTTGGATTTATTTCCCATAAGAGCAATGCTAAACTTTTCCTCGGCATTTGTCATATAATTTGTTTATTTTTTGTCCGATTGGTTCAGAATAAATAGCGTTTGAATCACAATTAAATTCTCCGTTCCTTTTGCGAGATCGATTCTTTGTAAATAATTTATAAAATTCTGTAGAATTTTAAGCTCCTCTTAAGAGGGCGTTGGAGTGCCGCCATGTTGGATTTATTTCCCATAAGAGCAATGCTAAACTTGTCCCCGGCATTTGTCATATAATTTCTTTATTTTTTGTCTGATTGGTTCAGAATAAATAGCGTTTGAATCACAATTAAATTCCCCGTTCCTTTTGCGAGATCGATTCTTTGTAAATAATTTATAAAATTCTGTAGAAAATGTTTTAAAAGTAGTAAAAAACTTGCTTTGTTATTTCAAGTTAGTAAAAAACACTAATTTTTATAAAAAAAATCCTCTCGCAAACCAAATCCGCCTTGATGAACCCTTTACTTAGAGATATAAACCATTATTTTCTGATTATAAATAAAAGAGTTATTTGACATCCCGTTTAACATTGCTCTTATGGGGGAAAGGCGGAATTTGGATTGACTCCAACGCCCTCTTAAAACAAAGTATTTTGTAGGCCTGCACTGTGGCAAGCAAAGCATAAACATTACGAGCAGGGGAATTGTGGACAATTGTGGAATGAGATGACAATGGCAGAATATATTGCTTAAATCTATACCGTACTTATTTTATAGTGGAATGAGGTGACAATGGCAGAATATATTGCTTAAATCTATACCGTACTTATTTTATACACTGAGGGTTATTTTGCAATTGGAACTTCTTTACGGTTTTCACAGGCTTTAACCCATTAAGGCCCATGGTCCCCATCTGGGACACTTAGAATTAAGACTGGAGTAAAATGTTATATGGCATCATTAGAATGAATTTAATTGACATTTTGAATTGAAAATATGATTATCTTTCGTATTTCAAAGCCGTAATGGCACACACACAGTTAACAGTAGTAAAAAGTAGCAAAACCAGTGTTGACCAAGGTGCAACTCTCAAAGAATCAACCAATCCCGTCAACTTCCACGCAAGCCTGCCACCGTTTATTTAACGTGGGCCCTCCCACCAACGTTACCACAGATTGGCTAACCCTTTAAGAGTTGCACCACCAGGTCAGGGTTTGGTTGTGAGCATGTGTAAGCTTAGTTGTTTGGTAGTCCGGATTTGGGAATGTTTAACGACGATCGCTGGATTTGACATTATAAAATCTACACTTATTTAATACACGAAGGGTTTTTGTGTTGAGAACTCCTCCTACAATTTGCAACCAAAATTCATGTTTTTGGTGATGTTGGATACGGCTTGATCTGTATTTGTTTCCGCCATAAACTAACGTGTGATACTTAAAATAAATGTTTTCTAAACGCAGCAAACGGCGATCTAACTTGCTCAACGCCATGTTGGACACGGATTTGATTACTGAAGTGAAAAGAGCAGAAGACGCTCCGTGCCGCGCCGCATTCTGTGTGTTCAAGTTGACGCTTGATGTCGCGCGCGCCGCACCGTGCCGTGCCGCACCGCGCCGCGCCGCGTTCTGTGTGTTCATACCGTTATATATTTTAAAAGCGCACCTTCTAAAAATAAAACTATTTATTAATTTGGAATGCTCGCACAGTCATAAAAAAACCTGCAACCTAGCGAAAATAGGGCAGGCAAGAACGAGCAAATTACCGATTCTGGCAATGCACGCGCTGTTATTCTCACGCTTATTTTGCTTGAAAATAATGTGTTACAACACTATCTTTACATTAGAAAAAAATAACTCATATATTATGGCGGATCCAAGATGGCGGCCAAAAATTAACGAGCGGTCAAAATAAATTATTTTCCATCCAAAAATTATCAGTGGTGGTGCCACAACATTATATTGAGAAATGGAGGTGAAAATAAAAATAAATGCACTTTTTAAATATACCCCATTAACAAAAAACGCCATTTTGAAAAGTGGTCTAATAGGTAAAAACGGCTCTATTTGATGGGCACTCATTGTATATTTAATTGCGGCACTTAAAACAAGCTCTTACAAAATTTTTTGAAAGCGAATCAGTTGTTGATCTAAAGCCCTAATTTTACCGTACTAAAAACCAATAAGCAAACTTTTCAGTATCATTTAACTGAAAATGAGTATTATTTTTTAAACCCCAAAAAATTACTGGCTGGAAATTATAGGGGAGAGGGGGGGGTCATGGCCCCCTTTGATCCCTCGCATGAAGCCGCCACTGACTTATACTATTTATGATAATTATTTATCAATGTTAATCTTAATTATTCTAACTATGTACTTACTCTTGCCGGGCAAATTGTCTGCTTGGGCCCGCCTCACTGCAACACGTTTACAGAATTACAGAATTAGAATTTAGAAATCCGTATTTCCACAAGATTAAATAAGTGTAAAAAGGTTCAGTTGTAAGAAACTTGAAAGCATTTTAAGAATTAATTAAACCTAATTATAAAACCTTAAGAAGAATGAAGTAACATTATCTTCGTTAATGGGTGGTAAAATTGAAATATTGGTAACTGAGTTTATAATTGGGTCTAATGCAGAATCCCATTAATAGTTGATTCTGAACAAATTTCTCCCGAAGAAACTAGGTTAAAATGCTTTTTCCTAAATCTTAGGCGTGCAAATTTTGGTACCCATAAATATATTTAATTTTCCTATTTATACACAAAGGGTTATGTATGGTAGTCTCGCTTTCTTAATCTTAAAAAAAATTTAACCCGCACCCAAAAAGTTACATTTGTAATAATTTATGATTTTTTTTAAATAACCGAAACGAATAATTATTGCAAAATTGTTTTATCTGACCAATCGATGTACTCACCCCCCGCCGTAGATTCGGCGGCCCTCCGCCACAAAGCGCTCCCACCCCTCGCTGTATATTTTGTTACCCTCCGCCATAAATTGCCTCCACGTTAAAGCGTGGCGCCGCACCCGGTATGGCAGACTGTAACATATATAAATTAGAAATTAATGTACTAAAAAGGAGTCATTTTCAAGAAACTTGAAAGCGTTTTAAGAGAACCAATTAACCCAAAAGCAATAACATATTAAGAAGAATTGATAATAAAATTTTTCAAATAACAAAGTAAAGAGGAAATTGTTCTTACTAACCACAATTTTGAAAGAACAGGAGCTTTATATAAATATAAATTTCGTTGATAATAGAAATCGACCAATTTACTATGTGTCAAAATAATTAAATTATTAGTTTTTTTAACGTTTCCAGTATTTTTAGCGAATTTTGCTATACTGAATACGCTATTACAGTAGTAGCCACGGTAAGACCTTAGCCCAGGACCACTTCACTTTTTCATTTTGGGACCCCCAGAAGCCAAAAAGACCATTCGTTCATTTTCATAAATAATACCATTTGGTATTGAGGTAAGACTATGTTTAATTAATTAATCAATCAAATTTTCTTTATTTGTGATTCATACAATATATAAATACAGAATGGTGTCAATTTCTTATATAGTTGTTACTAGAAAATAGTAAACTAACTTATACACTAAACTAAATATAAAACAATTCTATACACTTCTTAAAAGACGTTACACTCCAAAATATTCTTTAAATAAATAAACTGATCTTTGAATCAAATAACTTTTTAACTTTTTCTTGAAGGTCTATTTTTTATATCAGTTATATCTTTAGGGAGTTAATATACAAATTTTGTTCCTGCAGCTGTAGGTTTTTTATTATAAAACTGTAAACTATGATTTTGGATGGTTGGGGAATTTTTAGTTTCATGAGTTCGCGAACCAGCATTGTCAGGTTATGGGAACGGGGTTTTATTGGGTTTTGAAGGGGTAAAAAATGGGTTATAGGCATTTTTTAATTTCAATTTTCTAAATTCAAGAATTTTAACTAAAACTATTTAAAAGAGCTTAAAAAACAAAAAATTCAGTATTTTGAATGAATTATTAACCTAGCCTAACATATTCCGGAAAAAAAAACTAAAAATAGGGTTTCTCCAATGTTCTCAAACCCGTTAAAAATATGCATAAAAAATTTAATTATAAAGTTGTTTTAAATTACGTTTTAAATTTAAAAAGTCATTACAAGTGGGGGTTTTTAATTTCAATTTGTAACTTCCGGCAAACCGTGTACACTGTTACTGACAATGATGGAACATATACCGGTTTACCTAATATGGCAGCACTGTTGATTTTTGTTTAAAATGAGTTTTGTATATTTTAAAAGGGATATTAGCGATTTCGTCATGAAAGTAAAATGAAATCCAAATTTGAATGTGTAAATTTTACTTTGTCAGAGGTATACACCAAACATCACTAAAACGGTAAATGAAAATGGCTGTGTAAACTTTCACCCGCCGTGGGAATTTCAGCCATAGTAGGAGAAGAAAATTCACCATTGGTAAACTTTCAAGCTAGTGCACATGCTGCATTAGCTACAAATTGGGCATTATTACTGTAAGATCAAAGCGAGCATTACCCTGGTGAAATGACCCGCCCTCAATGCAGCAAAACAGCGTCGTCATTATTATTAAATTAAAGAATATCTATCATAAAATACAACGCTTGTATCAAACGTGGGTGTAGTTGAAAGAGATTATTTAAACACGAGTGATAACTAAACTTGCAAAGTGATCTATGATACCACGCGGTGATATACGCTGATACGGCTGAACTACGTTACCGACAAATCTATATTTTTTAATAGAAGACCTATAAATAACTCTGTGTAGTTATTAATAACAGGAAAGGTCGCACGGTATCAAAATGTGATACACATATTTCAAAGTTAGTGAAAACTGTAATTAGATCAATTTAGTTAGTAATAAGCTTACTTATTAATAATGTATTTGAGAAATATTAAAAATGGGTAAATGGTTTTTATGACAGGATTAAAATATGTGTTTGCAAACTGGACAAATCTAATTAAGTTTTGTGCATTCCACTACATTTTTGTGTTGTTCGCAATCTGGAAGGTTTTGCCCTTGTCCGCAATCTGGACTGTCCGAAAATAGGATACAACCATGGAGATTGGCAGACCGTATTAAAATGATCAAGTTCGTCCCCCGAGGGTTGATGTCAGTTTATGTGTATTTAATTGTATTTAAATTTCATTTAGCAAAGTGCATTATTGTAGTTAAAAATTAGAATCATGGTTAACTTACCTTTGGATCGTCGATTGGGCGGCAGGGAGGGCGAGGTCGGCGGCAGGTTGAGCGGCAGCGGCAGCGGCAACGGGGGGGGCGGCAGCGGGGGCAGCAGGGGGGTCGGCGGCGGGGGCGGGGCCGTAGGCGGGGGCGTGGCCGTAGGCGGGGGCGGGGCCGGGGGCGGTTTCAGTGGGGGCGGGGGCGGGGGTGGTCCATTCGGGAGCGGGTAAGGGGGCGGGGGTGGCTTCAGTGGGGGCGGGGGTGGGGGTGGTCCATTCGGGAGCGGATAAGGGGGCGGGGGTGGCTTCAGTGGGGGTGGGGGAGGGGGTGGCCCAGTTATATTTGGGGGTGTCGGAGAAGGTGGGGGAGGGGGTGGGGGTGGGGGTGGCTTCAGTGGGGGTGGGGGTGGGGGTGGCTTCAGTGGGGGTGGGGGTGGTCCATTCGAGGGCGGGGGCGGGGGCGAAGGCGGCGTTGAAATTGGGAAGGGGGGCAGGGTTGTAATTGGGAAGGGGGTTGGGGGCGAAGGTGGCGTTGAAATTGGGAAGGGGGGCAGGGTTGTAATTGGGAAGGGGATTGGGGGCAGGGTTGTAATTGGGAAGGGGGTTGGGGGCGAAGGTGGCGTTGAAATTGGGAAGGGGGGCAGGGTTGTAATTGGGAAGGGGGTTGGGGGCAGGGTTGTAATTGGGAAGGGGGTTGGGGGCGAAGGTGGCGTTGGGGTTGGGAAGGGGGGCTCCGTAAACCGCCCAACTGAAACACAAAATCCTTTGATATAATAAATTAATCAATCAATAAATCAATCAAATCATTTATTTTTATAAGACTATTTACATAGCATTGACAACAGGTCATATTCAGCTAAAAATAAAGTCGCTATCCACCATTGAAATTTCAAAGTGTCCCATTTAAATAACACTGGGATTGAATAAAGCATTTTAAACATATGTTAATTATCAGCTGTAAGTACGTGTAGGTTTGGTGATTAAAGAGATTCACAATATTGGATTGGTCGCATGTTATTGATTTAGAGCTAAAAGTAATTAAAATAAATTCCTCGATTTCGAGCACTTACAATTGGGCGGCGGCGGCAGTGGGGTCGGCGGCGGCAGCGGGGTCGGCGGCGGGGGCGGGGCCGGGGACGGCTTCAGTGGGGGTGGGGGAGGGGGAGGGGGTGGCCCAGTTATATTTGGGGGTGTCGGAGAAGGTGGGGGAGGGGGTGGGGGGGGGGGAGTGGGGTTAGTGGGGGTGGGGGAGGGGGTGGCCCAGTTATATTTGGGGGTGTCGGAGAAGGTGGGGGAGGGGGTGGGGGTGGGGGTGGTCCATTCGGTGGCGGGGGTGGTCCATTCGAGGGCGGGGGCGGGGGCGAAGGTGGCGTTGAAATTGGGAAGGGGGGCAGGGTTGTAATTGGGAAGGAGGGCAGGGTTGTAATTGGGAAGGGGGTTGGGGGCGAAGGTGTCGTTGGGGTTGGGAAGGGGGGCTCCGGAAACCGCCCAACTAAAACACAAAATCCTTTGATATAATAAATCAATCAATCAATAAATCAATCAAATCATTTATTGTTATAGGACTATTTACATAGTATTGACAACAGGTCATATTCAGCTACAAGTGTAACAATAATTAAACTCTACAAAATAAAATTGCTCAAAAACATAATTTTCAAATAACTTAAAATAAAATATAGGCTTTCTAGCACGGGTTGTCTTTAAAATAGTCGTGCACACTGCAGTACTCTTTTGTCAGGAGTAGCTTTTTCAACTAAGCACAAAATGTGCAAACCTCTCTCGTTCGTGCTTTAGGTGCAGAAGGTAGAAGGCTGCGGAGAATGAACATACAGCAGCTAAGTTTTTTGCATACCTTTTCTATGTGAGAAGAAAAATTTAGACGGAAGTCAATAACTTACATCACTGGTAGTGATTGGCTGGCGGGGGGGGGGGGGAGCTACGCCCGAAGGGCGAGCGATGGAGCTCTGATGGCCCCAACTGAAACGCAAAATCATTTGATTACTCACACCAAAAATACAGTCTTATTTCATTGCCTACACGCATTAAGAGCCATCTTCACCCCTGTGCCAGTAGCCCATTGTTGCGCAGTCGGCAATGTTAACCATACGGCTTTTAATGCAAAACGTGGTATTTAATTCCCCCGTTTCGGACGCCGTTTTTCAACCGATTTTCTTTAAACTTGGTAAGTGTTTAGTTGAATAGTTATACTATGTCGCTCATACCTCGGATTTTTTTTAAATTTAACAAATATTACTCTCTGTGACGTTACAAAGTCACTCAATTTTCCTTAGTAATATTTCAAAATTTAGTAAAATTTTCGAAATTCCGAAGCATAAGAGCCCTAATATAACAATTCAACTAAGCACTTACCAAGTTTAAAGAAAATCGGTTGAAAAACGGTGTCCGAAACATAGGACTCAAATAATATGTTTTGCATTAAAAGCTGAATAGTTAACATTGCCGACTGCGCAACAATGGGCTTCTGCGAGGATTATAAGGGAGGAACGATTGGATAGCTCTTCCCGCGCGGGCGAGAATCAAGAATCAAGAATCAAGAACGTTTATTTGTCATAAAACTATACAAATAGCATTGGCATTGGTTACTTGTTCAGCATAATTAATTATTATCACTCTAGTCACAAGCAATTCTTTTCATCTGTATAGTAATATAAGTTCAAAATGTATGTCTCTCGCATGTAAATTGGCTTTGCCGTTGGAAATAAATGAAATGAAATGAAATTGGCAAATGGTCAGTTGGTTTATTTATTTATTTATTTATTCATCTCCATGGCATACACCATTTTTAACATACAACAATCAGTGATTAATATAATTAAAATTAAATCACACCTCTAACAAAAAAGTATTCTTATCTGTTAAAAACTTGTGGGCGCTGTAATATTCCTTGGGGATCAAAAATGATTTGAATTTGCTCCTGAACCTGTTCACTTCTCTTTTTTTCATTTCTGAGGGCAATGCATTGAAGAGCCTAACAATGCTGTAAACGGACTGTTTTTTAAAAAAAGGTGGTGTTGTGATGAGGTATGGATAAAGTGCAATTTGCATGTCTAAGTCTGTAGAGATCATTATTACGAAATTGAAATAAATGACTATTTTTTATGTAAAAGGAAAGACTTTCATAAATGTACAATAAAAAAATGTGAGCAGTTTGTTGTTTGAAAAGAGCCCTCTACATGAATCAGTTGATCTCATAAAAAAATAATCTGATTGCTTTTTTTAAGGCAAAATACCATCTTTGATACATAATATGCTAAGATTTTTTTTTTGTAATCGATTTTAACCTGAGGACAAAATTTAATAATAGTTAACTTACATATTTAACTGCCGAATCGTCTCCACCATCGCCTCTTCAGATTCAAAAAACGATCTACAAAATAAGAATTTTTTAGTAGCTAAAATTGCCATCATTTTGAAAATTGGCAATTAAAAAAATAACCATTCTTAAAAACGAGCATTGGTGTGATGAAGACTCATGCCAAATATAAACCCATTACAAAGATTAGCTTCGGAACTAAAAATTATTTAGTATTAAAAACAAAATGGCGACTAGAGGCTTGACGAACTGTTTTGGCACATATATTTATAGGAACCTTTTTGTTTATGCAAACTTCTAAAATCCTGAAATATGTTTTCCAACGCCCTCTGTAAAGTTGCAACAATAAAACAAATTGTTTAATATATTAAATCAAATTCGTTCATTAAAAAAATTTTAACAACCGGATAGGTAAGGGAATCGATTTGGGAGCAAATTAGGATATTGGGCAAACTGCAAAACAATGAATTTAGCACTGCAATTAGAAACAACTAGGGGACCCGTGTGCAAATTGCTTATTTAATGATTCCGTATGAGGGAAACTCACGTACAGAACATAAATGTTGATTCAGAAGTGACAGGGTCCTATTTTGGTTTACTATTTAGATTTTAAATTTATCTGAAGGTGTTCAGTTGTTAAATTCGCATTATAGATCTTTTAATAAAAGTTGATCAACATTTTAAAGCCCCCTCTAGAAATAAATCAACAACAGTCAGGGGGGGGGGTGAAGTTCGAAAAGATATTATCTTTTTATTTATTTATTTATTTATTTACATTCAAACGGCTTAGCCAATATTTTACAACAAAAGAGTTTCACAAATGAGTAATTTCTTAACAATTTATTAAACTATACAGTTAAAAATTTTTAGTGCATCAATAACCTCATAAAAATTCAAAGGTAAACAAACACATAAATATTAATAACAGTTATAACAACAACGAAAAACAATAAATAGTAATAATAAATAGGGAAAACAATAATAACAAGTTAACAATTAATGATAACAATAAATAAACTATATAACAAAAAACAACAGTAAAAGAAATGCATGAAAGATCAATGATTTACTAATGCACTTGAGTAGTCAGGTTGATTAACATCCTCCCACGAGCTACATCCTAAGCTTTAAAATAACACCATGATCTCAAAAATCAGTTCAGTAGGTCGAAAGGAAAAAGGGCGTTACAGATAAAACCCTTATAGAAATGGGAGGATAAAAGAAATAAGAAGAAAGAATAAGAATACAAGCACTACTATTACTACTTCACTATACATGGAACAAAAAAAAACACCTTCGCTTAACCGGACAAACTCTTGATCTAAGAGCCTAATAAAGAAACAAAGAGATTGTATTTCCCCGGTGTATGAGTGAGGACACATACCAACCTGGGGCTTACAATCTAATTGTTTACTTTTTCTTCTTGATGAATGATTTCGCTAAGAGGATAGGAGAATAAAAGAAATAAGAAGAAAGAATAAGAATACAAACGCTACCCCTACTTCACTATACATAGAACAAAAAAAAAACACCTTCACTTAACCTGGTAAACTTGGGTCTGAATGTGTTGAGGATCCTCTTGATCTAAGAGCATAATATAAACAAAGAGATCGTATGTCCTAGTTGTATGAGTAAAGACACATACCAACCTGGGACTTACAATCTAATTGTTTACATTTTTTCTTGATGATTTTGCTAAGAGGATTGATCTAAGAGCCTTTTTGGAGTAAACAACGAGATTGTATGTCCGAAGTGCATGAGTAAAGACACATACCAACTTGAGACTTACAATCCAATTGTTTACATTTTCTTATTGATGGATGTTTTTTCTAAGAGTATGACCCTCCGGTATACGCGTGTTCTAATGTACCACCAATGCATGTGTGCATGTGGGCTAAAATTCTCCATTCCGTTATTAATCGATATTGGCAAAAGCAAAAGGGCTTAAAGTTAAATAATTATTTTAATTGTCAATTGTCATTTTAATTTAAGCATAATTTAAAAATATTTTATTTATAATTTGAATCTTGTAAAAAGAGCGTTGCTAAAAATTGTGCCCCCACATAACAAGAGGGGTTCTCAATTAACAATCCTACCTTGGATAACCAGTCTGCTCCGGATGTTGTCGGATTGCGAGTATTAATGGCTCAGAACGTCCAAGTAGAACGTTGATTCAAAGCAATTAGCAACGAATCAATTCATCCTTGCCACTCGCTACGAATTTTGAATTTTGAATTTAGAAAAGCGACGAATTTAATTAATAATCAATAACCAATTTATAGAAGCCAATTCACGACGCGGTTGCAAATTAAAATTAAGTAAAATTGAAACGTTAATAAAACCGGACTGCTATGGAATACCCACACAATTTTGCGCCTTCTCGAGCTGATCAAATACCCCCCCCCTCGCATTAGTGAGGATTGATGGCTAAGGTAGAGACCGCTAGAACCCCCCCAGGGTCGGGCCCGTTCAATACTCCTTGTTCTTTCCCGTGCACCTGAACGAATCCTTGCTTGCAATAAAGTATTAAACATGACTTATTTTTGTATGAAAACTATACGGTATGTACATTCTTAGTTGATGCTTTAAATAATAAATTAAAACCCCCTTTTAAAAACAGGATATGCAAAAATTAGTGTGATATTCTTTTCAAATTTCTACTTCTCAAATTTAATAAATTTACTTTATTTGTTGAAAATTGTTGTTTTAGCATAGTTGTTGCGAAAATGTAGTATTAGCACTCAATAAGTAAACCAATGCCTTGATGTAGGTAATCGGTTAGTTTATGCGTTACCCATTTAACAACTTTATTGATTGATTGCAAGTTTTGAATCGGTTTTAGTCTTATGTTGGTAAAAAAGCAATTAAATTTCTACCAGCAACCAACTATAGACCTCTTCACAGTTAACAGCTGTTTCAAAAAGTCTGCTTAACATTAATGTTTCTTTCTTTTTGTTTACATTTTGTTGTTATTTCGTTACCAAAATAGCAACCCATAAGACTAATGCTAAAAAATTACAATTTTAAAACTTAATTTTAGACCAAATTCGATTTTTCATGGGGTTGAGGCTGTTTCTAAACTTATTTTTGGGCCAAAACACTCTTTAATGCAAACTTTAAGCAAAATCTAACAGCTAGATTTCGAGATCGTGGAACACACATCCCTTCAGACATTCCTCGTATTATAGTATAGGATAGGATAGTACGCTGAGATTTTTTTGTAATTGGAACTCCTTTTACGATTTTCAAACGGTTTCCAAAATGTTGGGAGTGCCACACGAAGGTGCTTGTTTTTTGCCAAAAATCAATGGTAACGTCCTCAAAAATGTCTGGCCTACATTTGGGTTAATGTTGGACTGGTCACCCAACTTCAAGAATATTTCTACCCTAGAAGCGCGCCTACGGTAGCCCTATCCGCCAGGCGTTACAGGGATGTTATGAGTGTTGCCTATATCAAGTTGAAGGCGTAGTTAAAAACCCTATGCCGCTTGTGAGCGAATTGATTTCTTGTAATTAAAATTAGATATTATTTAAAATTTGGAATTAATTGTGACCAAGGGCTTGTCTAGTCTTAATAAACAACAGGATTTTTTATTATTAAATTTAATTAAGATAAGGTATATTGTCTGAGGTAAATTCATTTGGGAAGGTCAAAGGTCATGGTTAATTAAGGGTATCTAATGTAATAAAGTAATGCAATAAACCCATAGTTTATTACATTACTAACGCCCTCAATAAATAGAATTTTTCCGTCAGATTCAGCTAGAAAAGGAAACCAATCATAGGCTGTTGATGCGCAATTGCCCCATAGTATACATAAACTAGTGTTATTTTTTAGTCAATTACTAACCTTCAGGCCGTGGCCGCGTGGGTATCCGATCGCCCCCCCCCCCCCCTAGAGTCGACCCTTATAATCCTCACTAATGTGCAGGGGTATTTGATTAACTCGATGAGACCCAAAACCGCGTGCAACAGTGCGTCGAATACAAAAGAAAATGTGACTTGTCGCCGGGGTTATTTGAGTTTCATTTGAATTTAAATTTATGTATTTAAAATTATGCAATTTATGTAGGCCTACAAAAGGTTAAGAATTGAAAATGAGTTGTATAAATGGAAAATGAGTGATTTATTTTATTTATTTATTTATTTTATTTATTCATTCCAACGGGAAACACATTACATTGAAATAATCAATACATGATAATAACAACAATAATAACAACAACAAGATAAATACTTATACAATAATACAATTTGATTACCGATTTAAAATAAAGCTCAACCGAATTGTTCGCACCAACGGGAAATATACAGTTTATATAAGAAGTTTATACAACATAAAACCCCAAATTACTTACAAAATATGGAGTAAATCAGGAATATATACATATATACATACAAAGGTAAAATATAGAACATATACATTTATATATAAATTAAAACAAATGATAATTAAACCTATGCCTACGGTCGATGGGTCACAAAAAAGGCAATGGGCTGGCTGGCAACGCAGCTATGTGAATTTTGAAGTATCAGAAACCGTGGAATCAAAAACGAATTTCTTTAATTTTAATTTGTTGTTGCTGAGCTATTGAAGCAATTGAATGGATATTTTGAATAAATGTTGCTTAATATTTGTTAATTATATCTATATAAAAATAATAATTTCTGGAGATTCTATAGAAAATTCTATTTTGTCTAGACATTTTGTCTAGGTAATGGTGTCAGGGCTTTTTTCGTGACCCACAGACATTACTGACCCACAGACATTACAAGAATGGTGCTAAGATAAAGTTTACAATAGGCTATATAGCTACAGTGACTGTACATTATATTAATTGAATGGCTCCCTCCAGCAACGATGTAGGGGAGAGCGGGGCTATACCGTACACATAAGGGAGATTTGTCAGTGCATAGCAAATTACTAAGTTAAGGTTATATAAACCAAAACAATATATAGTTTGATTATTTGGCTACTGATTATACATAACCATTTTCCAACTATTCAACTTTTTACATAAAAAAAATTGTGTTTAAAAAAAGTTTACATTGTACGAAATAGCCCCGGGGGTCGGGGCTATTCCGTACAGTAGAAGGGGCTATACCGTACAGATTAAAAATCATCTGTTTAGGTAAGTAATGATGGTAATGCAATAGATTAATGTATAAAAACTGTTTATTACTTGTAAAGGTAAGAAACTGTGTATTACTATTTTAAAATCTCAGAAGAAATAGCTAACTTTGTTGTGTCACGATTTTTAAGTCTATCACTCAATGCCATTACTGGAACATTGTAAGTCCTAGCTGCCTCTCTTAGTTTCTTTATGCTATTTACTACATCATCAATAGTTGCCTTCATCTCTTCTTCTGTCCTTTTGGCTCTTTGATTGGTCCTCTGATATTTATGAACAATCTGAAAAAAATTTCATTTTATACCTAGCAATAATTTTCATAATTTTCGTATAACTATATGAAAATTATAGTTATACGAAAACTATGGTTATATATTGTTAGGAAAGAATATAATTCATTAACATTTTTCGTGCTTTCGTCGTAAGTTGCAATCAACATGTGTTGCCATAACAAACCATTTGGGGCTAAATCGTACACTTCCGTACGATTTAGCCCCGATCTGTACCTCGTGGGAATTTATTAACATAACCTCAAATTCTATCACTTAACCAATCATTGCTAGTAACCAAAAGAAAGCTTAGGAGATGTAGTTTACTGTGATAATACAGTTACTAGAATACAAGAAAAGATTCTTCAGTTACCTTCTATTTAGTACTGGACGAAAATTAGAAGTAAAAGAGTAAAAAACACGTTTTTGACTTAGACACTGATACTCATACGCATAGCGGCACGATATCCATACTGTAAACTTTGCGCAACCTGCAGCTAGGCTGCAGCACTTGACGGGATCGTCTAGCTTGAAATCTAGGCCAAAAAAAGGGGTGTACGGTTTAGCCTCGCTGTACGGTTTAGCCCCGCTCTCCCCTAAGCGACGCAAATTTAGTAGTGATATTATTGCTTGATAAATAGAGATCGGTTTGTAGTTGTTTCCGCAAAACTTGATAAAAATTAAACTTAGAAGAGCACTATACACAAATTCTCACCGAGAGTGTGGTCGGTAGGCCTAATAATCTCCCGTTTGCCCAACAATTCAATTGAAATTAATTGGTTAGTTTGTTGTACATTTTTTAGATGCTGTATAATTTGGATTCTACTTATAGCGTTACTGAAAAGAGTCATTTAATCTAAATATTTTTTTTTGTTTTTTTTGTTTTTTTACATTTTACACTGTATAGGACACAAACTTTAACAGCGAGGAGGAACTGAACTAAAAATCAAATTTTTAATATTTTTCTTCTCGTTTGATAGGTCTTTAGAGATTTCTTCCGATTCATTCTCTAAACGCGTGATTTTATTAGAGATTTCTTCGAAGTCATTCTCTAAATTTAGAATTCTTTGTCTCTGGGCATGAAAATTCCCATCTACAATGGGGAAATTATAAAGCAAGGTGCTTTTACACTGATTAACCATCTCTCTACAACTAACAAGTGAATTTGTATTTTTTTCTAATCATTTTTTGCTGGAATACAATTTTTTTTATCGCAGAGTTTAGTTTTTTTTTTAAACTGATGTTTTCTCTTTTCGTTTTTTTTGTTTCTTTCATAAATTTTTGTTCTAACTTTTTGATTTTTTCTTCAAGGTCGTCGCATCCACCGTTCTAAAAAAGAAGGGAAATTTACATTTTATAATAAGCACCTGGAACTCGAAATTTTGATTGGTTAACTAAAGCAGGTAAGTTAACTAAATCTTACTCCTTGTTCAAGACAAGCTTGTTTCCTTCATTTTTTACTCATGGCGATTTGCCCCCCGAACTGTTTGAATATATATTATGGTTTAAATTACCTTATTTGTCTCCAGCTCGTGACCGCTTTCAACATTACCTTATTCGTCTCCAGCTCTTGACCACTTTCAACCTTGACGATCTACTTGAAAATGACGCAATGTTAGCGTCGAAACTTGGGTTGTAGCATAACTCAACCACACAAGCTGGAGACGAATGGGGTGATTTAAAACCATAATATTGTTTCCTTCGCTCACTCCGAATGGAAGTTGGGTCAGCTGTTTTAAAACTCTCCAACTGGCAAAGAGACTATAATAGTCGCGGTAGTTGGTGTCTGTAGTGGCAGAGATTATAATAGTCGCGTTTCGTAAGGGTTTCTTTAATTCAAAATAAACAGCTGAAACTGATTTTTAAATTAAATAATTTATATACTAACTGAAAGACAAGTTTCCAAACTTCCATTTTATTGCATAAATAAACTTTAGAGCACCAACATATCATTGTCATTTTGTGAGAAAGTGAACAAAAATTTTGAAGAAAATCAGTTTCACTATGTACGAATTACAAAGACTGCAAACATAGTATGTTTCAAAAAATCATTACAGAGTATAATTTTTGTCCATGGAACAGCGGGTGGTACCACTGTAACCGGCAAGAAATCTACTCTCTTATGATGTAAATATAATTTCGTTATCTTAACATGTGATGATGTCGGGAAAATAACAAATCAGTCAGTTTTTACGCGTTTGTCAAGTTGCAACGCGACTATTATATTTGCGGTCGTAACGTATATTTTTCCACTAAAATATACAATTGCTCATATATCATAATATACAGGGTGGAAAAAAAGTCTGGAAACGGTCTAATATCTTTAAAAGTATTTGGGTAATTTAACTCAAACTCTGCAAATTGATTATGAGTGACAAAGTCTACTCCCTAAAGTACTTTTTGTCCTAAGACCTCCATGGGGGGACGTCCCACAAGGAGTCAGAAGAAAATCTTAAATGTAAGCATAGGTCAAGATGTACATCAAATTAATGGTCTCTAAAAATAGAGAATAATGCCGCAAACTCGACCTCAAAAGGATGACCGAGTCAAAAATGGCAGGTAATCAAACTTTGCATTAAAATCATATTGCTGAAAACAAAAATGCAATAACTCCCGTTACACTCGACCTTTTGAGGTCGGGTTTGTGTCAAATTGCTTGTAATGCAAAGCGCTTTAAAATGATGTATCATATGACGTGGGCTAAATCAGTTTCTCTGACGACTTCCACTAGGGGCGTCCCTAAAGGAAGCCTTGGGAAGAACTTTATTGGCCTATGTCATATGATATATCATATTAAAGGGTGTAACGGGAGTTATTGCATTTTTTGTTTTCAGCAATATGATTTTAATGCAAAGTTTGATCACCTGCCATTTTTGACTCGGTCATCCTTTTGAGGTCGGGTTTGCGGCATTATTCTCTATTTTTAGAGACCTTTAATTTGATGTAAATCTTGACCTATGCTTACATTTAAGATTTTCTTCTGACTCCTTGTGGGACGCCCCCCCCCATGGAGGTCTAGGGAGAAAAAGTACTTTAGGGAGTAGACTTTGTCACTCATAATCAATTTGCAGAGTTTGAGTTAAATTACCTAAATACTTTTAAAGATATTAGACCGTTTCCAGACTTTTTTTCCACCCTGTATATCATTAGGAAGCCTATTAAATTCCATGTATTGTGGAATTACGTTTTGCCAGATTTCATTATCTGTGTCATTGTAATCACCTGATCTTTTGATGAAATATTTGCTGGCTGGCTAACCTCACTCCTTGTTTTGTAGCAGCAATGTGGAAGAATTTGTAAACTGAGTGCGAGTTTAGATGTGTTTTATCAGTTTGTCTTACAATTATGAGTCGTGAATTGGGTTTTACTTAGTTTGGAGGGCAATTATTGTGCGAACATTGAGACATTACTTCAGCTTGGCAATGATTAGACATTATCTTTATTAGTTATAGAAACACAAGTTTGGTGTTTGTAAACAAGAGTGTTATTTTGAGTAGGCTTAAAATCAAAGGGAGAATATGATATTCTAGGCGTTGTTTTTGTGAATGCCGTTTTATTGATTCACTCTATGTGATTTTGTATATTTTATGTGATTGTTGAATATTCCAGTTACCATTATTTAGGCCTATTTTACTATTTTCATTTTGATTTTGTTCAATAAAAGTTTTATCGCTTCACTCAAAGTGATTTTTATACTATTTTATATATTATGTATGGTTTTTACAAGTTCCATTCACCATTATAATCTCTCATTTCCAATTTTGTTTGTTTATAAAAAGAAGAATTTCCCAAAAAATATTGCTTTCTATTTCATAAAAAAATTCCTTGGGCCTATTTAGAATCCATAAATTGTTTTACCTGTATTTATGTGGATATATATGTCTTTTTTACATTACATAAATAACTAAATATTAAAGGGACTAGGTTTGTCAAATATAAAATATAGTTTATACTAAAAAAAGAATGTATTTAAGTCTTGATGAGTTTTGGCGAGTCAGCGCCTTAGAAATTAAAGGGAAATAAATTGTGAACATTTCGTATATCTTAGATTTTGCATAAAAAAATTACTGCCCCTGCAGCAAAGTTTTTTTTAACTTTTTTTTAAAACAAAAATATTTTTTTGTATTTTTTCTATTTTAACTCAAAAATTATATTTCAAATATTTTTTCTTTTGCAATTTTCAAGTTCTACATCATATTCCAAACAATTCAAGTATATAGTTCAATATGTTTGCTCCATTGGTTAATTTGTTATGATTTTTAGAAAATATGTTTGCAAAATCACAAAAATGACCTTGCCACTACAGAGTTCACAGTGCGCCAGTTGGAGGGTTAATTTCAGTTAAATATTATAAAGAAATGATATTTTTTCTGACATATAAACCTGTATTTATATTATATCTATCCCAGAACTAAGTTATTCGGATAACCGAGCCAGAAGTAGCAGGCAATGGAAATTTTTGAATTTTGAAACCGTTATAAACGGAAATTGAAATGCCTTGATTTCGCGTTCGGTTGTCCAATTGAGGTCTGGTCTGTGGCATTGTGTTCTGTCAAGTTAGACCTTTAATATCTAACAGAACAGATATTAACGGGACCGAGAACGAAGCCGTTTTTAACTGTCATCATAAAATACAATACAATATTGCTCGTTATCCTTAAACCGAACATGGTGATATTATACAGGTGATATTGTACTGGCTGCCGAGTCGGAATGAAAAGGAACCTTATGCACAATTCGATTTCCTAAGTGCTTCACAAACTATACGACTTTATTTCTACCATAAAGTCCTAAATTTATAGTTATTTTTTCGCAAAACTAATTCGCAAGGTTTGAAAAAATCTTTTAAACATACATATAATATACAAATTAATATGGTTTATAAATCTTACCTTCATCGCCTCTTTTTTCTTTTGAATGCACTTTTTACTAGGTGCCATTATCTAAAATTAAAAAATAAACTTATTTTTAAAACTCTATAAAGGTAGTCATTGTTTGTCTAAAAGCAGTGTAAAAAACACGTTGGCATTGTTCATCTAAAAGATGTTTTTACGGCTACTACCGAAAATATTCGGCATGGTTTTTAACCATGCCGCAACATGTTATTTCAAATTTAACATTATAATATTAAAAAAAACAGTACCGTACCGAATGGTTTTGTACCATGCTTCAAAATTTTAAGGGCAGAATTCACAAACCTCCCTCAAAGCTTCCTCAACTCAAACCTTCCTCTAACCTTCCTTAAACCTTCCTCCAATCTTCCTCTAACCTCCCTCAAGTAGTTGTGTGAGGGAGATTAGAGGACGGTTTAAGGCCGGTTTAAGGAACAGCTGTTTACAACAAAACACAGTGAAGAAATATATTTTGAGGTTATGTTGTATCTGTGTCAACAAATGTTAAATTACTTGAAAGTTTGTCTAGCCTGTTATAAAAATATTTAAATTTCATGAAACTATATGGAAGGACATTTATTTACCTTGGAATTAATTAAAAAATTATATTTTACCCTACATTTTTATTAAAACGACTTTCGTTCTTTATATTTTTCCTAAATAAATTATGTGGGTATTATTTTATTTATGTTTTAGTGAACCTTCAGGACCATAGCATTTTGATCGAAAAAATTAAGCCAACATGAAAACGGGTGTAGTAAAAAATAAAATAAGGTCGTTTATGGTTGTGTAGCAGCGTGGCGGCGTGGCGGGGGCTTGTAGGCCCTGACGCCGTGTGCCACTGTGGTGTTAACGTTTCTTATGCATTTTGTATTAGAAATAGCGCGGGTGATCAACTTTAATAGAGAAGGTGTTTTACAAATTTTTTTATAGGTACTCCAAGGAAAAGTGTATTGAATAAAGCTGTCATTTTTGGGTATTTTAGTTACCGTCTGTCAGTCTTGTAATTAAATTTATGTTAAGTTCTAAAGAGGTATTGATCCAGTATGCATACACAACCAAAATTTCAGCCCTGTAGGTGAAGTAGGCTTGAAAGAATTGTACCAAAATATGCTTGAGTACTTCTGACCTTCATAGCCCTCAAAGTAGTCGTCCGAAAAAAAATTGTATGTCATATTTACAACGTAAGAAGATAAGGAAAAATATTGGAAACAAATTTTTGACTGCACAATCTTAAATCCAACCCGGCCATGAAACCTGCTTGGGTGATGCTGTATAAAAACTTGAACAGAGAAATTTCATTTTAAATATGATTTTCTTTAAGGTCCACAAACATATAGACAACTAAAAAACAAAACAACATTTTTACGAATGCAGAACGCCATGCATTGCCGTTTGACCGTGCAATATTCTTTTAATACATAGAAACAGGCCTATATAATTGTGTTGGCCAACTAAAAATTTTAGCATACAGTTGGTTGCACGAGACGTGAGACAGCCCGCCAGAATTTGTTCTAAATATGGGCAAATTGGCTCTATCTTGTGCAACATGGAGTGGATTAATCATTGTAGTGATATACAGTAAAATCAATACTAAGGTCTTCATTTCAAATTCAGGCTGTTAAACTGTCCATATATAGCACAAATTCTGGCGGGCTGTCCCACGTCTCGTGCAACCAACTTAACTTATAGTCTGCCTCTATAGTCTAGTCAAATTATGGTTTAACCTGGAAATAATTGCAAACTAATATATTTTGACCGATTCTTAATTAGACGAGAAAAACGATGGTGAAAAGTCTACCACTCTCCGACGCTGCGCTCGCCTTTTATGGCCAATTTTTCTAAATGGTGGCTGTAGTTTTTTACTGTGTAAGTTTTTACTGAATATCTTTTGAACCATTAAAGGTAATTTTGTACTTTAGTAAAATGTAGAAAATAAAATTTTGCACATTTTGATATATAAAATTTTGCACATTGGTTGTTGTATTTAATAAGGGTGATATTGCACTTTAAAGCTACTTTCAATTATGGGCTTTTAAGTGAATTTTGTTTCTTGGGAAAACCATATTATGGTGGTGTCAAAGGTTAGATATAAGCCTTTAACAATGTTAACTTTTTACTACAGGGTCTCTAGATACCAAAAACGCCATTCATTGAAATTTTCATATCTGCATATATATACTTATTAAGATACATATATAACTATGTATTTGAATACCGTGAAGCCGGTAAACCTGTCAACGAAACACCCGATTTTTATCAAATTTTACATTAAGGTGAGGGGCTAGTCTATGTCCACTAGTTATGTCGATTGGAATTATCGGACTATGGGAAAAGGATGATACACAGGTTCAAATTTGTCTAAAATCGGCCAGAAATTCACTGATTAAAGACAATATAAATTTAAACATTATATCAATCACGCTACGTCTAATCCACTTTTAATTGTGGTACAGTATATCAGCATATACAAAATCATTCTACTCCTGTCTCCTTAAGGGGGCCGTTCGGCAACGAAAATCTACCCGAAAACATGCAATCGTATTTCCAGCCTTCGGTTGGAACTGTTCATCGTAGACTTAAGCTGTTTGTTTTATATGGTAGTCAAATAGTGGTTCTAGTGGAAGTATACCTGTTTTTTTTCTAAAAAAAAATTTATAATAACTTTTATTTGATGCTGAAATTCACTAACTTTGACATACATTTTCACGTAGTAATATCACAAATTATTGAAAAAGCAGGTAGCCTTCCACTAGAACCACTCTTTAACTTCAAATAAATCGTAAAATAAAATATTTTGGTCGGTAAACACTAACCGAAGACGGGAAATACGATTGCATGTTTTGCCCTCGCGCGGGAAAAAGGCCACTGTTTCGGGTGAACCTAGCGGCGCGGCAACGAACTACGTGAAGGAAACTACTACCAGTCCTGTTTAATTTTTCTGTTTCCTTTATACTATCCATCTTACAAATATCTTCAAGCAAAAGTAGTTTTCAAGTTATAAACAAACCCAACCGTCCACGCCATCGATCTCTCGTCGATCTCCTAGCCATTGTGGCTGGCGGCCACGCACAGCACACCGCCGGCGCCGCTCCGGCCAGTCGTTCTCACTTCTCATGCGTGCGGCCGATGCATTTAATAGCTCAGCGTGAAGTTGTTGTTGGTAAATAGCAATACGAAAGGAAATGCCTTGAAAGCCCTCAAAGTTCGCAATTTCCCCATTTGATTAAGTCCGGTTAATCGATTACCGGTTTCGAATCGAGTCCCAGTCGATTACCGGTATTACACTACTGTATCATAGTACTATATGCAACATATTTCTATTATCACATCTGTTATATTAACTATGATAGGAACAAAATATTATTATAACCGTTAGTAAAATAATAACATAAGTGTTTGTAAAATACCCTCTATTAGAATTTTTTTCCATTATTGTAATAAATTGAAAAAAAAAAACTGTTTGGTTGTTTTTATTATTTTAGAGTTTAATGATTACAACTGGTATTTTAATTTTGTTTGTAAAATCAATATGAAAATGCGTTCTTTAGCAGTTCATAGGTTATTATTATAATATTTGATACATTACACTGTAATATTTTTGATCGCATAAATATGGCAATAGGGTAGGCCTATGTTATAGAACTATGATATACTAGTGGCTTATAGAGGCAAAAGCCCCTAACTATAATAATTTAGATCTTAGTGGATTACCAAGAAAATGCTTTACAAAGAAAGCTGTCAGAAGATTTGTTTTTTATCGATAATATTTTAGCAATACTGTTTGCAAAGAATTTGATACTTATTTGAAACGCCGACGAACTCTGTGGTGCGTATTTTAAGGTGAGTATGACTGAAGGGTGAGTGTGATGGTTGTGATGGATCAGATGAGGTGTCTTTGATACTGACAAATAGCAGCCGTTTCATTATTCAGGATCATTAAATAATAGCACAATGACCAAAGGCAGTCATCCGCTTCCAAAGTACTCTTTACAATCTCGAGAGTCATGATACCGTGTGATACCGTGAATGAATACTTAATTTTGTCTATGGTTAAAACCTATATCGATTCTAAAAATGGGCTTTTTAATAAATAATAATCCTTGAGCTAAGACAAAAATTAACATAATGTAGAAAAGGGACAATTATTAAAAACCGTGCGGATGCTCAGCACCCATTTCAGAATAAATACAGTAGCATACATTCAATAGTGTGCATCATACACCATTATTTTTCAACCATTTGATTTATTTGATTTGATGTATTTTGTTTTTCCATTAGTTGAAATAGTATTTTACCTCCTGTTTTATTTTTTAGGGTCACAAAATGTTAACACACTCCGTTACAGTAGACTGTCTTCACTCACTACAATTTTCGGCTCTCCTAATAAATACACGTAACTTATTTGCGTGAAAACAAAGTAAACTTTTTTAAATCCCTATAAATTTTATAAATATAATCGTCTTTTTAGTGACGACCGCCGCTGAGGCCATTGCCACTCAGGCACAAAAACCTTACTCTATTGAAAAATATTTTCTGCCGTAACTATAATAGATACCAAAAAACTGTCAACAGACAACTCGTAGTCCGAGAAATTTCGGTTTCTATGGTAACACTGGCATTTCACTGTGTTTCGTATTAACTTTTCTGTCGATCGACAAAAACAGCTGTTTTGGTGATCACATGACGAATATTTTCGCCGCGACAGCAAATGTTGAAATCTCTTGTTATTTCGAACTATGTTTCTCGCTACATAAAAGTCGCTCAATAATTTTTTATACATGAATATGAATCCTCAGAACCTCCTCTTTCTAATGGTATAAGATTCATTGCGGTTAAGAACGGTTTTCATATTTTAATATTAGAAAGTTCCGACCCATGTCGATATCGTCACAAAAGTGACGACGCCGCTGGTAACCGCACGCAAATCGTCACAAAAGTGACGACCGCCAGATCTAGGGTTTCGTAAAAAAGTAAAAATTTTTTAATCCATGTAAATTTTATGGAGCAATTTCCCCGTTCTTTCTTATTTATTTAGAAGATTTATGGCATGTTTCTGTTTTTCCTAGTCTTTGGAGCAAACGTCTTTAATTGAAACTCTATCGATCCTATCATTCTACAATTAGTAAAACACAAAATAGTATATATAGTGTAATTTTTCAGAACACCAAAACTTTGTTGGCTGCCACACTATACGTTTGAATTAATAATAATTTAATTTTTATTCTATGGGTTTAGTTTATTCTTTTTTTTTAATCAAACTAATCACATACTTTAATGCAAACAAAAAACCTTTTCTTGAACAATAACTCATCGCTCATTGTACCCGTTTCAAGATCAAATTCTATTTTTCCATTTATTTGCATCTAGGCCTACGCTGGATTATAAAGTTTTCTTTCATTTAAATGTTGATGTAAAAATCAGCTGTACATTTTTAATAGTTTGTAAGATTAAAGTAACACTCCTAGTGAATTTTGTAGTCATTCGACGCAAAAAAAACTATTTTATTAAAGTATTGTTACTTAAGGTGATTAGTATAATACTAAAGTCCGTTTTTTTAAACCTGATCTTTCTCGAGAAAATTGGGGTGGGGGAGGGATTTAAACTGTAAACAAAAAATTTAAACTGTAAACAACACATTTAAACTCGTGACAAACGTGTGTCGAGTATCAGATTTCCTCAAATAACGTTTTAAATAAGTTATAATATCTTTCAGTAACTCCTAGTCAGCTGTTATATTTTTAAGTCGAACCTATTCCTTGTTAAAAAGTAACAGTTCTCAAGTAAGCTGATTAAAAAAACAACTGCTACCAATAATATTGTAAAACTGATACACATTATGTTGTGATGTAAAATTACCAGCTGGTATGCAACAGTGAAATAAAACAAAAACAATAAAAAAAACCAACAAAAAAACCAAAAGGCTTCAGTCAATAGGATAGGATAGGATACCAACAGCACGGCTGTCGAGCCTCCCTCGGTGCGGGACAGACCGTGCCAGTGAAGCGAGATAATTTTTACAACCCCGAAAACCGGGTCTGCGCCGGCCGCTCTGTTGTGCTGGCGTGTGGTCAGTGTCATTCATTGGAAATCTTTCGGGGTCGGTTGGAGGAGGGGGAGACCAGGGACGCAACGGCCGCTCCTGATTTTCCATTTTTTGTGCCTTCCGAGATCTTGGCTCGGGCGTCGGTAACTCAGGCAATCTTCCTACAAAATTACCGACATTTCGACGAGCCCATTTCGTTTTGCCGAACGGCCCCCTTAAAGACATAGATGGGGTCACGAAGAAGACATCTGTTGTGAATCAGTAATTTGTCCATGACTATTAGTGTTCTCCTTTTTTATAGTGTATTGCAAATTTTTAAGTTATAATTGTGTAATCTTAACTCAAAATATATGCTCAATAAACAGCTGAGTTTATGATAAAAATATTTAATTTAACACCTGCTTAATTACACGTGCAGATCCCAAAATCCTCTTCCCATTAGATTAACATTGGAACTTCAAGGTCCAATGGGGCAAAGCCCAGGTACCTTTTGATAATTCTGGTATTTTTCCTTGCGTCCTTGGCCCAAAAGCTTTAAAATGAGCCATCATACGTTACCCTATCTTTCTCCTAACTCGAGATATTTTGTGGGGACCGATTCGCTTACGGAATTATATATATAGATATGGGCTCAGCTATTTTTTAAATTAATTTTATTGGACTAATAGTGCAATTTACCATAAAATGAATGTATTAATAGAGAAATAAACAAGTAAATTAAAAATTTACATTTAAATTTATTAATATGGGTAAAAAATAATGCACTCCCATAAACCTTGCATACAAAAACCACGTAAGATCTATATAAAAATCAATTGTGGTTGATGTAATATGTTTGTAACAACTGTATCCTATATATGCCACATAAAGGAAAGTAAAATAAAAATATATTTATTTTAAATTTGAATAAAATATATTTATCTTCTTCAAATTTAAAACAAATCGTTTACGCTTAGTTTATAAATAGCAGTTTATGGACTGAAAGCTACGTTACACATTACCTTTGTAAACAATAATATTGAAAGCACTTCTATTCCCCAAACATGTGGCATATGTGCCATGTCTACCAACTGTCTCACATTTCCCCAAACAATGGGTGAATTTATAATTCATTATTTTAATTGTTAAAGAGCAATAGTCATATAATATTAATTTTAGTTTAATGTTTTTAAACATTAAAAGCCAATAGAAAAGTTACAAATAGATTAGTAGTCTATTTCTGTTGATATAAAAAAAATTTTAGGAGAATTTTGTTTTGTTCAGGTGGCAGTTCTCTTTGTGAGGAGGGTTTAAGGGAGGTTTGAGAATTCCGTTTTTTAATTGAGGAAGGTTTGAGGCCGGTTTGAGGAAGGTCTGAGGCCGGTTTAAGGGCGGTTAGAGGTGAGGAAGGTTTGAGGGAGGTTTGTGAATTCCGCCCATAGTCCTGTAGATGAGCAGAGCAGAATCACATTCTAATTCACATCGGACTCCAGGGTTATGCCCCAGAGACTTTCAAAGTTCCAATGTTAATCTTATGGAAAAGGATAATTGATCAAGTCATTCGACAGCTGTTGTACTAACAACTCATAGAAAAACAGGAAGAACAGATGTTTTAATTAATTATAAAATGTTTTTACACTTCTTGGGTCCAGATCAACTGAAATTTTGATCGAATTTTGATCAGGAGGCGATCTCTAGTATGGACTTATAATATGATCTAAATTACAAATATCGTTCTTTTGCCTTCCTGTTTTGTGATACAACCTACTTCAATCAAAACTGATATTTTTCCCACTTCCATTCTTTCTGGAATACACTCCAGTCATAAGTTATCATAATAGCATCTCCAACTTTTTAACACAAACAATTCTGAGCGTAATACCTAGAATAATACATAGTTAGGTATTATTCCACAACTCTCAATTTCATTTTTTTACCGAAATGAGGGGAACTAAGAAAGGGTTTAAAAAAGCCGTAGGTTATTCTACAAACACAACGGGGGGTATTGGAGTTTAGCCCTCAACTAGCCTCATTGCATGGGGGTTTTACAATATAGAACAGTCAACTGCGTTAGATATCCGTCAAAAATTAATAAGATTGATAGTATTTATAAAATGGTTTACAATAACGTTTTAGTCATAATAATTTACTTTATTCTTTGTTGCTTGAAACACCGAACAGAATAGTGTAGGCCTAGATTTCATTGAACTTTTGATCTTCAGTACAATTAAATTTTTCCTTTATGTTTTGGCTTTATGTACTTTTTGAAATACTTACTCGGTTAAAAAAATTTGTGATTTAAAATAAAAAATTTATATAGTTTTCTAATTTAAAAAATGTATTAGGTTCAAAGAACAAAAAATAATCAGGATGAGTTCGACTTCCAAGACATTATAATGACCATGGTCGACATTCCCCGTGAATATTAAATTATGAATGGTCGTGCCAGAACCATAATCAATAATTTGATCATTGACATGCACTCAAAATGTGCTTTGATAGTAAATTGAGCTGATGGCGTGCAGTTCTGCATGACCACCATATTCACCATCTCGGGACATTAGATTATGGTACTCATTTTTTGATGTTATTATTAACCTGTACGAAGTATCCCCGACAATGAAATTCTTGTATTGTTCCCAATTTTGCAATATATATGATACGACTTTATTTCTTATAAGTTTATGTTGTTCTTGATTACCAAAAAGTAAATATGATACTGCACGGAATAGGCAATTCCCATCGCCCACAATAGACACAATCTTTTTCGTACAGGTAGTTGTCATTATAAAACTGAATAAGTCGATAAATTTAAAACCAAAAGTACTCACACTAAGGCAAATGGTTTAAATAATATTTTATAATTCAAAACACTCGAATCTAAGCACGTTAAATAACTGTAAATGACTTGGCATCACACAATTATTCCGGAAACTGCAGAAACACGGTATGTTTACTTTTTACCGGAAACCGGAAGAGATGGCTGTGAGTAATGCAGTGTGGTAGCAAAAGTGTAGGCCTCGGAGAAATTATTAAAGTGCAGCATATTACTATTTAAAATTTTATAAAATACCTCTGGATGATCCAATATGCAAATTCCAGTGTGTACAATAAAGCATTTCAATAAAGTACAAAGATACCAAGAATACCCAAATATATATATATATATATATATATATATATATATATATATATATATATATATATATATATATATATATATATATATATATTAAGAAAAATACCAAATGCTAAAACGCAAATACCAAGAACATCAATAGTACATTTTACAGAAAATACTACGATTTTAGTTAGAGTTACGGAAAAGTAGGCCTATTCCTTAAAATTAATACTGTAGCATTCTTGTATTTATAGGCCCTACTCTTTAGTATTTTATAAACATATCAATTTGATTGTTTAGGTAGGCGCAAACCTAATTAGCCTAAGGGAACCGTTCTATTAGGTTGAACAACATCAGAAATAAGTAGACTAATATCCACTTGTAGGCCTATTGGACAAATTGTTCTTAACAGTTTTTTTTCAAGAATTAAGAAAGGCCTACAGTGTTGTAACATGATGGTTGGATTTAACAAATATTGGTGTTAGGGTAGGATAGAACGTAGAGAAACCATTTATAACCACTTTCATATCGCAATATTTATGCTGTAGTGTGCAAGTTTCAATAACTATCCAAATTTAAAGAATACAAATTTATTTCACAGAAAATTACATAATTTTAGTAGGATTGTCTGTCAAAGTAGGCCTATAGGCATATTCCTTAAAAACAATAATGCTGAAATGTAACACAGACACTCTTTAGTATTTTATAAACTAAAAAAATCGATTGTTTACTTAGGTCTAAGCCTTAGTAGCCTAATCAAAGCGTTATATTAGTTAAAAACATAAAAAAATAAGCAAGCCTAAATTATTAATTTGTAAACTTGTTAGTTTAATAAATAAGTTTTTTGATAGTTTGAACAGGCCTATAAATATTTCAATGTATCTATTTTGCTTAAAATAAATACCGGTACCATCAGTAAAACATTTATTAGTGACGCCGTTATTGGACACATTACAAAAAGTAAGTTGGTGAAGAACGGTCCCGAACCCGGGCCGTCTGGTTTGAGGTATGTCACGCTACCGACTGCGCCACAAATACAGTTGATGATGAATAAATGTAAAGCATTAACTTACAACGTTGCAAACGACAAATTGATTGCACAAAATTTTCGATACACATCCATTTCTTTTAATACAAATATGAGCAATTTATTTAAACTAAACCTTGAACCTTTACAATTCAGTCTTTATTTCATAGCAATCAGCTATTTTACATAAGTAAGCAACTTTCTTTCCATTTAAAGGACTGGCCATAATAAACCAAATCCTTCATGAGCTTTTGTTCATCCATTCTGTGTTTAGACAAAATACCTCGTGTGTTTACAATCAGCTGATTGAAAGCGTGTAAAATAAATAAATTGTAAAGGTTTGAAAATGACGATATTTTTACTTTAAGGAAGTAAGATAACGTTAAAGTAAATAAAATCTGCTAATATACAAAGGTTTACGTTTTATTTGGTACAAACTGCGTGTAAATTGGTCCAGTGGAAGTCTCAGACGAACTGTTCAAAGGATTGGAAATGTTGGCTTTTTTCTCCATGTTAAATCTCCATAAGAAAAGTTTATTTTTCATTTTTGACAGATTTAACGTAAATATTTTTGAAATGCAAATAAAACCTGCTAATATAGAACCGAAAACGTTTATTTTGGTACAACCCGCATGTAAATCGGTCCAGTAGAAGTCACAGACGAAGTGTCCAAAGGTTTTTTACTTTGTGTTTTAAATATATAGATTAATTTTGCTTTTTTATTCATCATGTAGGATATTAATTTTGCTTTGTTATCCATTATATTCATAAGTTTATTTATTCTTTTAAGCGCTAGGAGAATGAAGTAAGGCGTTGTGTGACGTCCCTCAACTATTTGTTTATTACTGTATAGTTGCTTTTATAATTCTAAATAATAAAAATACTCTGATATAGTACCCAGAAGGCACACACATACCCTGATCAAAATGGTTAGAGTATCAAACAAAATTAGCAATTTTAACTTTAAATATAATTGGAAGATTTTAAATGCTTCAGTCTCGGTCAACTACAAACTAATTTAGTGAGCACAACCAAGGGGGTATAAGGGTGGAGCCCTCAACGGCCAATTCAATGCTTGAGATTTTTACAGCAATTAACAATTTGGGGTAACCAAGAAAGGGGAATAGGGGTGGAGCCCCCTACCAGCATAATGCATATAATATTTTTACATTGTTGATTATTTCACAACTGTAAATTCTTATACTAATTAAGGTTAACTACGAAGATGTTTTAAAATATAGCTATAAGAATATTTTTATCGTTTTTAATTAGAGTAGTGAGTATTAGCCGGTGTTTTTACTGTCTCGGCTGTCCAATACTTCGGTGGAACTAGCCAGTTTAATATATGAGTATTTTTGTTATTTTACGAATTCGAGGCATCCTCTAAGGGGGCATGGGGGCAGAGCGCCCATCAAGCCGTAGGCGAGTCTTCTATAATATATACAGCCCCATGTGTAACTGACTCACTGACTGACTGACTCACTGATGATCTTAAAATCCTGAAGCGACCGTTTAAGATAGAGACTTGAAATTTGGCATGGACATTCTTTGAGATGTTTTAATTTAGGGAAAATCATACAACTACAACTTTTTTACTTTTAAACTATAAAAAAAGGTAAAATATATAGATTTGTCGGTAACATAGTTTAGCCGTATCAGCATATATCACCGCGTGGTATCGTAGATCACTTAGCAGGTCTAGTTCTCGCTCGTGTTTAAATGATCTCTTTCAACTACACCCGTGTTTGATACTAATATTGTATTCTATATAAACATTAACGTCCTGTGTAGGCGACGGTAAATCGATGTATTGAGAACGGGCCCATATGGAAATTTTACATTTGAAATATATAAAAAAAAATATATTTGGAATATATAGTCATATATTTTCGGTTATATATAATTACTATATTTCATATAGTAGAATTATGGGACGGAGAAATATATTGCTATATATTTATTTTGTGTTGATTATGTATTTTATATATATACAAAATGTATACCTTAAAATATATTATAAATATAGATCTAGTAAATATATTCGTAATATGGTTTAATTATACTGTTAATATATTTTTAATGTATCTGAAATGTATAATACATATATGTAGCACAGTGGTTTTAATATATTTAAAATATATTTGAAATGTGGTAAACATACTTAAACATACTTCAACATACTTAAAATTATATATTTGTTATATATTGGATAAACAGTAAAACTATATTTCAAATAGTTTGAATATATATTTTAAATGCATTTAAAATTAAATGGAGATATATTGTTAATATAATTTAAATATATTCACGATACATTTAAAATAGACTTGAAATATATACATGAAATATAAACTAATTACATTCATAATGTATTTAAAATACACTTGAAATGTAATAAATAATAAATTTGAAATATACTGTAAATATATAAATTATGTATTTTAAATGCCCTAGTAATATATACATAGCAATATATTTTATAGGCCATGGAAATATATACCGGTACAGGGTGAACAACTGTGCCACAATTGTATATCCTAAACCATGAGGTTTAGAGAAACCTTTAAGTGGGGAACAAAGGCAATTAAAAATATGAAATCCATTGTCTTGTAAATGGCCGCCATTTTCCAATATGGCGGCCAAATTTAAAATTTCTTATGGAACACTCTACATTTGATGATGTTTTTGAAATTTTCATGTAATTTTAAGACTTTTTTATTCTTTAACATGTTTCCCTAATTCTAACGGATACGGAGCAGCAGGCCATTAAAGCTCATTTTAGTCCCATATAAGAATAACATGGGTCAAACTTTATCTGCTCATATCTCCGAGACCATTCAGTAAAATAAGAAATACTCAAGAATAAAAATTTCTTAAACTGATGTTCTAATGTCATTTTTTTATAATAACATCAATTGTAGGCCTATAAAAATTTTCTTTTTTGACCGCCATATTAGAAATAACTTAATTTATGCGTAAATGGTCATTTTTATGAATGAAGTGTTCTTGAAACATAATTTTAAGACATTTTTATTCTTGAGTATTTTTTATTTTACTGAATGGTTTTGGAGATATGGGCAGATAAAGTTTTTCCTGTGTTATTCTTATGGAACTAAAAATGAAATTTAATTACCTGTAGCTCCTTAACCGTTAGGTTTAGAGAAAAATGTCAAAGAATAAAAATGTCTTACAATTATATTGACATTTAAAAAACACCATGAAATGTAGGGTGTTCCATAAGAAAATTTTAAGTTGGCCGCCATATTGGAAATGGCGGCCATTTAGAAGAAAATGGAATTAATATTTTTTATTGCCTCAAAAAATAAGTGGTGTTCCCCACTTAAAGTTTTCTCTAAATCTCATAGTTTAATATATATGCCAATGGTGGCTCAGTTAAGTTGTTCACCAGTATATCATGAACTTGTATAATGTGATAACTAAGCATTGACTAGCCTACACAGACATATAGCATTAGAACACCAACTTTTTAAAATTAGCATTACTAATTATATAGAATGCCTAAATTTAAAAATACCATTGTTGCTAACTAGGGCTTAGTTTCTGAAATAAAGAGTACTGGAGCTAAGGCACACTGGGGGTCTGTGGAAGGGGGGATGGTGTATGGAGTACCCCCATTGGAACAAGGGAGAGGGTCCGGAATTCTACCCTGGAAAACCATACTCAAATTGGTGCATTTTTTTGGTGCAGGTTTGGATCAATCATTATGCCAACAGTATATATTTTTTATAATTATTTATACTGTTATAGAGTAAATTATATATATATATATATATATATATATATATATATATATATATATATATATATATATATATATATATATATATATATATATATATATTATGTTTCAGTTAAAGAACAGTAGGCTATTTTGCTATACTACATAAAATATAATGAATCCTTATAATGTATATAATGAAGCCTTAAGTACTAGGCTTAAAATGTTAACATTTATAAATTTTAGAAAATTACTAGGCCTAATGTAGTTTTTCTAATGTCTACTTTAAGTAGAGGATTGAGGTCTACTTAATTTGGAAAAACATAACTGTCTTCGTCATATATTGCACTTTGCTTTTTTCTTTGGGTTTGGATTGCGCGTCAAAAGAAGGTCCAAAGCCGAGTTCCCGGAACAACCGGAACCGAACAGAGAGTCAACAAGTGACAAGAGACCGGAATAGAGGAAAAAAGTTACGAAGTGTCTAACTTGTATGTAAAACTAAAACGTATTACGACGTAATAAAAGAAAAATAAACTGATTTTGCTACTTTTCCTATGTGTGTGCCACTACAGAATTAAATTATGGTTTTGTAAATGTTGTATTTGATTATAAAGGTCATATAAACTTGGCCGCTCCGCTCACTCGCCCTCTTAATTTTTGGGACAAGCTCATACGCTTCGCTCACTCGCCAGGCCAAAGGGTGCTGCACTTTGGTATAATTTACCTTTAAATATATAACACATTGATGTTATCTACAGTTATCAGCTGATTTTTGTTCAATTTAATAATCTCCATAAGGAAAACATGGGAACTTTGAAGGGCTCTATCGCGAAAACCGGATTTTTTCCACCCATGGGAGGAATGCCAATCGATTCCTGGTGGACAAAACTCCCATAATCAACCAAAAATAAAAAATCCTTGGAGCGAAAAAAAAGTTTGCTTGTACAAATGGAGCTTGTTTTAGAGTATAAGTACCAGGGGGACCGAGCTTAAGCTCGGTAAAATTATTACTTTCGTTTCTCTCACAAAGCTCGCTCGCTCCGCTCACTCGCCAGGCGGAAAGTTTGCTGCACATTTGTATGATTTTCCTAAACTACAGGTTAAAGATGTAACACATTGGTTTATTTTATCTACAGGTATCAATCAGCTGATTTTTGTTCAATTTAAAAATCTCCATAAGGATAACATGGGATATTTGAAGGGTTCTAGCGCGAAAACCGGATTTTTCCCAGGTATGGGACCAGCTCCAATCGATTTCTGGTGGCCAAAACCCCCATATTCAATCAAAAAATCAAAAATCCTTGGAGCAAAAAAAAACTTTGCCTGGACAAACGGACCTTGTTTTAGAGTATAAGATAATTTGTTTTATCAAAAACTAGACTATTAAAATTAAACTATAAAATTCTTACTTTGTTAAGAAGAAGCAATATTAATTATGAATCAACATTGAAAATTTGAGGGGTTTGAATTAAAATAATGCAACTTTTTTTAATAGCGGTTTAAAAAATGTTTGGATATAAAGACTTTTAAAAATCATTGTTTAGGGAAATATTTTTTATTGTCATCTTGCTGCCTCAATGGCAGATCTTTCATCATAGTAATATTAATCACACACTGTACATTAGAATGCAAAGCCCATAAGGCGTTATTCCCATCGCTCACTTGCCTTTTCCGAAAGTTTTAATGTAGGCCTAACTTAGAACTAATGGCGCTGCTCTCTGGAATTTTGTTAAGAATCTTATAGGGAACAAAAAAAATATATATATATATATATATGGTAGGCCTAGTTATTTCTTTACATGGTCTGAAATCAAATAGTCTAAAATCAATCCAGGAAACAAATAAACATGAATAAGTAACCAACGGTACCGGTAATTATTATGGACAGTAGGCCTAAGCATTTGACAGTTTATGACAAAAAACAAAGGTGTTTTATAGTTTTCTTGAAGTTTATGAGGGAAATGAATAATTTTAATTTTTTATCTATTAAAGAAATTAAAGCTCATGATTCTGAAAATGTTGGTTTTTCTAGTGGAAAAGTTAGAAGAAAATGTAAAAAAACAGAAAAAAATATTTTTGTTTTTGAATTGGTCAGAGAAATATTGAAATAATCGATTTAATCACGCTAAACCCAAACAATGAATAGTTTTAAAAATCCAGCAATGAATAGCTATGATGAGGCCAGAAAAGCAAAAAAATATGGATTTTTTAAACTATTCATTTATGTTTTTCCCTTTTTTTTAGGTTTTAGTACCTAATGCAAACGGATAACATTACGGTATCTTAAATATTTGAGTTCATCTAATTTTCCCAAAAGATTATTACATACCCTCTTGACCTATTTTAAGAGTGAATTTTTTTGAGTTTTCCAATTTTCCAGAATTTTTTTACTTTATCACCAGGAACGACTCATTTTCAGAACTACTGGGTGATTTTGGACAGTTTGATGAAAAAATCTATTTCTAAAAAGCGCTACCGGTACATAAACTGCAGAAATATCCGTAAATTACGGTAACTGAGGTAAGCGGCCGACTAAGACAACCATTATTTTGTTGTACCGTAATTTATAAGTTGCCAATAATGTGTACGGTATGTCTTGACACTTTGAGAAAGTTTGGAACCTCCTGTTTACACATAATTCTATCACATTCAGACTGAACTGGAAAAAGATTGAACCCATTCAGTAAATGTGGCTAAATAGTAAAAATCTACTAGTTAATAACACTGAGGGTTTTAAAAGTAGGCTACCTATTAGTAAGGTAGATAATTCTTTTGCACCATTAGGTATGTTAGGGGTCGTTATTAATGGCTAAAGAAAAAAATTAACATAAAGCATAGAGGGCCTACACCTTTAAATTATACCCTTTCATGTGTACATGTTGTCCATACAATGCAATCAACGTATGGTAATAGTATTAGGTAAGCACCACCTGACAGGGTGCTTATACAATATTGCCGGGTGTATTACTCACAATTTTTTTCAGGTAAGGATAGTACAGATCTTTGTTGAAAGGAATTAGTTACCAATACTTTTCCGCACAATTAATACCTCTATAAATAACATCAATTAATTTTTTTTAAGAGGATTAACATAAAATGTTCATACTTTTTCGGCTGCACTTCCCCAGACGCCAGGTGGAACTATCGAATGAAAATTATCGAAGGAGTCGATCAATATATTGGTCGTATTCAAACGGTAAATTATTATCTTTTAGGAATATAGGTTATTCATAACTCAATGTATCATATGATAGTTTATATAAAGTAAAAGTGTTTAGCAAAGATTTTATTACTATATTGTTACTAAGTTGATTAAAAAGTATAAACACCAAACATGATTGGGTTCCTCCAGGCAAAACTTTAACAAAAAAAAAAAAAAAAAAACAAATAACAAAATATTCAAACTTTAAAAAACATCTTATATTATGAAGAAAACATCCCTCTTTTTCAATTACTGGAATATAGACTTTTTGAGGCATTAAAAAAATGCCTAAATAGATCAGCTGCAGACATTTTTACGTTTCTTTTAAACAGGTATTCAGCTAGGCCTAGATGCGGTCTTCTAGATGTTAGATGATTTGAGTCCTGTTTTCAATTACTTTTTATGGCCCTCCATGACAATTCTATGGTTTGAGTGATGGCAGATGTTATTGGATCTATTCAGTAGGCCTACCCGATATTTTTATGTACCGTACATGAATTATGGATAAATTCGATTGTACATCTCGATAATTTTTAGTCGCTAAGTGGCGAAACTTCGTTATCCGTCTCCACCGTTATTATCGATGTGGAAATTTCGATATTGCGATAATATTGCTATTATATCGATGATACCATACAATTACACGATACGACTTTATCACCTGATTTAGTTTCTCGTTCTAATATGATGAAATAAACCTTTTCACAATAAAACAAATAAATACCGTATATTCAAACAAGTAACTGAAAAAAGTAAAAATTGTAGCTAATGTAACCTGTAACAAAGAACAACACAAAATAAACTAACCAAGTTTGTTGTGTAGCTGTATCTAAATTCAAATTGTGAGAAGAAGCAGACTTCGTTAGATCTAAAATGGCGTCACACAAATGCTGCCAAATACAAATCAGAAAGGTATTTTTTTCTATTGTAGGCCTAAATGCATTTTAAATGTTTCCAAACACCATTGATTTTGTTGTTATAAACATCGCTGTTAATTAAAGTGACGGAGATTTACGGTTACACTGTTAGGTTAGATTATTATTGTGATACATATCTTTTCTCAGTATCGTTGTTGATTCGATTGTTTTCATCGTTCAATTTCAATCGCAATATCGAAATTTCCACATCGATAATAACGGTGGAGACGGATAACGAAGTTTCGCCCGCTAAGTTATTTTAATCAAATTGATTGATAATTTTCATTCGATAGTTCCACCGGGTGTCTGCGGAAGTGCAGCAACTTGTTCTTATAGCCTATACTATTACTTTTTTTCGATAACCCGGAATTTTCACAAACTTGGACACCATTCGGTCCATCTAACTTAAGTCCGGGTAAGAACTTAGGCCTAACTTTGTAAAACGAAAACATCTGTAGAGATTATAAAAACAGCCTCTTCACAGGTGCATCGAAAAAACAAGAAGTCTGCCGATTAATTAGATAGTGCCGTTCTACATAATGAGTTAACCGTGTGATTTGATTCATTACAAAGGTTTACTTCATTGAGTATATTTTATTTCAATAAAGTGATTAGGGTGTGAATAAAAGTCACTCAATTTTTTGAAACCCGCTAAAAAACCAAACTAATAAGCCTACGGCCAAGGGTACGAGCACTACCAATAACCAGTTTTTTTATGACCAACTCTATGAGCGCAGTGGCCGCATAAGATTTTCGGTAGGCCTACATAAAAATGTTAAGTTGAATAAAAATAGAGCTGTAAATTGTGAACCCAAGGCTTATCTAGTCATACAACAAAATCCTTAAGATAATCTAGCCTAACCCTGGGGAACCCACGGTATGGGAAATTACTTTGGAAGATAGGCATAACTTAACCTACTAACTCAGGGGAGTCTACGGTTTGGAATATAGATTGGCTAAGAAAACAGCAACAGCAATGAAGTGTGAGAGCCTAAATTAAGTATAAGTACTTTATGTATTAAGTTAAGTGAGGGATTGACATACCAGAAAGGTTGATTAACAGTGGCATGAAACATAACAAGCTGGCTACCCAGCCTCCTAGCCACTTTTTCAATGGTGGTGTTTAATTTAAACCTATATGCCACTATCATCTTTTAATACATTCCCTAACAAATAATCCTCAACGAATTTTCATTTTCACAACACAATGGTCGAACGGGCACTTAGATTAATTAATAAAGCAACATTCATGACAGAATGACAGTTGACTGTGTTCCGTGTTCGAGTTGACTGACAGTTTCAGCGCCGGGCGAGTAGGCGACATAGAAAATGTGGCATGGAGTAAGAAAGATGTTCTCACATTTGAACCGTTGATTTTATATACATTACGCTTTTCGTTTTGTAACCTTAATTTAAAGCAAAAGTTTGCTTTAAAGTTCACGCTTGGTGACCTCTGACCATTTGGTCTGCAAGAAAAGTGTTGATTTTCACTGAATATAACCAGAATTTTACTTACCTTCCTTTTTTTTTGGAAACATGCTGAGCATCAGGGGTAGCCTCCAATTACCAAGATAGTTGTTCCAAGAAATCTTACAACTTTTTATCTGTGATTCACCAAATCATAATGCTTTCACTAGTGAAATTAACTATATTTTTATTGAATTAATTTATTCAATTTTTATTTCATTCGCTCTTATTTTTAACAGACTTTGTGGCCATCATGCAAGTCTAGAATAATTCATTGATTTTCCTATATAAGCTTATTTTAATGACGTATTATGTGTTATTTAAAATTGTTATCAACATTCTTATTTTTCCATTTGGCTCAAATTGGCATTCGAAATAAGTGCCCATAAATGTACATAAATTACATACTTAGTGTAACTTTTTACAATGTGAAGTTTTACAGGGTGTTAAAAAAAGGGTGTCTTAAAAAAATGATTTGTTTACTAGGTCAAAACAAAATTACTGTAGTTGCTTTTTTGATACGTACTTAAATGCTCATTTAAGCCTCTAGCCGCCATTTTGTTTTTACACTAAATAATTTTCATTTAATTTTAGTATAACGGATCATTGTGTTTAGTTCGTATTTGGTGTTAAACTTTATCACAGTAATGTTAGTTTTCAGGGAATTTTTTTGCTATTTGTATTTACAAAATTATGGCCATTTTTAATTAAATTTTACAACCAACGAAATGTTACCAATCAAAATATTACAAAGAACAAACTAATTAACAAATTAAACTGTCTAACCAATAATACTATGTTTATTAAGGTTTGACAACAAATAACTGAGTTAACATCTTCAACATATTTTAAAGTTATATCCATTTTGGTCAAGTAACATATGATTTAAAATAGGCATCAGCAGATATGTTTTTTAAATATACATATTATATATTTTATGTATATTCTACAATATATTACAAATTATACATACTGTATGCATTATAAATATATGTTGCATTATAGTTAAAATATATCATGCTATATATTTCAAGTTTATTTTAATATAACCTTAAAATATATCTATCGGAATATAGTCTAAATATAATAATTTTATATTATCTATATATTTCAAAATGCATTGTTATATTATATATTAAATATAATATAAATGTATATTGCATTATAGTTTAAATGTATTATGCTATATATTTCAAATATATTTTAATTTAACATTAAAATATATTTGTCTGAATATATCCTAAATATATTAATTTTACATTATCTAAATATTTCAAAATGCATTATTATATGTATATAATAAATAAATTATAAATATATGTTGCATTATAGTTGAAATATATTATACTATATATTTCAAATACATTTTAATATAACCTTAAAATATATTCGTCGGAATATAGTCTAAATATATTAATTTTACATTATCTATATATTTTAAAATGCATTGTTACTTGTATATAATAAATATATCATAAATATATGTTGCATTATATTTGAAATATATTATGCTATACATTTCGAATATATTATAATATAACGTTGAAATATATTTGTCGAAATATATTTTAAATATATTAATTGTACATTATTTATATATTTCAGAATGCATTATTATATGTATATAACAAATATATTATAAATATAAAATGAAATATACATTATATATATTTATTGTGTATTTCAAATGCTTTTTAAGTTAATATATTTTAACAAATATAATTTAAATATATTTCGGCATTCAAAAGGCTATATTAAATATATAATAAATATATATAAATATATAACTTTTCCATATGGGGGTTATCTCACCAGGGTAAACCTCGCTTTGATTAATACAGTATCAATGCCCAAAAAACTACAAATTTTCAACTTTCAATTATAAAAAAATAATTCTAAAAAGACGAGGGGTCAGTAAGGAAGTACGTTGGTTTTTAAGATGTCGCTTGGAGTGCTATTATAGTCGCTTAGTTCTCGCTTGTATTTAAATGATGTCTTTTAACTACACCTGTTCCCGATTATACTCATTATGGCGCAAAATTGTTTGCGTATGGTTTTCCTTCTGATTGCGTTTGTTATACACACGAAACATACTTCAATTAATTTGTACAATACGTAATAGACAGTTAATTATTATCTTTATGTTTGATTTGTATTCAGTGTCTTATGTTAGATTATTTTACAAAAAGAGCCGATTTAAATGTTAGGTTCTCGTTTCATTTTCACCTCATTTTAGATTACTAATTCAAATTCACCCCAGGTTACGCTTTCGGCCGAATTTTGCATTCAATGAATTTACTGTGTAGCTCGAGCCGTGTTGTACAATAATTAATAGACGGTTAATTATTATCTTCCTGTTTTATTTATATTCAGTGTTTTACATTATATTTTAATACACACTTAAATTATGTTTTTGAGAATTTTTAAATGACTATTGAACAAAACAAACAGGTTTTTTATGAATAAATTATTATTTCACAGGTCTCGATTTTATACTCTTATAATTAGTAGTTTTTTAATAGTAGGGGTTTTTTTGCGGATCAACCCCGTTTTTATTCTTTCCTATTATTTTGTTTTCATGTTTTTTAATTCTTGTTTTCGCTCATTGATTTGAATGGTATACTATTTCAGTGATTTAAACGTTTTTCTTCTATCTCCTGAAATTTACAAGTTTTTATTTGAGTTGGGTGAGGCATGGGATTATGTCAATTTTTCCATAATTGTATCTCTATTAAGTACCAGGTTAAACGAGCCTTGCTCGTTGGTTTTAATTGACTTTTGTTATAGTGTCATGGTAATCAAGCTATTAAATCTACACCAGACTCTTCACAGCTAACAGCTGTTAAAAAACTGCTTAAAATATATGTTCCTTTATTTTTGTTTATTTTAGTTGTTATTTCGTAACCAAAATAGCAACCTATAAGACCAATGTTAAAAAAAACTATTTTTAAACTTAAATTTAGACCAACTTCGATTTCTCCTGGGACTGAGGCTGTTTCTCAACTTAATTTTGGGCCAAAACACTCTTAAGTGCAAAGTTTAAGCAAAATCTAACAGCTACATTTCGAGATCGTGGAACACACACCCCTTCAGACATAGCTCCTATTATATTATAGGATATGATACATAAAATTTATAGAAATTTAAAACTTTATATTTAGCTACCGAACAGAGAAATATTTGTTACCATAACTACTACTATTAAATATAATGATAACAACAACAACAACTATAACTTTTTAAATAGAAATTTCTTTCCATCTAACACAACAACAATCGTCTTATCTAAAGTATATATTTTTACCAGCATAACACCTAAAATATTTACATAAATAATTATAAATTCACAGCTCAAAACTTTTAAACGAATTACGGAGGGGTATTAAAATAGATTCATATGAGTTTTTTAAAAGCTTTGTTTACTATTGATTGTGAATTTTGTGTATTTGACGGTTTTGTTACTGTCTTGACTGTGCAGTTCTTCCATGGAACTAACGTATTTTAAACTCGACTTTTTATTAATTTACGGATTTATTGCAACAACTACATTAGTCAAATCAACTCAAAAATGAAATGAACAAGTAAAATTCTATCAGACTTCCTGAAATGAAATTAATACAGGTACTCACGACATTTGTTGAGAGTCTTAGAAGTCTTGTAGTTTCTCGAGAGAATGCTAGACAGAAACTATCACTGACTCAAAATTAGTTCAGCGTTTTATCTATAAACCGAAAAACTACAAGCAAAGACAGGATTGGTCTAAGATGTGCCTCCCGTTTAAAAAAATCTTGAGATTGCACACTATTGGTTAAGATCCCTCCCCTACCTCCCCTATTGGCCACTATTGGCCAAAATCTTTTACATAGTTGGTGTATAATAAAAATGATGATTTTATGGCCAGTCGCTATCCCCAAGTGACAGGTCTGCCTCTGGTTGCCGCCCCTCATTTGAGCTGATTGATTTGACAAGTGGGAGCCGAGCCACTCCAGGAAGCCGGCCTCTGGTGGCTGCACAGATGGTTACGATAACCATCTTATCCTTAAACAACTTAAAACTGCCAATGGCTTGATATTAATGTTTAGACATGGTAATATTATTTCACTAATATAATGGAGTACTAAAATGTAAAAATATAAAACTATGAACTGTAAGAAATAAGTCTTGAAGTGTACAAGAAGAAAGGTACCAAGAATAAGAAAAGGGGGTGGAAATAAAGTGGAAACAAAAGACAGAGAATAAATAGTTTGATTAGTGTTTTAGTGAAGGTAAAAAACCTACTATACGATAGTCTTAGAGGACACTGCAGTAACACTTAGTACACAGAGGAATGTATTTCTATAACATTGCGTGAAAAATTCAAGTCAGAACTTGAAAGCAAGGTTCAATTAGATGCATAAACACTGTGGAAGGTCCCACAGTGGTGCTCAGTAATAATGGAGATGCCAAAACCTAATTTGGACGTTAAATTCTGCGTGGATCTAACAAAATTAAACAAGTATGTAAGGAAGTAAAAATGCCAGAGGTTGAAGACACACTTAATTATATTGGTAACAGTATTTCCATTTATTCCATTACAGTTGTATGGTCAATTAACTTATGGGTATAATTTCGCTCACTCAGAGTCCATTCAATTTGAAGATTGATATTGACTCTTAACTTTTTCTAAAAGTAGAAAAAAGGATCTCGTTGGCTATCTTTTTAGAATTTTAAAATAAAATTTCCAATTTCAGTTATAACTGTCTAAAATCATCTGTTTTTGAGTTTTATAAATGCAGATGTTTACGGGGATCGTGTTTCAAAACCAAGCACTTAAGATAGAGATTCGCTGTTAACTTTTTATAAAACTAGAAAAGGGATCTCTAGTCTGCTATATTTTTAAAATTAAAAAAAATTCTAATTCCAGCTATAACTGTCTAAAATCATCTGTTTTTCTCAATTTTTAACTGAAGTTTTCCATTATTTTTGATGAAACTACCAAAGTGAGATTACTAAAGTGTAACTAAGAATATTTAGCACCTTTATTCTTTTTTCATATGACACCTTAGTTATAGCTCTAGGTTGCATTTAGCAGAATATAACAGGATTCTAAAAAAACCCTTACATCTGCATCGAGAAAAAATAGATAATTTTAGTCAGTTATGGCTAAAATTAGAAATTTTATTTAAAAATTCTAAAAAGATGGCCGACGAGATCATTTTAGCAAATTTCCCATAGGGAATAAGCTACTACCGTAGGTCTCATGGTAAGACCTAAGCCCGGGACCATGTAACTTTTTTGTTTTTAGGTACCCAAAAAACAAAAATAATAGTCATTAAAATTTATATATATATATATATATATATAGGCCTATCACTGTGGCTGCCACAAGAATTTACGGGGCTATGGCTGCCACCATAAATAAAAGAGTATATAACAGTTATAAATGCTAAATATTAACTTATTGGTTATAGTTTGTGTCCCAAGTGTTTAGCTTTATTTTAATAACACTATAACTAGGTTTATACAAAAGGGTGTATTATAGCTGCCACATGTTTTGATGTATTATGGCGCAATTATGTATATGGCTGCCACAAAACACTTGAGTTATTTATACTCAATGATTTTTTGCGTATTAAAACTGCCAGTGTTGTCAGTTCGTGCAGTGAGGACAAAGCTATCATTATGGCTGCCACAAGAAATGGGTGCTTATGACCTCCATATTAATAAAATTACATTTTTAGCGAATTTCCCTATAGGGAATACGCTATTACGGTAGTAGCCATGGTAAGACCTAAGCCCGGGACCACTTTACTTTTTCATTTTGAGGTCCCCAGAAGCTAAAAACACCATTCGTTCATTTTCATATATATGTATATATATATATATCTATATATCTATCTATCTATCTATCTATGTGTCCGTGGTACTGATAACTTTTGAAGGTGACCTCCGATTTTGATGAAATTTGGTATGGAGGTGTAAGACCAGATCTATTTTCATGAGTTCGCGAACCAGCATTCTCGGGTTATGGGAACGGGGGTTTATGGGGTTTCAAAGGGGTCAAAAATGGGTTTTTGGCATTTTTGGACCTTAATTTTTAAAATTCATTAATTTTAACTGAAACCATTTAAAAGAGCTTAAAAAAACAAACAATTTGGTATTTTGAATTTTTATCATAGCATAACTGGTTACGGGGCAAATCAAAAAATGTGTTTTCCATGTTATTCTTATGGGAAATCAAGAAAACCCTATATCTTGCTTATTTATTAACATAACCTAATCAAATTTGGTATGTACATTATCTATATAAGGTTTAACTTATACTTGCTTACAAAACCCATATGGCGGCAAACCTACATACTCACCCCCATGGGGTTTATGGGGAAAATAAAAAACTGCCAGAGTTTGATACAATTTTGTGTTTACATTCACCAATTATTGATTACCTTAGATTTTCTAACAACACCCAATGGCAGCAAACCTACATACTCGATCCTATGGTGTTTTTATGGGGAAAGTAAATAATCTTAAATTCCATTGGAAATTCGCTGAGTACGCAGGTCTGCTGCGACGGGGGTATTTTTCTAAATTTCCTAAGAATTATGAATGTATATTTTGGTTTTACCTTATAGTCTAAGAAATCTGAATCGAGTTTAATCTCAATTTTGGTTCATAAATCTACCCACGTATTTATCAGTAACACTTGGACATTAATTTGCTTTTTTTGCACAGGATGACAGCTGTTATTGTTACTATGTCCTGTATTTGTTTGGTGTTGCAAACATTTTTTCTTCTGTCATAGACTTGGACTGGTAAAAAGGATCATTATAACTAATGATCTGCGAGACCTTATTAATTTTTCCTTCAGACCATTACATTAGCCAACTCTCAAAAGGTGCTACGTGTCCACTTAAAACAATAGATTTGTAACCCGTCGTCTCAGAGACGACGCAATCCACATTTTTTTTAATTTGGCGCTCAAACCACTTGTTCGTTTTTCTTCTCCGGCGATGCGAGCTTAGTTGCCATGCTGCTGGACCTGAGTGGTGGGATACGCAACTCCCGCTGTAGTTCACGTACAGTAGTAAACTAACATAATTGAAAGAAATGGCCATGCAACTAATTTAAGGCTTCCGACTGTAATTTAACATTACAGTTCACAAGATAGGTCGATTGATTAATTAAGGGGGCCCAAATCAAAACCTCGCCCCGGGCGCCTATTAGTCTTGGGACGGCCCTGCCTGTACTAAACCCCCTCGTAAAAAATTTAATAATACTAAAATGTAGAAAAATCGATTTTTTCACTTGTTGGAGAAACTGTTTTTTATTTTTATTTAAGTGTATAAAATATAGCACCTGGGAGCCAGTAATTCGCTTCGCAAACTTAAAAACAATCCATTGCAGCAGTAGTAATTCATTCATATTAGTTTAATCCAAGATACAAAGCAAAATTTTTTATAAGATGAGCTTGTTCGCTCCACCCAATCGCCTTTTAGGTTTTAGGATGTTTAAATATTTTGTAGGTTGAGAGGTGTTGCACTATGGATAACCTGGGACGGTTTTGGGCAACAAAATTCAATTTTTAAGAGGGGGCATTTAAACTGCATAATTATCAGAGTCTGTTTTTTATGGGTATTAATTAAGTATACATTCCAGTGAAACGGTTACCTTTTAGGGTCACTCCGAGTCTGAATATAATGCCTACGGTTATATAGGCAAAGTATTACATAGAAATTTTACATTAAAAAAGGATTTAAATTATCTATTAATAAATCTTACCCTTTCTTGATGGTGAGTCGGTTCCCCAGAGTTGCCAAGTGGCAACAAGGTGGCTGATCGGATGACTTGAGGCATTGAATGACAACAGTTTTCAATTTTATATTGCACTTTATTGATAGTGTAAACAGAGTTTCTTTGATGCTTTAGTACAACACAATTTATAATTACTTTAATCTCACCACTTAAAAATAAATCGTGTTTACTAGCACTTTGACCTTACGCAGAAGACGCATACAACTTGGGTCTGGTACTACACAGAGCAATACAGAGGCAAATGGTCTAACCTTAGGCTATATATATATACAGAGAGGTTTGCTTAGTTATTAGTTTCTCAATGATCTAGAACTTGCTCATCATTTTCCTTTCTTCCATCCCCGTTTCAAATGTTTGTATCAAATCGCAGCAGTCGTGTCGACATTTTCCCATGGTTTAAGGAGGGTAAAACCTAAGATGTGATATTGAGATTCTGCGTGTGGGAGCTGTTCTTTTCTTGTACGATACAGACTTTGGCAAATATGCTGTATATTATGTACCCTATTAATAAAGTTAGTAGAATCATTATTAAATATGCGTCGATTATTAAAATATTTCCAAAATGAATTTGAATTCTTCGCACCTTCCTTTCTTCCATCTTCTTTTCAAATGTATGTATCAAATCGCAGCAATCCGGTTGAGATTTTAAATTCATGCAAAAATAGTCTTCCAAGCTCGATGAATTTATCTGTGCCATCTTAGATACCTTCGGCTCGGATGCTGGAGACGGAATAAAGAATCAGACTGTGGTTTGTCAGGGATACTAGTATTGTAGCTATGGTGGTGGGGGGTGGTATGGTTAATGGAGTGGGGGCAGTTTCAAGTCCATCCAAATTGTGTTTTAAAATAACACCTCGCTACTGAAACTTTGTTTATCAGTAGCAAGATAGGTGTTTCATATCTTTAAAATTATACAAAAATATACAAATTCAATCACAACAAGGACACAAAATACAAGCGCTAGTCATGCGAAATATTCCGAGTCATGGCTGGCGTGAGTTCTGGTAGAAGAATTGGAAGTGGGAGATGCCGTTGGAGAAGACGAGCGTCTTTCATCTTCTTGTTTGGCAGGGTGAAGACAATTCATGTTGCAAGCATAAATTTTCAAGTTCAGACGATATCGTTGCGCCACCAGCAACTGTAGGTTTTTGTACACGTCATTGAGGTCTTGCGGAGTCCTTATGACGATATCTTCATAATTGGCATACTTTATTGTGAGAGACATCTTGATGCTTCCCGTTTGGCTGTCGGCGGTCAAGTGAATTAGAGAGATAGCTCAAACGCGGAAGACGCGTACAACTTTGATCTGGTTAGTGTTGACTGGCAATGTTCTGACATTAATGCTAAGACAGAGGGCCCAACCTTATATATATATAGAGAAGTTTACTTAGTCGTAAATTTCCATCAAAATGTGTTTTATAAAGTTATTTTTGTTATGATGTACCATTTTTTATTACTCTTATTTTTGATAATTTTACACCGTCTAACTCTTGTAAAGTCGTCTCATCACTACCTTCCTTTTGGACTTTAAAAAATATGGGCAAATACTTTTGGTTTTTCCTTATACAGAACTTATATAACTTGCAGTAATAAACTAATACCAAAACAATTATTACAATTCCACAAACTAATATACATTGAGTTTCATAATCAATATAGTTGTTGGATCCATACTCTTTCAAAATTGATTCTAAGGCGTCTAGTCCAATGCTGGCAGAACTTAAATCATTTAAAGATGCCGTTACAAATCGAATATGTAAAGTAATGTTTTTTAACTTTTTAACCACTCCATCATAAGTCCCATTGCCAATTTTCAGTATGTCTTTTAAAATGCTCAAATTACTTTGCGGAATCCTGATTACACTTAAGTTATATTTAGTTTTACTCTTAGTCAATACTCTACTATATATCCTAAAAGACGAACCAAACATCTGGCAGCGTGGTGGAAGCGATAAGATGCCAGTTCCTTGAGCCCATTCGGCTCCTTCATATTCTGGAAGGCCGCCTTTCCCCAGACAGGTGATATTTAGAAGTTCTTCTTTAGGTAGGACAAACAACCACTGATTTGCTTCAGGAATCTCGGTCCAAATTGATGAAGAAACGTAGGTAAGCTTAACGTTACAAGTCTCTATTGATGGCTCGATATTCTTAAAGTATGATATCTCGCAGGTCTGCCGTCCTGCAATTACGTCGTTGACGAGATTCGGTCCCAGACACACTTTTATCGAATCGCCCCGGCAGCCGTCTACTTGACGCTGAGTCATCTGGATAAATCTCTGCTCGTCACTGGAAATAGCTAGATAATCTACCCGTGGCTGTATAAAAGCATAGATTGATAAATCGACAATTTGAGGAGTTTTTGTTGGAACTGGCAGAACTTCATACATGGTGAACACTTTTTTACTTTTCTTAAGTGGCACATTCAAAAAAAATCTCAATATGTGCCCATTCACTAACCAAGCGGTTACTCCTATCAGATTGTAATACTCGTGTATGCTTTCTTCCGAAACAACTATCGGCAGAGTGGAGCCGTTTCTTAAGTATCCGTTAATTTCTTTAAGGCGTTTCATTAAATCAGCAGGAGCTAACAATAACGTACTTAAGCTACCATGTCTCATTGAATCTACACCTATGTATATATCCTCTACTAAGCTAACTATATCTTTACAAATCAAATCAACAACCTGGAGAGCACCTAAAACCTTAAAATGACATTGCATTTGTTCATTTACTGACTCAATTTTCTTATTAGATAGTTCCTGCAATTGTTTTAGAAATATTTGTGTTTCAATTATAGTGTCTTGGTTGGTCCTAAAATCCCTAAACGTGTGTGTTATGTCTGAGAAAGTGTTTTTAACAACTGTTAATTTGTCCTTTTCCAATTGACAAACTCTGTGCTGGTCGCTATCGAGAGTACTGATTTTTTCATTGAAGTATTCTGCGTCATCGCTGTCCATGGTACCGAACAGTGTCTTAAGCCCAGCTCCTACGTTGTTGAAGATTGCCCTCTTTTTTCTGGGTCTTCCAAGGGTTGCTGCTCCAGTAATTTCATAAAGGCGTTTAACCTTGAGTTCAGTATTCCTTAAAGCATTTCTAGCTAATTGAAATTGGTTATCTGCCCATGTTGATCCAATCACTTTTAGTCCCTTCTGAAGTTTTTCTGCTTCCATCCAGATTGCGGTAACTTGGGTCAATTTTTCATCAAGGTCGTGAAGATTAAAGTCAACTGCGATGGTCCAAGATTCAGTTGGCAAGAAAAATAGAAATTTTCTTGAAAAATAAAGTCCAGGATGTTTATCAAGTTTTTCAATGTTGTACCTTTTTGATTCACTATTGTTCACACATGTAAGCAATACGCCAATTACCAACAACACTTGCAAGAACATTTTTGCTTCATTGGGCATCGCCGGACCTGGGATACGAAACACTGAAGTTACTGCTGCTAACAGCATCAGGATATTACCGGCTCCTTAGTGGGCCGGTTTCCCTTGAAGCAAGTGACTATAGCCATAGGCGTCATTTTGTTTTTTTTGGGGGGGGTTAAGAGGGAGGGGGCAGAAGAGGGAGGGGGCAGCCCCCCCCCTAATAATTTCAGTCAGTTTTTAAAGTTGTAAATCAAATTGTTAGATTATGTAATATTTTGAAACGAGGTGGCCTGTGCGCAAATTGCGCATTTTATGATTCTAAATGAGTAAAACTCACCTAGAGTACGTGAATGGTGATTATGAAGTGTCAGATCTATTTTTTGTAAACTATCTGGCTTTTAAAATTTATCTGAAGGTAATCAGCTGTTGAATTGCAGTCCACATTAAAGAACTTGCAGTAAAAGTTCTAACATACATAGTCAACATTTTAAAGCGCCCTCTAAAAATAAATCAAAGGCGAGGGGGGCGAAGTCCGAAACAATATGACCATTTTAATTACGACTAGTATATACGTGTTGCTCGAAATCGAGCAATTTATGCAATGCACATGTTACTTTAAGCTGTGGATGAATGACATCCGACCAATCCAATATTGTGAATTTCTTTAATCACCAAAACTACACGTATTTACAGCTGATTATTAACAGCTATTCAAAATACTTTATCAATCACAATGTTATTTAAATGGGAAATTTAGAGATTTCAACGGCGAATAACGCCTTTATATTTAGTCCCAATCTCATCAGTTTTTGGCGGAAACAACTACAGACCAAGCCCTATCCAACGACACCAAAAACTTGAAAATCGGTTGAAAATTGTAGGAAGAGTTCTCATGACAAAAAAACCCTTAGCGTATTAAATAAGTACTAGAGATCGCCTACTGATCGAAATTCGATCAAAATTTCAGTTGATCTGGACCCAAGAAGCTTAAAAACATTTTAGAACTAAAACATCTGTTCTTCCTAATTTTCTAGCAGTTGTTTTTACAACAGCTGTCTAAGGATTCATTCAATTCTTTCTCCATAAGATTAACATCGGAACTTTGAAAGCCTGTGGGGCGTAGCCCTGGAGTCCGATGTGAATTAGGATGTGATTCTGCTCATCTACAGGACTATACCTTTCTAACGGTATGCTCGGATTTATCCTACAATGCACACGAGCTGAGAAAAAAGGAGGAAATGAAACATGCTTGCGTATTAATATATAGATAGATAGAATTTTTTTTGGAAACTTACCGAATTTGAGATATTTGAGTTTAAAAATTAAAAATGGCCGAGAATTTTTTTTTTGAAACTTACCGAATTTGAGATATTTAAGTTTAAAAATTAAAAATGGCTGAAATTTTGAAAATGTACAGTGGAAAAAATTAATTTTTTTCCCGAATATGTATATTAGTATGATACAGATTCATACCAAATATGAACTGAATACAACCATCCGTTACGGAAATAAAAATTATTATGTAAAAAAAATGACGGCTAGCGGCTAAACAATGGATTTTAGACCCCGATTTGTATGATTTTTTCTTGTCCTACTAAATATGCATGCGAGATTATTAAATCAAAAATAATCTTAATCTAACCTTAAACTAAAATAAAAACTCAAAAAATACACTGATATAAGTTTTTTATTTAGATTGGAAAAATTACAAGATGTCAAAATTGAAATCAAAATTCAAATATATACAGAATTTGGGTTTAATTGACACAATATACCATAGTTACCATGTTCCTAGAAAATGCAAATATAACAGTTCAAAACAAAACGTTTATAGTAAATTTCTTCCGACTCACAGCTGTTAGGCAGATCTTTTTTGTCGCTGCACAATCGTGTCGAAGTTTGTCAAAGCGTGTCGCACTGCACTTGTAGATTAACCCGATTAGTCTCTAATGAAGTTATTTTTCGTTTTCAAAAGCACTAAATTAGTAAAATACATCACAAAACGATTCAATTTCAATCTCGGGGTCGCTTAAATAGCCAAAATCTACATCCGAAAAGGGTGACACCACATACCTTCTATACTTCACAAACATAAAGTTTTTATCAATCAATGGTCCAATAACAGCCTCGTGATTATCTTCATCGCCAACGCACGAAACAAAAACACTAACGCCACTATCATATGTCTTGTCAATAAACACCTTCCATTCTCCGATTTGAATTAAAAATTCCATCTTGTCCTGAACATTTATATTTTTGACAATTATTTCAATATTGGTCACTCCATTCGATAACATATCAACCACAAACTCGCTCCCTCTAACTTGGTGTTTCAACACGTCTAAACTGTGAATTTCACCTCCTATTTCTTGCTCAGAAATAATAAAACGATTGACGTGGTGAATGCGGTTTCCATCTTGAGGAAGCGTAAGTTTTATAGTGTACATACTGTAGATGGGACAATACAAAGCGACTAGCACACAACAAATGGTTTATATAGCCGCTCATACCGTAACCTCTTTCGTTCGAAACTCCCCCCCCCCCCTCTAACGAATTTTGGGGCACCCCAAAATAGACCTCTCACTAAACGTCTTTACGGATAACAAAGTGCATTCTGTATTGACATTCAAAAGTCCAATTCCAAACTAGTGTTCTCAGAACTTTTATTGAAAGGGGATACTATATAATACAGTAGGGCTACTTAACTAACTAGGGAACCCCTCTCCCCACATAGATCGTCTGTACTAGACTCAGTGCCTCACAATCACAGTATTCGCCATCATGGATCCATGTGTGTTATGCATGTATTTATTTCATAAAAAACATCGTAAGAGAGGGAGATGGTCACTTCACCCTTTGGGCAATATGCGCATACTTTTGCACAATCCCCATATTAAGGGCGTTGGTTTTATAGCGTCAGTAACTAACTCATTGTCTTACCAGCACTAAAAATGCCCTCTTCAAAAATACCCTCTTCAATGCGGAGCATCAATGCAATTGACAAACTGCCTACCCATCAAATAAATGAAATAAAAACTCTGCATAGGCCAAAGGTCTGTGCGCAGAGCTGAGTCTCTTTGGTTTCAAAGGCGAGCACTATAATCACTCAGCTACCCCAGCCAATTACTGAGTTCATAAAAAAATATAGATAATTTTTAAGTTTGCTTTTGAGAAGTTCTATATGATTTCCCCACGAGCTGTTTGTCCATAACAACCCAAGATACTTATAATGGTCGACGCGATCGATGGTTTGGCAGGCATAGGTAGTACAGGTCACGTGACCAGGTCGGCGGGAGGCTCACTACCTTGACGCAGAGTGGCTTGATCTTGCTGATGTTCAAAGTTAATATATTTTGATGAAACCTTTTTTTCCAGGAGAGAAATGTCGTAAGACGCTGTTTTAAAAATGACTGGCCAACTAGACCTATCGCCCAAAAAATGAATTGCAAAATTTTATCTATGTTATTTACACAAACTAAAAATAATAAAGGTGCTAAAGTACTTCTTTGGGCTAAACCATAGCTGTAATATTTTCCATCACTCTGTTTGTTTAGTATATTTACCATTTGGCAACGGCCACTCAGATAGCTTTTGGATCATCGAGGGCATTGCCATAAACTCAAATTTTGTTTAATTATAGCTGTGCTATATGTAGCTCTGCTATATAGCTGCTACATAGTGTAAACCGGGCTTAAATCCCGGTCTTTATCAACGTGTTTTTCCAGTCATCTGTTTTGCATTCAGTAGGAAAGTCAATCTTTAAAGCAATCGAGAAGTGATCAGTAATAGACGTTTTCAAAACAGCTGAAGTGACTGCGTTCTTGTCTAAGCAATCTGTGAAAATGTAATCAATGATATTTTTTGAATGGTCAGTAACACGGGTATAGGCTTGTCCATACAGACACCAAAACCAGCGCTGTATAACGTATTCAGGTACAGGTCTTTGTTTATGTCAGTACTGTCCTCGTGAATGTCACTTACCAGAACATATTTTACACTTTTTTTATCTCATTAGTAAAGAAATCGCTCAATTCTGTAATAAAAAGATCGCAGTTCATAGCGGGGCTTTTTCACATGGCAATTAAAGAAAGGTGTTATTTATAAAAGTATAAATCAATTATTAAATTATTACTTTCCCCAAATCTAATGCCATTCGCTGTCGCATTATGTTTACCCCTTGACCAGCACCCCGTCATTTCTAATATACGTTTGTGCAGAGTAAAATATATCAAAACCATTTAATTATATCAAAGGTTTGTCTTTCTCTAGCCATGCTTCACTTAATATTATCACATTAGGCCTAACATAATGGAGACGCGCACTGCATCAGAACGGCACGCGTCAATCTTAATTTGCCGTAGGCATTTCGACTATCCCTCCGGGGGGGTAATTGATTATTTTTGTCGGAAGCGTTCTCTAGGGTGATGTGGGAGGGGTGGGGCGGCGGGGGGTCGCGCCCGTGAGAACGCGTCCGTCCAGCTAGTATGTCGCCTGACAAATTATAGGCCCTTACTCACACACGCACACAAATGCAGCCGACCCTCCCGGCAGGTGGATTGGTCACACACTCGGACAGTACAGAACTGTTAATTATGTAACATGAATTAATTGCACTATGATAGCGTAATATTTTTAATCTTCATTTAATTTCAAAGAGAATGATAACAAACACAACGTAATTATGGTAATATTTACATGAAAACGGCTTAACTTTGTTTTTTAGTCAAACCCGATTATACATACAGTATTGATCATATATGTTTTAAGACTGAATAAAATATTTAGACCTAGTAGAGTAAATAATAATAAAGCGAAGTGTATTTCGGAAGTATGCGCTAATTTGCCTTATTGGACATACTCAAAAGAGTGCCAACAGCCTGCAATGTTTCAAAACAAACCTTCATATGTATAAATGCTGGACTTAAATCATCGTTGTTAGGGGGAGGTAAAAATACCGATACGGATGAAGAAGATAAAAATGTTAACGTTGTCGCGGAGAGCTATGCCTACCCCCCCCCCAGAAGACCTCTTTGCAAGAAGCAGTTACGGGGATTGATGAATTCATCAAGTCGGCGATACAACGGCACGTGCAGTACTTAAATATTACGAGCGGCAAGAAATTCCAATTCTACGAAAACTACAACAATCGCTGGCATAGGCAGGCTTATTCAACGGTACTGTACAAAATCATGAAACAGTTGGGATTCGTTTATAAAAAAATTAATCACAGAAAAGTTTTGATGGCGAAGCATTCCATCACACTCTTAAGTTGTCAACTTTTGAGAAAAATGCGGAATGTTAACATTGAAAATGTAGGTAGTTTTTTTATACGAAACTTAATAAATAAAAATGCTCACGAAAATAAAGGGCAGACTGATGGTACCGTAAAAGGGACTTTACGATTTAATATTAAGTATATATTATACAAGTTAATGGTATATAATATATATGAAGTAATTCTTGTTGCAAATATTATATATAGTAATTATATAAAATACCCCCGTTGCTATATGGGTGAGTACGTAGGTATGCCGCCATATGGGTTTTCTGAGCAAATATAAGTTAAACGCTTCCTAATAACCAAAGGACATACCAAATTTTATCAAGAGAAGGTTTTGTTTATTTCCCATAAAAATGACATGGAAAACATACATTTTGGATTTTTCCCATAAACATTTCTAGGCAAAAATTCAAAATACTAGATTGTTTGTTTTTTTAAGCTCTTTTAAATGGTTTAAATTGTTGAATTTTATAAATAAAGGTAAAAAAGCCAAAAACCCATTTTTAACCCTTTTGAAACCCCATAAAACCCCGTTCCCATGGTCCGATCATTCTGGTTCACGAACTCAACCTAGTAGACGCTGGTTTACACCCCTGTACCAAATTTCATCAAAATCGAAGGTTCCGTTTAAAAGTTATCGTGTTCATGGACACACACACTCATATATAAACATATCTCAATTTGAACAAACGGTCTTTTTGGCTTCTGGGGGCCTCAAAACTAAAAAATATGGTCCCGGGCTTAGGTCTTGCCGTGAAAAAAAGCAGTTAACAATGTCTACTTGGTATAGTTATTAAGAGTACAATAAATAAAATAACTTAAAATGTTTTATTTTGGCTATACCTAGATATTTCTACACGACCTGTAATTAATTGCAATAAAGACTTTAACCCATGGCCTCTTTGATTGTTTTGGAGTTGATGAATTGTTGCCAAATCTATCAAGAACTGATGACGTGTAAAAGTTTTAGGGAATAGCCCGCTGCTGCTGTATACCATTTTCAGTCCTATATGAAAATACCCCATATGGGCTTTACCCACCTCACCTCTCGGACGTAATTGTTTTGAATTTAAATTTGATCGCCTTCTACAAATTGAATCGTCCATGCAAATTTAATAATAGTACTTTTCATTGTTAAAATTAAAAAAAAATTCATTTTAAGAAATCAAACAAACTAAAATTTATTTTTTATTAATAATTTACTGTTTTCTCAACGTTTACGAAAAGCCGGGACAAAAGCAAAACCGGCCGGGACACCGGGACAACAGCTAGAATCCGGGACTACCTCGGTTAAACCGGGACGTATATCAAGCCCAGAATGGCCCCCCCAACTTACAAACTCAGTCTGAGGGAATTCTCAATTCTTGTCTTGTTGTGTGTCTTAAATAATTTTTAAGCACAAGAATTAGTAAAACACAGGCATATCTTTTGGTAATGCAGTTGAATCCTCTATGGATATTAAATCCTCAGCTTTACGTTTAAAGAAACGCAAACCGATACCCACAGTGAAAAGTATACAAAGAATCATAAGACTGGCTAATACAAACGGTTTCAGAATTGTATACATAGTTGACGCAAAACCGTCCAATAGATTAACACCCTTAGACTGCATAATGTCGGATATTGTGTCAATAATAGATGGGTTGGCATTGCAACGAAACGCGATATTACCATCGGCGTATTGTGACGGGTCAATGTAGGCGGTTCCCTTTGGATCAGCATTTGAATCGCACATTCGGCAAGGTGTTACAACTCCTCGGTCTACAGAAGGGTGGCTTATATCACAAATTTTAAATTTTGGCAATTTATTATTCTTTGCTACTTTGTCTATCGCTTCAGCCGCCAAGAGGTATTTGCTCTCGTCTTTGTATATCTCTTCAAATTTACCTGTAATGTTTTCCATACCGAGTGCCGTCGCGATGCTCTGCGCGCAATGGTCAAACTCATCGTTTTGGCATGCCGCCATCAAAACGAGTGTAGTATTGTAGAAACCCTCATAATTGCGAGCTTGGCATAAGTTGGGCAGCTGTGCAGGTCCGCGCGGCGATATTGAGCATGAAAAATCGTCAATACGGCATGAAACCATTTTACCACTGACGTTTTTGAACATAAAACACCCACGACGTGCTTCAGTCGCCTCTTTGAGCCAATTCGCGCCCATGACAAACCCACCAATTATAAGCGAAACTTTAGCGCCGTGTGGGATATGTTTGTATAACTTTTTAGTTATTCTTCTTAATTGATATTGTGCAGATTTTGGGAGATTGTCTAGTTGATCTACACTTATGTCCAAATCGGGCCAAGCCATTTTAATCTGTCTGATTGATTCATCTAATTCCGCAAGTTTTACCTCAGGGAAATCGGAAATTATTTTACGAAAAGTGCTTGCCTGTTCTGCCGTAACTAGCGCTCTTTTGTCAAGTAGCATTAATAAACCGATTAAATCGCCTTTACGAACAAAATCATATACGCGATTGACAGGCACGTTGTCTATGAGAATCACCCCACTCTCACTCCGCGTTACCGTGGCGGTGCGGAATATATTATCAACAGAAGGAATGCCCGTCTCAACCTTCTCTAGTACTTTTCCAACATTTTTTGATGAGTTTTTACCAGATACTTTAGAAGCTTTTGCCAACCCTTTTACAAGGTCTCTTAAACTGTTCATTTTTTTACCTACCGTGGTATAGAAGGCCGTATAAAAACAATATAAGAGTAAATAAAACTATAATCATAACAGAAAACATAACCTTAATCTATTATCTATGAGTATGGGTATTAAAAACACAAAAATTCATAAAATGGTATATAATTCAAAGCACAAACCGTTAAATCTGATTATAAAATCAAATTTCTCCAACTGCATCAGGAACGCACCATTCCGGAATTTCAAGAGAGCTGGCACGCTTGTAATCACATAGCTTAGAACGCAATCCTTCAAAAACGTGACCGTAGTTGTTTGTTACAAGTTTCAATTCGTCCTCGGATAACTCAGGATTTGCGGTAAGCGTAAAGAATGTTTCTGGATATATTCTTGGCCATAACAACAACCCGCTCGCATCAACGGGCAGATCTAAACATTCAAAAGTGCAAAATAACAGTTCTTCAAAGCATCGAGATTCAAAATCAAGAGTGCTTAATACATTTTTGGTGTATGGCTGACCCGCCGAATATGACCTTACTTTGGCCTCTTTTCGAATCCCAACTGCTATATTACCAACTGAAAGATCCGTCATGTTTCGCACCAGCCAACGTAGTGAATTCATATTCTCTATAGTAATGTTATAATGATAGAATTTGCGCTTCTCACTCATGACATTACTCAAAATTGGTAAATTCATCTTCAAAGTTAAACCGTCAAATTCTCGTTTCACTCCGGGTCCGTCTTTCATGAATGGTCGTATCTTTGTCGCCATCAACACACCCTCACATATGGCAAAATCGGGCGGTACAAAAATTGCACTTACAGCTGAGCCAAATTTGTACAAATTGGCCGATTGCATATACTCTTTCGTCTCAAGAAACGGGTGTTTTTTAGATACGGTGCCTGCAGCCGCTTCTGTATCTTGAGTAGCAGAAAGAGACTTGGTGTTCCTTCTTCGTTTGTTGAACGGGTTCAATAAAGAGTAGTTGTCAGGTCCGCGTTTAAATGCAGGTCCTATTTTTGTGCTTTTCATAGCCGCCAGAGTATTGAGATCGAAATGAACGGTCACGTATAGAGTGAACGTCATAAATGGTTCTAAGCCAGGGTATTTCTCATATAAATCCCTATACTTGTTTCGATAAAGAGTTGCCAAAAACGAATACTTATATCTGCTATCTACAAATAACTTATGCATCGCGAATAAGTTATCTAAAGAATCTTCATCCATTAAGTCCATAGCTTTAAAAGTCACATAATCGTTATGCAGCATTTGATATTCGGGGGCCTTGACTCGTTTTCCCCCTTCACCAGTGATGTTGAGAACGGAATTGGCATCTTTTGTAGGTGCGTAAGAACCGAATTTTAACACTTCACCAGTACTGGCTGTAGAATCGTTGATTAAATTCGACACAACAGATGCTGGATAAGCCGAGCTAGGAAGAGGTGCAGCAGCTAATGGACCAATCGACGAAGGCATACTTAATGGGGCTAGTGATGATGAATATTGTGTTTGTAAAGGTGATGGTTGATAGAAATACGGCGTCTGAGTCCCCATGTTGAATGCTTTTTCTATACCCAAAGCTCCTCTATTTATCCTCAACCACCTGAACCCTGACCACTTGACCAGGAAGATACGATTTTCAAACTTATGGCTTAAAATCCTATATGCCGACGATAGACGAGCGACATTACCCCCCCCCCCCCCACTGGGAGGTGACACACACAACGCAACCGGCTCAATTCGGACAAAACTTACATCGGTTCTTTCTGCTATCCTCACCGTTATTTGTCTCGCGGATTCAGTTCCCAAATTCAAGTTAAAATTGAAAAATCCCTATGATTTCTTACGTGCTACGTAAGAAATAATTCTATAATCACGCACAACAATGCCGAACAACCGCCCAAACTCTAATACGTCATAAAAATTGCTACACGGCATGTTCGCTACATGCGTATACCCCTGACGATGTAAACGTCGCATTTCTGTATACGGCGACTCTATAGGCAAGTCTTTTTTTTCATACAGTTTCATTTTATAACCATCATTTGACTTAATGGGGTTATGATTTGGTGGTATGGGGATATTACAAGCATCCAATTGTAACGGCATGGATATATAGTTTCCAATGGCTAACCAACCAACACAAGCAAATGCAGCACGTTACATATATGCTTTGCATACTTTAAAACCAGTGCAAAAACCGTATTGTAAATTAATTAGATCACAGTTCTATCTCACCAGAGACGCACGGTCGGATGAAAAAATACGATTTACGGAAAGTTATATGGCTTCGGTTATACGTACCATACTTTTTATGCACACATTTAACACAGCTCCTGAAAATTCTTTAGAAGATATTTTATACAAAGGGGTGATATATTATGCGGACGGGGCCCCAAATGGGATTGTAAATCCATTAAATAGCTTGGTAGAATGTATTTACATATTAGATATATTGTTAGGTGAAGGATTCAGCACCATATGTCGTCGCCCATTATCTGAGGTTTATAACCGGGGTTGGGAAACTGAATGGAAATATTCCAATTACTATACGCAAGTGAAAATGCCTAGTGCATTAGACTACATACGCCTTGTAAAGTTAATTAATGTGGCGTACGCCATACACAGCGATTGCACTATTTTTGTAACAAATAACGCAAGCGATTTAAATATTAAATTGCAACAAAACTTTAAGAGGTTATGATTGTAATTATTTGTCACCGTACTACATCCGTGTGCGCATTTAAAAAGGTCTATTCCAGGAATATTTCAGCGAGGAAAAGGGCAATTTATTAATTATGCAACTTTTTTTATAAAAAAATGTGTTGGTTCTATATTTTAAGCAATTTTTAGAATAAAAAGCTAACAAAAAATATGCAATTGCTTTAATTTTTTATAAATATTTAAACTTTTCCAGACTAAAATAAAATATCTTATGTATAATCAAAAAGTTTATTCTAAAATATTTTAAATCCAAGCTTACATAATATAAATATTTAAAATTTTCCAGACTAAAAATTTTCCAGACTAAAATTTTCCGGGATTGTCCCGGTTTTTCATCATGTCATGCAATATCCCGAAAAATTTTATCGGGACGCCCAAAAGTCCCGAAATCCGGTTTTAAAGGGATTAAAAAATATTGAGACATAAATAAAAGCCTATTGAAATGTAAAAATTAATTAATTTCTTCCTATTTCTATCCCTTCTCAAAAATAGGTCTAGAGTGAATCTCCTATTGCTGTTGCGGAGTTTCACCCTGTCCTGTCTATCAGCAATTATTAATAACCAGAATCAACAGACAAACAGAACCGAATGGAAGTGGACTTGCTGGAAGCTATCCTCCAGATTATTTATAAATGTTGGTTACAACTGGGAATGAGTGCAACTTTATAACTGTTTCAAATAACAAAGACATGATCAAGAAAGCCGGAAGCAATAACAAATATCCTTTTCTGCAAGGCGATCATTTTACCATCCATAACCAGTACTGAATGATATAAAATGTTAATCAACTCTATTATTCAGGCATTTCACCACAAACATATACATTATTAGTAAATATTATATGTAGTCATGATGTTATGAATTATAATATTTATCATTCAATAACAAGTTAAATTTGGAACAATCCTACATTAACATTAAGTACTATGGGTTAAAGTTAAGAAAATTTACGAAACTAAATTTTTGTGAGAATCTGATTAATAGCCAGCCTGTAATTAAAACATATACTATGAATCAATCAGTACTTATTAAACTTAATTCTTACCCAAAGAACATTGGATCACTTAATTAGTTTGATGGGGGGGGGGGGAGGGTACAATACATATTTGGAGCTGTCCCGGTTTTTCTGCGAATGATTTGGTCACCCTACTGTATCTACTAGGTGTCCCGGTTTGGTAAAAAAATTAAATATATAATACATTATCCTGTGCCTAAATAGCTAAAATACGATTTCATAACTTTCTTGGAGAAAATATATTATAAAAAAGATGAGATTTAATATATGAACGTATAAGATAAACAAGGTGGAGATATCTTTGATATGTAATTATGAATTAATTATTATTACAGTTTTTCCAAATTGTCCAGTAATACGTTTTAACTGTAGATAACATAATGTTTAACTGTATTAGTAACTCTTAATTGAACTTTACTATTATGTTATGGAGCAAGAAAGAAAGGTAATTAAATTACTATTACTAGAGCTTACTATACGAAAGTTTAAATCGTGCAATTTGTTATCTTACAGCTTGCCAAATGGAATAGGTTAAAAATAATTGATATAATGGAACTTTTACAACAAAAATCGTATCCGTATAATCAATGTTTCAACCCTTCTTTTAATCAGCTGTGTAATATTAAAACAATATAGCTTGACTAATAGAAGTTATACACCAGACATGTAGTAGTATACTAGCACGAAATTATGAGCTCGGAAATTTAAACAGCTGGAAGCTGATTTACATAAGTCTTACCTCTTACCTAGCTATGTTATCGGTTTTGTTTTGTTTTCATGTTTTCCTATTATTGCAGCAATTAATAACATATGCCAACAGCTGGATAGGTCGGCACAAATTGGCGCAACACTGTTTAAAATTCAGGCTCGCATCTTCGTGACGCCTGCTTGCACTTATTTTTAGGTTGTCTCTACTCAAAGATAGTTTCTATATGGTTGGAAAATTTCACTTGCGGCGTTATTTAGTGAGTGCAAGTACCTTACATTTTTAACACTACAGATGAAGCAATACAACTTGGTACATCAACACTGCAAAAACGTATATGCCTTTAACAACATTTTGTTTCATTTCTATATATCTTGATTGTAAAAAGGAATTCGGAGGTGGGTAACCAAAACTAAGGAGACATTCAAATTAATAACTCCTGTCATTTCCGTTACGAATCATGGGTATCTGCATGGGTCCATGTATTTCAATCTCTTAAGCAGTTAAATAGCTAAATTCGACCATATAAACAACTGCAGTGTTCCTCACACATTTTTAACTCCTGTGTAAAAACCAGACAAACAAATACGTAGTGTTCTGTTTAACTTTAAAACTTTTAACCAAAACTCTTTTCCTACTTAAAAATTGTAATGATATCATACCCAAAAACACAAAGTGTTGAGGGGTTGCCAAGTCTTAAAAATATATGATATTAAAATTTCTTCCAAGTCAATGACATTGGTTTTAGAATAGCTGATCGACAAATTGATTTGATCTTTTAATGCTTGGTAAACTTTCTGGAAAACATTATTATTTTATTTCGAGACCGCACTTGGCCATATCAGCAGATGTACGTTTTTATCGTTGAACCAAATGTTAATATTTTTACATTAGTCGTAATATATCCCCATTCGTAAAAGGTCTAACTTTGTTAATACATCTGCTGGCCAAGTGCGGTCTCGAAATAAAATAATAATGTATTCCAGAATGTTTACCAAGCATTAAAAGATCAAATTAATTTGTCGAGTAGCTATTCTGAAACCAATGTCATTGACTTGGAAGAAATTTTGATATCATATATTTTTAGGACTTGGCAACCCCTCAACACTTTGTGTTTTTGGGTATGATATTAACAACATTAACCATTTCCGGATTGTTAAAATATAAATTCTATGACCACTGTTCATCTAGTAAATTTTCATAAACATTGAGCCCCAAAATTTATCAATAGTTGCGATCCAGTAAATGACCGACTGTATAATTAAATTGTTCGTTGGGATTTTTGTATTAAAATAAATACAGAATTATACCTTAACATGTTTACTGTTAATTGAACGGGCTGGACAGTTTGTTATTATTATTTTTAAGTTTATAAATTTTATGTTCCTTATAATCACTATTTTCGGATTATAATATTTCGTACCCCCACTCGTCGAAAGAGCATGTTGGGGCATTGAGGGGGGGGGCGGCACTATTTGATTAGCCCAGAGGCGGTAAATTTCCAAATACGCCTCTGTGGGGGGGGGGGTACGCCTCTGTGGGGGGGGGAACCATAAAAATAGCCACTGCTCTCAGAACAACATCCTAAGGTGGACACTGCACTGCCCTCAGAAAAACATTCTAAGATGGACACTGCGAATATTACATCTTTAATTCATTTAATTCATCCAAACGGCATTGGCTTGAATGTACCTGAAGATATGCCACAGTTTCATTACGAGGGGGAAAGGTTGAAGAGTTTTGAAGATTGGCCAGTATTATTCCTCAGCCCAATTATTATGGCCGCTGCAGGATTTTATTATTTGAAGAGAGATGATGTAGTGCGATGTGCATTTTGTGGCATTGAAATTGGATCCTGGGTTGATGGTGATGATCCCTTGCACGATCATGAACGGTGGTCTCCTTCATGCAGATTTGTTAGGAAATTACCTGTCGGTAATGTTCCCATCGCGGCAAGCAATAATAACACACAAGATATTTCTAAGGAAAATGGATATGACATCTGTGGAACACAAGATATTTCTAAGGAAAATGGATATGACGTCTGTGGAAAGATTGAGTTTGGGTCAGAGTGTGGAGTTAGCGGCAAGAAACTGCCCCCTTTAGAAAAACTTGGAATTTACAAAAGGAAAGCTTCTTCATTTCCCAACTTTGCAACGCTGGAAGCAAGATTGCGTTCTTATTCAATGTGGCCCATTGCTTTGAAACTGAAGCCAAATACACTTAGTGAAGCTGGATTTTTCTATACGGGCAAGGGAGACAAGACAATTTGTTTCCATTGTGGCGGCGGCTTAAAGGATTGGGAAAATTTTGATGAGCCTTGGGTAGAACATGCTAGATGGTTCCCAAAATGCAATTTTGTACTTCTTGTCAAAGGGAAAAGTTTTGTCGATGAAATATGCAAGAGGAACTTAAAAAGTGGAAGTTGGAACTTAAGTTCCAAGGGGAACTTAAGTTCCAAGGGGAACTTACAAATTGAAGGAAATATCAGCCAATCAAGTGGTTCTAAAGAAGACTTAAACTGCGGCAAATTGAATCACCTGTGCAAGATTTGTTACACAAAGGAGGTGGAAGTGGTGTTCCTTCCCTGTGGCCATCTGGTGGCGTGTGTAAATTGTGGGTTGGTATTAAAAAAATGTGCTGTTTGTCGCCAGTCCGTCACAGCTACCATACGTGCTTTTTTATCCTGAAAAAATTTGCGAACAGTCGTCCCCCATATTTATAAATCTATAAATTAGAAGGCTGCTTTGGCGTGTTTGTTGATTCCTTTTTATATTATGTTTAGCTTTAATTTTTTTACGTAATTGATCTGTAATAAATCTTGTTTTGTATATACATACTGTATTACTTTTAATTAATGAACCACTTTTAACCTTTTTTGTGATGCATTGAGTGTTTAATCTACTTTCAATGGTTGGTGCGGATTGTATTACTGCAATTGCTCAGGCTGAAATTTTTGCAAGGAATATTTCTATGGCAAATTTGTCTCTATTCTAACTGTATCTCTTACACTAACTCCTCATAATAAAACCACTCATAAAATTCACTCTTGCCTATAGTAAGTATGAAAACCTATTGTTAATGTACGGATAAGGCCGTGATATTGTGTCCAATTATTTGCCATTATTTCCGTTCTGTTGAATATTGTTTTGCTAATTTTTAAACTAATATGTCTTATGTCAAACAATGTCAAACATGTTTAATTATTTAAAAGACTATTTGAACATGGACATGCACAGAAAAAAATGTTTTGTTGCAGCAAACCTGAACGGATCATATTTGGGCTAACTTTTTTAATTTTAACCGCGTTGTGAACGGAGGCCGAGTAAAAAATGGCTCAATTGGATAGAGCGTCAGGTCATTGCGTAAACGTTCACAGGTTCAAATCCCGGCACAGGTAGAAACTTTTTGTTTGTAAATCTGTTGGTTAGCATAAATGCTTTTACCACAGGTTCAAATCCCGGCACAGGTAGAAACTTTTTGTTTGTAAATCTGTTGGTTAGCATAAATGCTTTTACCATTCTGCACGAAATCAGCCTGATTTTTGTTCTCCCAATAGTACCAAAACCGATTCTTTTCGTCCTAGGACTGGAAATCATCTGGAGAATGGCAAGCCTACCTATAACGCTGAAAATTTCTCCGCCAAGCAATCGGCAGTAGCAAGGCGATAGCTGGAGGAGACTTTGTGAAGACATTGACTCCGACTCATGGGGCCTGGGTTACAAACTTGTAACACAGAAACTCGGCGCCCGCTCTCCACCTTCCATCATGGAGGGCGTCACCATGGGGAGGATTGTCGCTGCGTTGTTTCCTGAACATCCACAGGGACCACCGGTTGACTTTGGGCGGGTAGAGGACGTTCCACTCTTCACATTCGAGGAGCTGGAAATCTCCGGTCTTTACCCGAAGAGCATCAAGGCTCCTAGCCAGGACTGGATTCCCAGAGCGAGGTTTTAAAGAAATTATTTAAAATTAATGCTGACTTGTCTTGAAAATGTACACTGCCTGTTTAGTAGAAGGGGTGTTTCCGAATTGCAATACATAAGTCGTAATGCTGGCGCCGCGCTGTTGCCACTTCTTTCGCTTCACCAAATGGGTAAATCATAGCCCCCACAAAAATTAATTATTTTCAAATAAATAAATTATTTATTTGCAATTATTTATTTTTTATTTATAAATATATTATAAATTATTTATTTATTTTTTATAAATAAATTATTTATCTCAAAAATTTTTCATTTACTTGCAGAGAAGACTGTGTAAAATTAAAAAATTCAATTTGATTTAATTCAAATTTAAATTTGTTCAAAAGTTGTTTGAACTATTTTTGTAGCTTAAGATAAAACCAACATTATTATTGAGCTGGCAGTTGACTGTACCATTGAAAATCTTACCCAATTGCCTTTTGTGGTTATATAAACAACCCATATTTGTTTCTAAAGATAAGAGTTTACCATGTACTCAAGTTCCTTGAACTGCATGGCAGGAAAGATCATAAATTACTAATAACAATTCTGGTTTGTATCCCTCCATTAAACAGTTTTTTCTGTTCCAGAGAGTTGAAAGACGCAATTAACTAACAAAGTCTCACTATGAAGTTAATAAATTATGAAAAATAGTAATAATAAATCAAGTAAAAGGCGCATTTAAAAAAAGTAAAATTTACAATCCAGAATAAAGTGCAAATCGCATTCACAAGGTAACGGTTAGCATTACTGTGAAAGGCGATCTTAACCATTGAGCTAATAGTAATTTTCCCTTTTGCTATTTCCTTTAAAAGATAATTTTTTCCTTTCTATAAAAGGCATTTATAACATAACATTTTAAGGCAATTTTCACCATATGAAAGGTGATTTTTACTTCTAACACGTTTGGTGAAATTTGCAATTTTTCCAAGCACCTTATTTATTCTGTGAATTACACCTTTATAAAGTTGTCTCGAGTTTTTGGTGCATTTGGCCGAATAAAAATGTATAAAAATATATTAATATTTTAATGGTGCAGGACAGAAAAAAGTGCTAGAAAATTGGAAAATGACTAATAAAGTTTAATTAGTAAAAATACATTTTTTACTTAAAATTAAACACCTTTAGTCTTCCATACAAGGACATATAATATCACTCAGAGGCGGTTTGAGAGGTTCTTATTTTTACCCATGATTTACGTTTGCCACTATGACATTCCAAAAATATTAATCCCAAAAAGTAGGTAATGTTTAATAGAAAGTTTTTGCAAATACGATGAAAGAATACGGTAAACTAAAAATGCTATTATAATTTTGGCAACTTTGTGTATTTTTAATGTTTGAATTTATGAAAAAACTTGTTGAAAATTATTTATGAGTAAATATTAAACAATATTCATACAGTTAAAAGATACAATACAACATAGTATCCATAAACTTGTCAAAATAAAAATAGCTATTTAAACAGATAACTCGGAATAACTTGGCTCTTGATGGCCTGGCAAACAATTAGAATGGAACGACAGACAAAAATAGTTAAACATGTTAGCCCCAAAAATATTAATGCCAGGAAAGTAGGTAATATTTTTACCTAATTTATTTTTGAGGTCTGTCCGTTAAATAAAATTATAAATGGAGGGAAAATGAAAATGAAAGTGTGGGCCAAACTATACACAATGTGTAATCCATTAAATAAAATTAATACACATTGTACTGATTCAATAACTTCCACGACCACTAATACGATCAATAGCACACAAAAACAAAAAACTGCCATAAGAACCAGATCAACAACTGTTAGAGAGAATGTTTGGTTTCCTCCCAGATTTAGATACCAAGTAAAACAATAAACTAGGCGCAAGCTCTCAAACCACCTATAAATTTCATCTGGATTCAATTAACAAATTGAAATAAACAACTAACTTAAATTAACAATGGATTCATAGGCAAAACTCAACAAGACAGAAGTTCATGATTTCCTTAAGGCTAAAATTTAAAATACAGAAGACTCTCAAACATAATACAACACATTTTGACAATGCCTCAGTAGCAATGTCCTTCATCCGTCCGATTATTTTTATTTTTGGAAAAAACACTTTGAAAATTAATATCTACTAGAGAACCCGTGCTGCTCCACAGCATTGACATTACATACAGATATTGATAATTTAATAATACTAATAATGAAATTAATAATTCTTAGTATTTGGTGTGCCTAATGAGAACCACAGTATATGAAACTGAGTTTGAGAACACAAAAAAAAAAACACAACAATTAAAAAAAATATTTAAAAAAAACAATAAAAACCATTTAATTTAGTTAATCTACGGTTACATGATTGATACTAAGCAGATATTTTTGCAGACGTGTTAGTAAACAAAAAATAATTAGCGCTTTTATATGAATATTGGTCTAGCACTCATTAATAAATCCAAAATATGAAATAGTGAAAGGTCACAGAAAAACCACTTGGGTATGACACATTAAATAACATGAACACAATAAACATATAGGCCTACTGTGATTTTTTTTATTTAAACATATGTTTTGTGGACATGGTAAGACCTAAGCCCGGGACCATGTTACTTTTTCATTTTGAGGTCCCCAGAGGCCAAAAATACCGTTCGTTCATTTTCATATATATGTATATATATATATATATATATATATATATATATATATATATATATATATATATATATGTGTGTGTGTGTGTGTGTGTGTCCGTGGTACTGATAACTTTTGAATGGGGCCTCCGATTTTGATGAAATTTGGTATGAAGGTGTAAGACCAGGTCTATTTTCATGAGTTCGCAAACCAGCATGATCGGGTTATGGGAACGGAGTTTTATGGGGTTTCAAATTGGTAAAAAATGGGTTTTTGTCATTTTTGGACCTTAGTTTTTAAAATTCAACAATTTTAACTGAAAACATTTAAAAGAGCTTAAAAAACAAACAATTTAGTATTTTGAATTTTTAACATGGCTTAACAGGTTACGGAGAAAATCCAAAAATAGGTTTTCCATGTTATTCTTATGGGGAATGAACAAAACCCTGTATCTCACTTATTTATTGGAATAACTTGATAAAATTTGGTATGTTCATTCACTAGGTAGGGTTTAGTTGATATTTGCTTACAACACCCATATGGCGGCAATCCTTCATACTCACCCCCATTGGGTTTATGGGGAAAATTTAAAAGTGTTGAATATTGATACCAATTTGAAATTTACCTTACCTAACTATTACATTTTCTAACAAAACTAACATTTTCTAACAACATCCCATGGCAGTAAACCTACATACTCATTCCTATGGTGTTTATGGGGGAAATACAAAATCTCAAGATCCTTTGGAAATTCGCTGAGTACGCAGGTCTGCTGCGACGGGGGGTATTTACTATCATCATGAGCTTAATGAAATTTGAATGATCCACAACTTTTTAGACCAACATAAACAAAATTTCTAACCTATAATTACATGTAATACACTTTTTAAAACCAATTATAACGTCTCAAAACTGACCAATTCTAACAATCAATATCTCAAAAGAAAGCCAAGACTGTAAGGATTATTTGTTGACCAAAACATTTCAAATATCTAAAATAGAAAAGGAGATATGAGTCATTGATTGCAGATAGGTCATAAAAAATTACAACTTGTGTTGTATAGAATGGATTAGCAAGCTTCAAGTTCGTGCGATTTTTATATTCAATGGCTTTTATGAAAGCTGGTATTCCAGAGATGGTTCTTAGACCAAAAAATATAGCTTATAATAATTATAAAATTCTGAAAATTATCAAATTTATGTTTTTAGGTCGAGTAATATAGTAGATAAATGAATACCGATTCTGACAATCAATATCTGAAAAGAAAGCCAAAATTTAATGATTATTTTAAGACCAAAACATTTAAAGTATCTTTAAATGGAATCTTTATGGGGGAAATGGAGTCATGTATCATTAATTGCAGATAAGTCATAAAAATTAAAATAAATCATATTATTTGGAGTGCTATAGCGAGCTTCAATTTTGTCTGATTTTTATATTCAATGACTCATATGAAAGCTAATATTCCAGAGATGGTTCTTATACCATAACATATAGCATTACATAACTATAACCAGAAAATTTTATCTTTAGTTCAATTCTGAATTCTGGAGGCGGGGGTCTAGGTCTCTGGGCCAATGTTGAGGGTAGTCTGGAGGCGGCCTGAAAAAGGGTATATAACATAAGAGATCACAGAATTTCAAAACTACAAAAAAATCAAATAAAATCGATGAGCATTTTCAAAATGGAGGCCATTTTAAATTTTTAAACTTAAATATCTCAAAATTGGTAAATGTTATCAAACTACTATGTATAGCAAAAAAAGATGAAAAATTTAATTATCGAACTAATGGTACCAAGTTTGTAGGATATGACAACAAATAACGGAGTTATTGAGATTTTTCTTCTAAAATAACCTAAATTTGCATGCAATTTAATAGGGGATAAATGATTTTATGCATAAAAATAGCAATCACTCCGTTATCTGTTGTTCCATCCTTATAATCTTGTTTTAATAAAATTTACCAATTTTGAAATATTTGGGCTTAAAAATTTAAAATGGCCGCCATTTTAAAAATGCACATTGGACAAAAATAATTTTTCCCTAAATATGGACATTTGGTGTCATAAAGATTTATGCCAAATATTAATTTAAAACAACAAACCGTCAATGAAATAATAATTATTATGTGCAAAAAACAAAATGGCGGCTTTGTGTGTCTTAAATAAGCGTGAAAAATTCTGAACCAATGGGCCAGAAATTTTGTAAAACCATAGTTATTTAGGAGAAAGAAAAAAGTATATTCCTGTTTTTATTTGCTTTGGACCTTTGCCCCAGTAGCCTTGTAATATTATTCCAAAATCGTTTTATGGATAAAATCAATTTTATAGGACTGTAGATAAACAGATGAGAAATTGATATGAAACAGTTGGGAAAACAAGTCGAAATTGAAACATGTATGAAATTTTATAGAACTGCAAATAAACATGAGAAATTGATATGAAACAGATGGGAAAACAAGTCAACAAAAAAGCAGTGCAAAAATGAACAATTGGTTGCTCGAAATCGAGCAATTTGGTTTCTATATTGTTAAAAAGATACATTCTTGCAACAAGTAAATGTTAATTGGTTGATTGATTAAAAAACATGTGTAAAAGACAACATTTAAAAGTTTTTGCCTCCAGTATAAAAATTAGCTTATTACAAAAATGGTTTCAACACCATCACATTGGGAAGTTGGAAAATTGGTAATAAAGATCGATCGATGAAACACCAATAATGTTCAATCAGATTTTTACTATAATGGAAATTTTTTTCAAAGCGTTATCATGGAGCAAAGTTTGATCACCAAGTACCCTAATAAATGCGCGCATTGCGCTGCACGATCACCAAGTACCCTAATAAATGCAGCGCATTGCGTTGCACAGGCCCCCTGTCTATCTTCTTATTTTTATAAGGGTTTTGTCTGTTACGTCCCCTTTTATCTCGACCTATTGAACCGATTTTTAAGATTGAGGTGTTATTTTAAAGCTTAGGATATACCGCAGTGACGAATCGCAATTAAAAAAATCATATTGTTTCAGGCTTCACCCCCTTTGCCTTTATATTTCAAGAAAGCGTTTTAAGATATTGCTCAACTTTTATTGCAAGTTCTTCAATGTGAATTGCAATTTAACAGCTGATTACCTTCGGATCAACTTTAAAAGGCAGATAGTAAACAAAAATAGATCTATATCATGTCCGCTTTGGTCGAACATGTTCCCGGGGCTGAATATTTCGTTTCCGGAATACCGCGACCGGATTATCCGGCAGCCGAACCATCCGAGGCCGGGCTAGAGGGTTTCTACTGTATAAGTTTATAAATAAAGGAGTTTGCCTATTCTCCATTGAAATGAAACTTTCAGGCATTAATCAGCATTATTCAAGGATGGTTTGTGTGTAGTTAAGGTGCAAATCTATCCAAAGGGCTCTGACCCAGAGGGCATACAATAGTTTGAAAAAATCTGAAAATCTATATTTTGTCTTTTTTTATTGGTTGTTAAGAAACAAATTCAATAAAAAATCATAATGTTAGGTTTCCAGCAATTTCTTATATATAAGCTGAGAGTAACAGCGAGTAAGAGTAGCGAATGTTCACCAAATAAAGTTATTCCAAACTTTCGTTTGTTTGACTGACAATTAAGAAATTGCATTAGCCTATACATCATATAGATTTTCAGATTTTTTCAAACTATTGTATGCCCTCTGGGTCAGAGCCCTTTGAATACCTAAAATTAATTTAAAATTTATAATTTCTTATATTGCAAAAGTCTGCCATTAAATAAATACTCTTTTCAATAATATATCTTCTTAATCTTTTCTTAATGTGTTTGTGTCTGAATTGATATTTTTAATTTCAGTAGGAAAGTTGGTTTGCCTTCCAATTAAACAACATGACACTTGACCATCTTGGCATTTGTCCTACATTTTAAAATTAAATAATAATTATTAACTACGTAGGGGTCTACTAATTGAACTTCACCATCGTACCATTTGTCCTACATTCGACATTAAATATTAAAAATTAAATAAATAAGGGGACCAATTGGCTTACATGACACTTGGGTCCTACCGTTGTGCCATATGAACGCATTACGGAAACGCCCCCAACAGAACAGCAATCAATGATCATCGTCGTAGGTCCGTCATTGCCGTTAGCAAAGTGGTCACATGACTGAATGACTGAATCTCTTAGCAGTTATTCCAATATGTATGAAAATATTCCCCTCTTTTATAAACTACACCACGACTTGTGGTGTGTGTGGAATAACTCAGTAAACGTATAGGCATTTTGAATTTGTAACAGTGAGCAGCGTTTACGGAACCGTTTCTAACTCGCTTTAATCTAAACTGAACTGTGTTGGATTTAGTATTGGCAACACGAACATGTGTTTTGAATATTTTCGGTGTGTTCAAGAAATCCCCTGCCCCCCCCACTGGCTACGACTTTGGCCGGCTAGCGCGGCACGGCGCGGGGGCTAATCGGTTACCGAATCTGGTCGCCCAATTAGGACGCCCTCTGGGGCCGTTTATGTCATCCTTTGTCATAGACACCCTCTGGGGCCGTTTATGTCATCGTTTGTCATACTTTTTTGGCTGTTTTTAGACTTCCCCTCCAAAATGAACTCGTTCGCTTCGTAAAATCATCTTTCAGCAGGATGTTTCAATGTTTCACTAAGGGCGCCGCACTCTGGTATGGGCCATATAGTCTAGATATACCGCTTTGTCATGACAGTACTTGTAATTTCCGATAAATGCTCTTGCCGCAAAAAGTATAACCAGAGCGATATGTTAATAGGCGAGTGTCGTTATGTTCCCGATTTTGATACTATCTTAATATGTGATCGAGAACGAATCACATCCCGAACCACGAGTTTGGATTATGAACAATTGTTAGTAATTGTGGTAAATTATTTGACTTGCGACAATAGCATAGATGAAATCCACTTACCGCGCATAACCGACAATTTATTTGATGAAGCACGTTTTCAAAAGATAATTACAAATGGAGCTCCAACGAGTGACAGGCAACTGAGGATTTTTTACACTTAAAAAATGGGGCCGTATAACCATATACAAAAAACCCGCTTCTTGTTCACTAATGCTAAATATAAAATGCTCGGTAAACAAAAAATGAACTTCAATAATTTTAAGTGTTGTATGTGCAAAAATGTAATTTTATTAATACAGATATTAATTTTATTGTTGAGTTTTCTAATCTTGCAATAAGGAACACATGCATGTATTGCTAATTGGAATCTCTTAAATTCCTACTCTGAGCGATTCGTCAAAATCTGGCTAAACCAAGGGCGGTACCAGAGGGGGGGGGGTATCAAGGGGGTAATGACCCCCCCCCCCAAAAAAATATTTAATATTTATAAATTATAATAAATTTTGTTTCAAATAAACTTTTTTTCTTCCACTGATAATTTATTGTATTTTTTGTATTTTTAGTTTCCTGTATAAAAAAATGCGCATTGCAATTCAAATTGGTGAGGTTAAAAATAACAATTTCAAAATGTCAAGTTATTAAAAAATAAAATAACAAATTTCAGCTAGCATTTATGTATATAAAGTGCGATTTCAAGGGGGAGTTACAGTGATTGTTGTGCGATTTTTTATTATAGGGTACATTATGTTTTTATGAATCCCGCACAAATTTTGTTTCAATTTAAATACTCGCCTTGCTTTTGTTACCTTTTCTGGCAATACCATACCAAACAGAACGGCCAAGCAGATAATTATATAGTATTTAATTATAAATTCTTTAATTTTCACAAACATATTTTGACAACGTTCCCAAAATTTCACATGATTATCAGTTCCATTTAAAACCGTCCCATTGTTGATGGTTTTCTTATCATCGATAGTAGCATAATCTTTAGAAGTATTTGATTGCAATACGAAGGGGTCGTGTATACCCCCCGTAAGCATAGTCTGTTGAACATGTGACGAGTCATTTGAGGGGTGTGCTATAGTAACATATTTTTTAGAAGTAGTTGATAAGTATAACATGGTGGGATCTGGTTGGGGTGTGGATTGGGAGAAATATGAGGTGCCATTTGAACCTGTACCGTAGCCGTTTATTTTCGCTATAAAAGCGAATAAAATGAGGATTGTAGCAAACATATACATTATGTCGTTTGTCAACTATTTATTCAAATTTTTTTTAAATTTATCAATATTAATATATGAAAATTAATATCTTTAGAAACGTCACCAACCCGTCATTTAATAGAGTGCGTCAACACTATACGTAATATCGACACTATTCTCTAAGCAAGTGTATAAAATAGATGGAGTTTTACTACTCATGTAACCAAGCGCCACGTGGCGCCACATGTCTAAAACGATCAACCACATCCTGATACACCTTGTACTGTAGTTGTAAAGAATTTCGGGGGACCAGTTCAACGACCCACAGGTCGCGAGCGCCACAAGGGCCGGGGGGGGGGGGGGGTGTAGCGGCCGGCTAGCGGATGTAGCAGCTGTTCAACATCGCAATCCCATTAGGGGTGTGTAGCCGGTGTTGGCAAGGGTGAGGAGGAGGGGGGGCAGCGGGGTGGGAACGGCGGAAGCCTTTGTTCTTTCCCGCATGGAATTTGACAAATATATCAACCACTGCGTTCCCATCTATCAGCCATCTATTACTGCCATCACCCGATATTTGAGAACTGGTTACAAATGAATCTTTTACGCAGGACTAGTTAATATTGTTGCTGGATTTACAAAGAGAATTTTATATGGAACGATAATTAGGCGATTGGTGCCGCGATTAAACTCAACCTTATCACTAATACCCATTATTATTTTAATTAAACTGTCACACCATTTATCTATTTGCTCCTTAACCTTCGACTACTTTTTACCTCTAAAATTGTGATGGTTTGGGGGTTCAGAATATTACTATAAATATCAACTTTTACTTGATTCACTTCAATTCAAGAAGGGGCATGGACACTACAATTCAATTATCCAAACCAACAGAGGCTCTGTACGGGACTGAATTCCGCATACCGAAACCGCTATCAAATCGTAAAATTATTGAAGGCCAGATTAACACGGAAATGATTCTCGATCACGCTAGAGAAGAAGAGCAAATGCAAAGCAAAAGATCTAATTTGCATTTTAAAACTCATTCTTTTATTCCATCGCCAACTGACAGAACTTTTGGTTCGTTCAAATTTATTCCAAAAGTTATGATTATTGAATAAAGTGAATTACCATCGGATTCTTCATAGCGGCATTAAGATTAAAAATATTACATAAAATAATAGCACTTGGATGTCCAGATCTATATCATTGTATGTCTGAATGCCTGATGGAATCATTTTTATACAAGACGCCACGAAATTGCGAGCTTACATAATGCAACATGACATCTGATAAAACAATACAATATTATATGTGCTTTAGACAATAAACTAATTAATTACCATACAAGTGTTTGTTTTGTAATAACAGTACCAGGTTAACCGAGCCTTGTTCGTTGGTTTATATTCATTTTTTTGTGTCATAGTAATTAAGCTATTAAATCTACACCAGGGGTCCAATTTTTCAATTGAGTGAGTGGTGAGTTGGTGAGTTAACTTATTAGCAAACAATTTTCATCCACCCTAATAGGCAAATGAGAGTAAGTGTAATTTTTAACGCCTTTTAAAATTTGAGCATCTAGTAATTAATATTCGTCATCGCAGTATTTTAAGGGATAGTTTTATTCGCCATTGTCGCCTATATGTATAAAAATGTAATTTGTGCAGAAAACCTCACCAACTCGCCCGTTTTCACTCACATAACAAATCGGTGGTGAGTGGTTTGGGTGAGATAATCCCATGTGAGGTTGAAAATTCACCTTCTTTATCTCGATCGAAACGGGAAATAATTCAATTTGTCAATTACAATTGCGTGATTAAACATTTAAAATAAAAAAAATCATAATTATGTTCTAGATGTAACAATGGAAGTAATTTAGAATCCTTAAATTAATATTACTGGCAATAGTTAATGGTGTTATTATTTTGACGGTTGAAACTGGATGCTAACACAAACTTCAATTTTACCATCTCGAGCCAGTCGGTAAGGGGTAAACTGGTGAGATGTAATTCACGACTCATACTCGATTCAAAAATTGGGCTCCAGGCTCTTCACAAATAACAGCTGTTAAAAAAACTGCTTAATATTAATGTTACTTTATTTTTGTTTACTTTCAGTTTTTATTTCGTTACAAAAATAGCAACCTATAAGACCAATGTTAGAAATTACGATTTTAAGCTTAAATTTAGAAAAAATTCGATTTTCCTGGGATTGATGCTGTTTGTAAACTTATTTTTGGGCCAAAACGCTCCTAAATGCAAAGTTGAAGCAAAATCTATCTGCTGGATTTTGAGAACGTAGAACACACATCCTTACAGAAACTGCTCGTATTAATTTATTTGTTTTTTTTATGTATTCCAGAGCTTACAATATTTACAAAGACAACTTTCTCTCGAAACTGTGTTTTTGAGGTTCGGCAAAACAAAATAGGCTCGCCGAAATGTCGGTAAATGTGCAGGAAGTTTGCCTGAGTTACCGACGCCCGAGCCAAGATATCGGGAGTCACAAAAAATGTGAAATCAAGATCAAGCGTTGTGTCCCCTGCCCCCCCCTCCCCCAACCGACCCCGAAAGATTTCTCATTGAATGACATTTGCGGCAAAACAAAATGGGCTCGCCGAAATGTCGGTAAATGTGCAGGAAGTTTGCCTGAGTTACCGACGCCCGAGCCAAGATATCGGGAGGCACAAAAAATGTGAAATCAAGATCAAGCGTTGTGTCCCCTGCCTCCCCCCCTCCCCCAACCGACCCCGAAAGATTTCTCATTAAATGACATTTGCGGCACACATGAACAATTGAGTGGCCAGCTCAGAGCTGTAGGGTTATAAAACTTAGCGCGCTTCACCGCACTGGCCCGAACCGTACCGGGCGAGCTTCTACAAGGTATTGGGTGTCCAACACGATTTACACTGTAGTGTTGGATATATAATGTACTTTAATTTTCAAACGGTCTGAGTTTCTACAAAATTCACTAATTATTGCTGAGCAAAATTATTATTTGTATCTATAAATGGAAGTTGAAGGATGTAACACGAATTGTTTAGGCATTCAAAGACGTCAAACCTCCACAACCATCGTATACTTTATTAAAAGCTCTTCAACCATTAAAGAAATGGAGACCTTTAACAATTAATTGCCGTGGTAATGCAGCTGACAAATCAGGTTCCTTCTTTAGTTTTTGTCTAGGGGCTCAGGGGTGTATGCTGTGACACGAAATATGATGAAAAATCGTTATTGCGGAATAAAATTATCTACAGCTTTTGTATTTGAGGTTTTGCCCTACGAGCAATTTCTGTAAGGATGTGTGTTCTACGTTCTCAAAATCCAGCAGATAGATTTTGCTTCAACTTTGCATTTAGGAGCATTTTGGCCCAAAAATAAGTTTACAAACAGCATCAATCCCAGAAAAAATCGAATTTTGTCTAAATTTAAGTTTAAAAATCATAATTTCTAACATTGGTCTTATAAGTTGCTATTTTGGTAACGAAATAAAAACCGAAAGTAAACAAAAATAAAGTAACATTAATTTTAAGCAGTTTTTTAACAGCTGTTATTTGTGAAGAGCCTGGAGCCCAATTTTTGAATTGAATATGAGTCGTGAATTACATCTCACCAGTTTACCCCTTACGATGGTTCTCGAGATGACTCGAGATGGTAAAATTTAAGTTTGTGTTAGCATCCGGTTTCAACCGTCAAAATAAAATTATTACCAGTACCAGGGGGACCGAGCTTAAGCTCGGTAAAATTATTACTTCTATTCGCACACAAAGCTCGTTCGATCCGCTCACTCGCCCTCTTCCATTTTAAAGACGAGCTCGTTAACTTCGCTCACTCGCCAAGCCGACGGGTGTTGCACTTTGGTATAGTTTTGTTAAACTAAAGGTTAAAGATGTAACACATGGGCTTATATCTACAGTTATCAGCTGATTTTTGTTCAATTAATAAAATCTCCATAAGGAAAACATGGGATCTTTGAAGTGCTCTAGCCCGATTTTGTGTGAAAACCCGATTTTTCCCAGACATGGGACCAGCTTCAATCAATTTCTGGTGGCCAAAATCCCCATATTCAATCAAAAAATAAAAAATCCTTGGAGCGAAAAAAAAAACTTTGCCCGTACAAACAGAGCTTGTTTTAGAGTATAAGGTTAACTATTGCCAGTAATATTAATTTAAAGATTGAACATAATTACGACTTTTTTATTTTAAATGTTTAATCACGCAATTTTAAGCATCAATATATATTTTAGGCTATTTAACTAACGCAAATATAACCTAGACTTTAAAGTATGAAAGTTGTCATTGATAAATTGAATTATTTCCTTTTTCGATCGAGATAAAGGAGAATTTTCAACCTCACGTGAGATTATCTCACCCAAACCACTTACCACCGATTTGCTATATTAGTGAAAACAGGTGAGTTGGTGAGATTCATTCAATTGAAAAATTGGACCCCTGGTGTAGATTTAATAGCTTAATTACCATGACACAAAAAAATGAATATAAACCAATGAGCAAGGCTCGGTTAACCTGGTACTGTTATTACAAAACAAACACTTGTATGGTAATCAATTAGTTTATTGTCTAAAGCACATATAATATTGTATTGTTTTATCAGATGTCATGTTGCATTATGTAAGCTCGCAATTTCGTGGCGTCTTGTATAAAAATGATTCCATCAGGCATTCAGACATACAATGATATAGATCTGGACATCCAAGTGCTATTATTTTATGTAATATTTTTAATCTTAATGCCGCTATGAAGAATTCGATGGTAATTCACTTTATTCAATAATCATAACTTTTGGAATAAATCAAAAGTTCTGTCAGTTGGCGATGGAATAAAAGAATGAGTTTTAAAATGCAAATTAGATCTTTTGTTTTGCATTTGCTCTTCTCCAGCTTGATCGAGAATCATTTCCCCTACAATGAAGGGTCGGTCAAATTAGTCACGCACCGTGGGTAAAGGGGAGACCGCCCTTTTATTACAACTCCCCGACACCTGTCGCTATCGTGTTATATTTACACTGTCTTATGCGCTTTAGCGTTTGTCAATAAATCTTCAAAGGCCAGCTTTAGTGAAGCATCATTAAACATGAAACAACCAACACTAGAAAATCGTGTGCTATAGTCGGCACAATGGCGTTTATTAAGGAATATATTACCCATAAAACAGACCAAATCTTGCGCGGCACATATGACTGTAAAAGTTTTTCGGCCGTCACGGGCTAATTGTTTATTGGAGAGCGTGTATTTATTAACCATAGCCACCATGTCGTCCTTTTGTTCTGTTAACGGCGTCGTCTTGCGTATGTTATCCGTCATAGTTTCCAAATGGCTAACGTCTCCTTTTGCTTGTGATTCCACAATGGATAAAAGTCTACGATCGGGGTCAGTGTGTATGTCCATTAAATGGTCAGCGGTAACGTAGGTATTATTGTCCGGATCGGAATTATGGAGTCTCAGGGCGAGCTCAAAGCGAACGTACTCTTCACGCAAGTAACCGCAGGCCGCTTCCGCCATAAACATGGGGCTCATACCATACACTCGAGTAAAATAGCCAGGACACATGTATGCAAACTTTTCGCGGAAACGCTGCATAACTATCAGATTAGTCTCGCTAATGGAATATCGGGGCGAAGCTATCAGAGTCACCGAACGACTCATAGCCAACTGCATTTCTAAAGTCGAAGCTTGATACAGAAATGTGCTCTCATAATCATAACCGCCGATAGATGATTTTTTGAGCCGTAGATAGACAGTATTTTTATCGCCATCTTGATCTTGGTGCAGCGGTCGAGCCAATGAACAGGGAATAATAAGTGTTTGTATGGTCGGATCAGAATTACGTAGCAGTCGCAATAGGAACATACAACCCGGTGTTAATGAAGGGTCTCGTTTAACGCTACCTACACTCATGTCAAAGCCAATCGATTCTAAACGATCATACAATGTCTGCGGCACGAGTATACATTCACGTTCTTGTGTGCAAGAAATAACAGATGTCTTATAAGCACCAAAAGTCTCGAAGCCGGTTACACAAGTGCGAGACATCGACTCTTTCCCACTGCAGTAACGGTTAAAATTATTAATTTTAAAATTCGACTGACTGAAGCGACGGTAGCGTTCAGATACAATTCTAGGATCTTTACCTGCCACTAACGCTCTAATTAGTGAAAAAAAAATGATTTGATGATTGTTCGCGCCATATTGACGGGTCAAATATCGTGTATGTAACAGTTTGTTGATTTTCTTTATCTGTTAATTTAAATACTGTCCGTTTCCGTAAGTTTGTACGTGGGATTTTAGTTGTTTTACCCGGCGTGGCGCGGTTTGTTTTTAGTACCGATGGTTCAGCTGGAGCCGTTATGACAAAAGTGTTTGTATAATTCCGCACGTCCACTGCGTCTTCACAGCATCGCTCAATTGTAATGTAACAATTTTCCATTTTGGATGACCTGTGTTTATGCACGTGACGCTCGCAAAAATAAAAAACAGGTTGCCGAACGTCATAAATATGTTCCCATAGCAACCTTTTATCATCCGTACGCCCCGCTATGGCGTTGGTGAATAGTGACAAGGACGTGTGCTGATAACGGTGGGGACATATTACTGAGCAGACACGATCACAAACAATCGGCTCAGAGACGAGACAGTTGCGTTGTTTTCCAGTAGCATCCCAGAGAAGCCGGCAATTTATGCAGTTGTAACAGGGTGGTCTATGTACATGGGGACAACAAGATGACAGCGCTTTTGTACGCAAAACGTCCATGGCGTGGAAGCGTAGTTCATCTCGCGTCAATAGTGGTTGTGTTGTCATACCACAACGAGAGCAGACGGACACGGTCGTTATACAACAAATCCGTCTGTCATGCCGGTGCATCATACCAACACATTTACATCGCGATGTGTATAGATTATTAGCATTTAAAAAATGGTCTTGTAATTGATCGGCACGCACCTGCAGAGTTTGCTGCAAAGGCCTGAGTTTATATTTGTAGGTGAGAAATAAAGGCCAGTCAGTTTGTGCATTATTATCATCTCGGAATTCGGCAGGATGGGCGGATCGAAATGTCAAGTCTCGTAAATAATTGTATCGTGTGTGAACCACTCCATGATACTAAGCGTAACCACCAATATTGGACCTATAAATACAAAATAACCCCCCCCCCCACCATTCCCAGCATCAGCTAATTAGCAGTTTCAATAGTGCCTAGGTTTAACCACTGAAATCCAATATAAATATTAAAAACGAGCTCTTCGTCAGCCATCATTAGGTAAATAGTGCCGTCCTTGGGGTGGGTGGGCAAGTTTAGCGGCCGCTCCAGACCTAGCGCTGAGCTCTAAATCAATATTTAGTAAAGTTTAAGTTATTTAGTAAAAAAGAGGTATACACAATACAATTATTTACGAGACTTGACATTTCGATCCGCCCATCCTGCCGAATTCCGAGATGATAGTAATGCACAAACTGACTGGCCTTTATTTCTCACCTACAAATATAAACTCAGGCCTTTGCAGCAAACTCTGCGCAGGTGCGTGCCAATCAATTACAAGACCATTTAATAAATGGAAACAATCTATACACATCACGGTGTAAATGTGTTGGTATGATGCACCGGCATGACAGACGGATTAGTTGTATAACGACCGTGTCCGTCTGCTCTCGTTGTGGTATGACAACACAACCACTGTTGATGCGAGATGAGCTACGCTTCCACGCCATGGACGTTTAGCGTACAAAAGCGCTGTCATCTTGTTGTGTCCATGTACATAGACCACCCTGTTACAACTGCATAAATTGCCGGCTTCTCTGGGATGCTACTGGAAAACAACGCAACTGTCTCGTCTCTGAGCCGATTGTTTGTGATCGTGTCTGCTCAGTAATATGTCCCCACCGTTATCAGCACACGTCCTTGTCACTATTCCCACCGTTATCAGCACACGTCCTTGTCACTATTCACAAACGGCCGCAGACATTGTATGATCGTTTGGAAGCGATTGGCTTTGGCATGAGTGTGGGTAGCGTTAAACAAGACCCTTTATTAACACCGAGTTGTATGTTCCTATTGTGACTGCTCCGTAATTCTGATCCGACCATACAAACACTTATTATTCCCTGTTCATTGGCTCGACCGCTGCACCAAGATCAAGATGGCGATAAAAATACTGTCTATCTACGGCTCAAAAAATCACCTATCGGCGGTTATGATTATGAGAGCACATTTCTGTATCAAGCGTAAGAGATCAAGCGTTCTGTATCAAGAGTAAGGATGTGTTAATATTTCACTAATTAACCAATATTTTTGGATAAAACTTGGAATTTAGCATCATTTAGTTGAGATTTATCCATTTAAGGTAAAAAAATATTGGTTTTTATACTTTTCATGGCAGCAAACCTGCATACTCTTTTCCCATGTTAATCACTGCATACTCTTTTCCCATGTTAATCATATATAGAATAGGCAAACTTCTTTAGCAATGGACAGACATTAACGAAACTTAGTATATGGCTTTATATGGTCGAAATAAATTGATTTTATGCTAATAACCTACTTTTAGTGTTCCCCATGGCAGCATACCTGCATACTCTTCTATTTATCATAAGGAGACTAGACTGTTTTTCCTATTTATGAGCATGTGATGACATTTGGTTTACAGGTTTATCTGGTCAAATTTAATATTACTAATTAGGAAATTCACTGAGTACGCAGGTCTGCAGCGACGGGGTGTATTTACAATCCATTCATAAAAAAATAGGGTTCGTGTGACTTTTACGATATTGCTAATGAAATTTGTATAGTGAAAAATGAACATAAAAAAACTGCATTTTACACAAAACACAGTTCTTCATCACCCAGATCATCCATGTTTTGTGTAGATTTCCAAGTATTTTATTTGTTCAATAAATACTCAATATCACCAAATTCTAGGCCGTTGTTATATGATGCTGCTGAATTCAATAGCGTCACGTTTGTTACACTATTTAAAGGTTTGGGTGATGGGGCGGTAATAGCTGTAATATTAAACATGGAATGAAGGGTGCATCCCCTACCAGGATCTGCATACTTAGAATGAAGTTTAAGATCATCCCATGGTTGTCAATAGAGATAGTGGAAAAGACGAGGGTTATGGCGACAATTTTTCAGTCGAAATCAAATTCTGGGAGAAGCTGCGATAGTGACACTGATTATTCCGATAACGACGCAGAAGAAAATATTCCAAAAGTGGGTAGCATACCAGGAGCTAACTCAGTATTAGAAGTCGCAACCATTGATTATGACACACCGCCGACAAATGTTGTATATTTTCTCAGAAACTATCTAAATATGTTGTTTGGTAGTTTACTATACGAGATCATGTGCGGTGATGAACATACAAACACGTACGAATCTCTTCCAGACGAAGATGGACCGCTACGTGCAATACCTAATGTTGTTGGTGAGATATTAGAATATAATAACGTTTATTTTGATCGAATTGACATAATTGAATCACAAGACCCTTATATCCCAGAACCTATTTGGCATACGGTAAATTTGAGAGACAATAGTTTACGTCTACACCTGAATCGTGTGCTGTATAACCGATACTGCAGCAAGGCACCTATCGATTGTCCAGTGACAATAATCCCCTGCCGAATTCCGCTAGACGATCTGGACCCACCACGTTCAACTGAGGACTTGCCACAAATAGATAGATCGGTTATATACTGTGCAATTTTATGCGATCACTCATCACAACACGTATTGTCACATATACACGATCTGATGAAGAGTGGAGATAATTATATTGATGATCTTAAACTTCATTCTAAGTATGCAGATCCTGGTAGGGGATGCACCCTCCATTCCATGTTTAATATTACAGCTATTACCGCCCCATCACCCAAACCTTTAAATAGTGTAACAAACGTGACGCTATTGAATTCAGCAGCATCATATAACAACGGCCTAGAATTTGGTGACATTGATAGGCTATTAAATCAATAAAATACTTAAAAATCTACACAAAACATGGATGATCTGATTGATGAAGAACCATGTTTTGTGCGTGAAACGCAACAAGACACAGATGATGTCCTAGGACGTCTCCAGACGAAACAGCTCGTGTTTAGTAATATTAAAAAGTTAAATAAAAAACTCAAAAAATGGGAATCCATCGGATTTTATGTATACTTTGATTTAAACCGATGTGTTACATGGTTTGAGTTGATACCGTTTCTGACTTTGTTTGAATTTAAAGATAAAACAAAAGTGATTAAAATGTTTCCCACAGATTGGTTTAGAAAAGTTGGATCTTTTAAAGATTACTGTTTTGAACACCTTCTCAAATCAAACACTTTGGATCGTGAAGCTGTATTTGCCAGATCATTTGCCATAAACGCTATTGTTTCATTAATTAAATCTGACGACATACGCAAACTACACGCAAATGTTCAAGAACACATCTTTGGACCTGCAGAAGAGAAGTTGAGTGAATTAAACACCAACGCACGGAATATGTTGTTAAAATCGGTAGAAGAAAATAAACAAAAAATAGAAAAAAACTCAGCACAACTTGAATCGCTCAGAGCCGGAATTCAAGAGATTGCAATTAGCAATACACGCATTTGTTCCTTATTGCAAGATTAGAAAAAAATCAACAATAAAATTAAAATCTGTATTAATAAAATTACATTTTTGCACATACAACACTTAAAATTATTGAAGTTCATTGTTTTGTTTATCATTAACATGTCCACTTGTTATTATAGTAGGATTCACGAAAATAGTCCGATGAGGGGCAATACATTGTTGCCAAATTTATCCTGAAGCACATGTTTATACTGTGTTACATATGGTAAAAATAATCACAAATGGCAACATTGCAGGGTGAGAGGGGGTGAGGGGGGACACAGCTGTTTAAATGTCCATCGGACTATTTTCGTGCATCTTACTAGTAGTGAGCAATTCATATTTAACATTAGTAAACAAGAAGCGGGTTTTTTGTATATGGTTATACGACCCAGCCCCTTCCTGAAATTCTTCCGATGCTGTCGGTATACAAGAATACTATCACCACTGGCTAAATTCTAAATTGTATTTTTTTTGTGTTTTTTGTTTCCTGTATGAAAGAATGCTTTTTTTGCGTTTTAAATTGGTGAGGTTGAGGATGGCAATTTCAGAACGTCCAGTTGTTTGAAACTGGAATGACAAACTTCGGCTAGCAACGGCAGAACTAATTATGTATATCCTTAAATAAAGAATTTTGGGGGAGACGGCTGTGGTGGCCGTTTGTCGGCTCTGGCCACCGCGGGTGGTTGCGGTGGGAGGGGGGGGGGTGTGGTGGCTGGCTGGCGGATGCGGCTGGGCAGTTAGCTACTAAAACATCAAACTGGCACCTTTCCTAAAATATGTGGTGTCAGTTGTCAAATTTACAGTATTAACCATTTCAACCTTGGGTGGCGCCAAAAATACCGCCAGTGGACTTAATATAATACCTATTTCATGTAAGGCAGGTACAGTAGAGTAACTGAAAAAAATCATTAGCTACAGGTACCTAAAATATGTGTGGTCTGCCGTTTACTGGCTTTTATAGACTAGCTTTCTCCCGCGGCTTCGCTCGCGTTACTCGCCGTCAGGTTTAGCTCGTTCGCTACGCTCACTCACTGTAACGCTTCACCCTATATATATAAGAAATTGCTGGAATACCTAAAATTGTAATTTTCTATTGAATTTGTTGCGTAGCAACAGTAAACCTGGAGTTATAATAGTCAAACGGTTAGCCTAGGCGCATATTGAGCTGTGCGGCACAGTCCGGGCGGCGCAGCGCAGCATCGGCAAACACTCGCACAGTTTTACTGCGTCGCACAGCTTACATCACATATTGGGACGCAGTTCGGTGTCGAAGTGTCGTTGTAGTATTGAGTTGGTGGATGAAATAAGAATAAAGTTTCTGTAAGATTGCAATTCTATAATTATACAAGACATTATCAATAATATTTTACATTGATTTCTACGATGGACAGATGGGAAGTTACCAACGGTGAGCGATTCGGTTCCGTGTGTTCATCCACCTCTTGCAAATCGGTCTTCTTCTACAAATGGAATAAAATTTCTTTCAATTCTTCCATAGATGGTAAAATACTTTCATTTCGTCGGTGGCGAAGAATCATCATTTCTAGGAGTAAAGACATCCGCAAGAGCTGTTTGTGTTGTGAAAATCCAAAGGCGAACAACGAAGGGCTTGAATACAAATCGTCTTGCAATTTAATAGATATTTCAAAATTTGAACGGTAGTTGTTGTATAGCCTGTCTAAAATACTCCACACCTTCCGTTTTGGTATTACGGGCCCAGTATGTCATGGTCTTGTGTACCTTTTCAAGTGTAGTTTTTTGCGAGCGCGACATAGCTGTGGTTGTGTGTTTCTGTTAATCGCAACGAAGAATGATTTACCCAACCAGCGAATACTCTAATTTATATAGAATTGGTAGGGGTATAAACCAGCGACCAAGGAGTGCTATATTCAATGCTATTTAACAGCTGATAGTGGTGGGGGTATTCCCCTTGCCAACAGCCAACAAGTCATCTCCCAACAGTAGATTGGACAGGTGGTGAAGCCACATTCTGCAGTACATAGGTATAACTAGCGGGTCCTCTGCTCGCGACGGCATCGATTAACAAAAACACACAACCACAGCAATGTCGTGCTCGCAAAAAACTGCACTTGAACAGCTACCATAAGACCATGATATACTGGGCCCCGTAAAACCAAAACGGAAGGTGTGGTGTATTTAGACAGACTATACCTTTGTCGTTTGCCTTTGGAGTTTCACAACACAAACAGCTCTTGCGGATGTCTTTACTCGTGGAAATGATGATTCTTCGCCACCGACAAAATGAGAGTATTGTAATAATTGAAAGAAGTTTTATTGTATTTGTAGGAAAAGACCGGATGTACAAGATGTGGATGAACACGAACCGAATCGCTCATCGTTGGTAACTTTCCCATCTGGCTATCGTAGAAAGCAATGGGGTGCTCCTATGAATAAATAATCAGGAAATTGCGCCCTGCACAACAACACCATGCAACGAGCAATTATCGACGGGCAGTGGGGAGTCATCATGTTAACGACCAACTACGATTGACCTCTTGATTGCGACCCAACCCAGTGAGCAGCCGGCCAGCCCCTCACCAGTTTTGGTACCTGGTAATCTCACCTACGCCGAGAGTGTTTCAAGTGAAGGTCTAGTTTGTAATAGTCCTCCTGAATTAAATAAATTACAAATGTAACTGCTGCGACTTTAAACTAAAAAATCTGACAAGAAATTTGATTTTGCTTATGACGTTAATTACAAAGAGGAAATTAGCAAATATAATATTTTAAATGCATTTGAATATTCAAGGAATGAATAAAAAGATCAGCGAATTTAACGCATTTTTAAAAGATGTAACGAATATAAAAATTGTATGCCCAAATGAACATAAAAATTTGACAAGACCGTAAACAATTGTTAAATAATATTACAAATTTCAAAATGGCTGATGGTTTTTTAGAGAGAAGTTCAGTGGAGGGTCTTGGATTTTAGTTCATAAATCAGCATGTTTTAAAATTAGAAGTGATTTAACAGTATTTAACAATGAATTTTACTTTGAGGGTTCATATATTGAGATTTGTGATTTAAATTTAATTGTCATATCGGTATATAGAATTCCTAACTGCCTAAAAGTATTTTTAGATGCCTTTTATGAATTACTACAGAAATTAAAACATAAAAAAGAATTGCAGAATAAAAGATTTTTAGTTGTAGCAGACTTTAATATTGTCATTAATAAAGATAACGACATAACAAATTTTTTAAAGCATATTTAAGAAACTTTGGTTTTAGGTTAAATTTTAGAGAACCTACAAGAATTGCTGGGCACTCTGCAACAGCTATTGATAATATTGTAGTAAATTTCAACTATGGAATCGTACGTTCTCATCAAATAGTTGCTCTGATTTATCCGACCATAATATTTTAATGATAAATTTACCCCAACTTTGTGAATTTTGCCAAACAAATGTTTTCGAAGTCAAAAAAGATTGTTTCCAACAAAAAAATTCCGCCATTTGTAAAAGCATTGTCTGATTGATTGTGTAATTTTTAAGTTATCATTAACTGTTGATAGTAACTATAAAAGTTTTGAGATTTTTCCAGGTTAGGAGCGTTCAAAATTCTACAGTTAATACTGTTAAGTGGTTGCACCAGGTATTATTATCTACATTAAAATGCTTAGATTGTTTCATTATATGCCAAAGCACCTGTTTGTATATGTTCTTGTGTTGTAATATAAAATGTTTATGTGCTAATAAACTATTTGAATTTGAGCAATGTAAAATATTATTGACAATGTCTTGTAATTATGCTTATTTATTATCTCTGAAGTACTATTATTCACATTATTTTTTGAGCATTCCTACATAGAAGACTAGCACTCTCTATTGAATTGGTATATAATGGCCCCCCACAGGAATTAAAACATTTTAATCTATAAGAATTCCTTTGCTCTCTAAATTTCCCATTTAAATAACATTGTGATTAAATAAAGCATTTTAAACATAAATGCAGCGCATTGCGCTGCACGGCCCCCCCCTAGTACTTAGGCTTCGTCCATAAATTACGTCATCGCTCTTTGGTCATTTTTGGACCCCCCCCCCTCCCTAAAATCATCCTTCCATCATATTTTGTCTGACCCCCCCCTCTTGGAAAAAATGATGTCATTTTAACAAACCTTCGTATTAAGTAAAAATAATGCTTTTTAAACGCTACATGGTAAACTAAAACAAATTCTAAATTTACCTTCAGAAATAAAGCAAAAATGACTTTCTCAATGGAAAAATAAACTATAAAACAACGCCATAAAATAGTCTTATGTATTTTATAGATAATTATTTTGAAATATGTAAAGAATAACCATAAGTACCCTTTTTGAAACATTATTTAATTATTACACTTATTAAGTTATTATTAAGTGCAATAATAAATTAATGTTTCAAAAAGGGTACTTATGGTTATTCTTTACCACATTTCAAAATAATTACAGTAGCCCTTATCTGCGAAATCTGTATAATAATTATTTTATAATAGTCGAGTTGTGAGAATTTATCATTGTTTTACTGTTAAAGTTTGATATAAAATATCATATTTAAAATGACGTCATATCAAAGCCGACCCCCCCCCCTTGCACATCACCTCACCGTCATTTCAATCTGGACCCCCCCTATTTTCAAATGACGTAATTTTATGGACGACCCCTTATTTAATACGATAAGGGTATTTTTGTCTTGAAAATTCCTCCTACAATTTTCAACATCCTCCTACAATTTTCAACAGATTTTTAAGTTTTTGGTGTCGTTGGATAGGGCTTGGTCTGTAGTTGTTTCCGCCAAAAAATGATTGGATTGGTCGAATGTCATTGACTTAGAGCTAAAAAAACATTTGTATTGTATTAAAATAAACTGCTCGATTTTGAGCAACACGTATACTAGTGGGACATGATACTAGTGGGACATGAACAAGGTATATGCACGTAGCTTGTAGGCTGGGTGTTTATTGCCCTTAAAGTATTTATTTTAAATTTTTATGTGAAAACCGATCACAAAGTGGGGGCGGTTGATATATTTGTCAAACCCCGTGCAAAGAAAGATGCCTCCCGGGTTTTGAACAACATGCCGCATCCACCCCACCCCCCCACACCCACCCTCACCCCCCAATGGATGTTTAGTAGCTAACTGCCCAGCCGCATCCGCCAGCCAGCACCACACCCCCCCTCCCACCGCAACCACCCGCGGCGGCCGGAGCCGACAAACGGCCACCACAGCCGTCTCCCCCAAAATTCTTTAGCAGCCTCAAGGTCACCCGGGTAGCCGGCGCGGCACGATGTCGCTTTGTGTCGTCTACCGGCATGCGCCCCAACACGCTGACACCAGTGACTAATTGTCATGTTACAATAACAAAGAACGTGGGCTTTTGTTACAATAACAAAGAACGCGGGCTCCACGCCGCCTTCTCCGCCGACCCCACGCACTCAACTATCAGTCGAAGGACTGACTCCAGGTCGGGACTGTCCAAATGAATCCATCATACCGATAATAACGTGTATGGGGTGGCCTTAAAATTTTATTTACTATAAGAGAAACCTATGCTCTATGCGGACTAATTGACTGTGTGAATGCAGACTTTTTTTAATGTGATTTCATAAACAAAACCATTTAATGATCCAAAATAAAATAATTGAAACAGACTCAATCCCAATTACAACAGACCTAGCGGTAACTAATTTCTCCTATTATTTATATTATGTATTTTAAAATTTATACATTTAACAACAAGGATAATGTAAACATGACTTAAATTTACAAAATTAAAAAGCTACTAATCATACAGTATGGCTTAGAAGATTAAATGTACGATAGGTTAGATTGGTCTAAATTTTGTTGAGGTTAATCCATTTGATGGAATTTTAAATTCTATATGGCGAAACTTTGTTATCATACACAGTTCGTTTCCATTTTCCAGTAAGTCTAACAATATATTTTGATGTATCAAACCGGCACCTTTCCTAAAATGTGTAACTATTGTCAAATTTTCAACCATTTCACACTAGGGTGCCGCGACTGTTTAAAATGTTTAACCATAACTTGTATAAAAACTACATAAAGTTACAAAACGTATATTGTTAGGTATTATTATTATTAACAATAACACTGTAGACTTTTAATAATTCTTGAAAAAAAAACTGTTAAGAACAATTTATCCAATAGGCCTACAAGTAGATATTGGTCTACTTATTTCTGATGTTGTTGAACCTAATAGAACGGTTTCCTTAGGTTAATTAGGTTTGCGCCTACCTAAACAATCAAATTGACATGTTTATAAAATTCTAAACCAACTAAAACCGTAGTATTTTCTGTAAAATATATTATTGTTCTTGGTATGGCGGTTCAAAAAGTACTTTTATAGACTACCTTACATGTTTGCACTGTTATAGCGTTTCATTTACCACTAATATAGCTATATCCGTCGAGTATCGACGGGCAACAACTAGTTCAATCTTAACTCACAAAACGACCATCAGCTTGGATGAGCTACGCTTCCACGCCATGGACGGTTTTTGTACAAACATGTACATAGTTTCAATAGTGGCCTAGGTTTACCACTGAACTTTAATATAAATATTAAAAACGAGCTCTTCGTCAGCCATCATTAGGTAAATAGTGTCGTCCTTGGCTGGGGGGGGGCAAGTTTAGCGGGAGCTTCAGACCTAGCGTTGAGCTCTAAATCAATATTTAGTAAAGTTTAGGTTAGGTAAAAATAATACAACAATGTACATGTGTGATCAAAATATTTGTCCGGTTGCTTGCGCAGTATATTCGTTGGGTAATCGTTTGTTTGGAGCACACGGAGATGTGTGAGTATATAGACATCCAAGGTCATTTAAAGGTATATAAACAGTGTGGTGTAATTTTTACAATTCATTCATAAAAAATATGATTCGTGTGACTTTTAGCGACTCAGCAGACAACGATATTGCTAATGAAATTTGTATAGTGAAAAATGAACATAACAAACTGTATTTTACATCCCAAAAAGACTGCGCGCGTTGAATTGGTTATACCGGCATCAGTGTGTACGGCGAATGGAAAAATTCTCAGACATTGCTGCAGCATGGATCTGGAAGTGAACTGCATGCCTGCTGTACGTGCGTATTTCTACTCCTACGAGACGGATCGCAACCATAATTTTATTTTGGATGAAGGTTTGTTGTCGGATGATAATAACCGGCTATGTGTCAAAATGAAAACGATTCATCAGCCAGATTTGGACATGTCTAGCAGAACGAGTGATTGGGATAGCGAAGATGTATCAGAGTCAGACAATGAATCAATAGTCACGGTTGTCAATAGAGATAGTGGAAAAGGCGAGGGTTATGGCGACGATCCTGAGGCGAAATCAAAACATGTTGAGTTGATACCGTTTCTGGCTTTGCTTGCTATGCAAAACCACATATTTGCGGTAGATTTTGCTTAAAGTTTTTATTTAAGAGCGTTTTGCCCAAAAATAAGTTAGAAACAGCCTCAATCTCGGCAAAAGATAATTTGGTCTGAATTATGTTTTAAAATTGCAAAATTTTAAAATTGGTCTTATGGTTGCTATTTTGGTAACGAAATAATAACTAAGAATAAACAACCTAAAGGAACATTAATTTTAAGCTGTTTTTTAACCGCTGTTATATGTGAAGAGTCCTAGTGTAGATTCAATAGCTTGATTACCATGACATTGTAAGAAAAGTAATTAAACCAAGGAGCAAAGCTGGGTTAATCTGGTACTTAGATTGTAATAAAGATATGAAATAAATGTTTGTATTCTTTTACCCTAAAGAATAAAGTATCAATTAATTATTCAAACAATAGTTACCATAACGGATAAAGAAGACATGCAAACTTGCTTACACGGATGGAGATGTTGTGAAGATGTTCTACGGAGTGTCTGGGTGTGGAGATGCGTTGTCACTCACGTAGGCCTAATTGGAGATATTCCGAAAAAACCCGCACTTCGACAGCCGGGCAGTGCGGAATGCCGCCATTTCGTAAAGGCTTATGTCGTCCACAAGAGTCCGAAGATACTTTCCGAATTGGGATATTCCATCACAATCGTGTTAAATTTTGGAACACCAAATTTTTCAATATCGACATAGTTAGCCACTTTAACCGCGTTTAATGTTTCGCGTTCAATGTTTCCTCCTTTAAATCTATAATCGGTTGTCCGATTCGAATCTTTGCCCAGATAACTTAGAATATCTTTTATCTCATTCTGGTTTAGATCCCTCGCATAATCCGTTTTATATCTAGACCATGTATTAAATTTTTACATACCAAATTGATTTTTCATCACGAGTAGGCACAGCGATGTCCGAAGTTTTAAAATGATAACAATAAACTTCATTACTATTGAAGTCGCACACTCCCAATTCTTTAAAAACAAATGAACCGCCTACATTAAATCCATCAATATCAATCAAGTATTTAAAGGACTCGAAAGGACCGGGTTGGTCCAGCATCCGAAAATGTTACTTGGGTTGAAAGAGTTCATTTTGGATCAACACGCGAGAGGGCTTATAATGTTAATGGTTGCAATCACCCCTGTGGAGGAGATGGGCAAGTGGTAGAGGGGTGCGTCGGTGTTTCAAAATAAAGTATCTAAAGTAAAGGGGGGGGCGAGATGTGTCTAGCTTTCCTATTGGTTAATATTAAATGTAAGCAGCGCCAATCGTCCGGCTGTCAATACTATCGCATTACTTGACATATTAATTTCTATTTTACATTTTACGAATTATTTATATAACGACATGGCCCGTGCGCAAATTGCGCATTTATGATTCTGTAGATCTATGAGCGAAAACTCACCTACAGTACGTGAATATTGGTTATGAAGTGACAGAGATATATTTTTGTTTACTATCTGGCTTTTAAATTCATCTGATGGTAATCAGCTGTTAATTTACAATTCACATTAAAGAACTTGCAATAAAAGTTGGTCAACATTTTAAGACGCCTCTAGAAATTAATCAAAGGAGAGGTGGGCGAAGCCCGAAACAAATGACCTTTTAATTGCGATTCGTCACTGCTGTATATCCTAAGCTTTAAAATGACACCTCAATCTTAAAAATCGGTTCAGATAGGTCGAGAGAAAAAGGGACGTAACAGACGAAAACCCTTATAGAACAAGAAGATAGATTGTCACTGTCATATTATAAGCGTTCTTTACAATATACAAGGGCATTTTAATAGTAATGAAGTATACTGTTATCATTTTAGCTGTGCCTACCCGCAATGAAAAACCCATATGGTACGTTAAACACATAGTCCCATGGTCTAGATATAAAAACGATCACGCTGGGATCTAAACCAGAATGGGATAAAAGATATTCTAAGTTACTCCGAACGCGGTTAGAGTAGCTAGTTATGTAAAGATTGAAGATTTGGTGTTCCAAAATTAACACCATTGTGACGGAATATATCCAATTCGGAAAGTATCTTTCAGACTTGTGTGGAAAGATACTGTCTTTCATAGACAGACCTTTGCGAATGGCAGCGTCCAGCACTGCCCTGCTGTACAAGTCCAAATATTTTACCTGTGCCTCAAATTATGCCTACGTGGGTCACAACTCATCTCCACACCCACACACCTCCGGAGAACATCTTTATGCATACACAGGATATTTCCAAGATTATGAAAACTGCAAATGAGGTAATACTTTTTTGCATTGTATTACAGTGTTAGCAAGTGGTTCATTATTAATAACAAGCAGGTCTAAATAAATACAATATTTACTTAAGGATGTAACAAAACAGCCAGCTTACACTCAGCTATATTACGGGTAGTAATAGTTGAAGTTCAACCATCCTGGCCCCCGACATTAGCCTGTCAAAGTTAATTCTGTGATAACTGGTACTAATAAATGAATGAGCATTAAATTTAAATAAAGTGAAATAAAGATATATCCTTGAGCTTATTTTAAACAAAACTTAATGTTCAAAACGAGCTATGATCCTTATGGACGTGTGATTGTAATCATTCAGGGTAAAAAACCAATATTTCATGTCAAGCCGGTTAATGTTAAGATTACTTTGTTGTTTATTAATCAAACAATCAATAATATAAAATTGTTGATTTCATAGCGCCCTAGGTATTAAAGTTTCCTTTCAAATGATATACAGGAGATTTTTTTTACCAATATTAAAGGCATAGTAAATGTTTTAAATTTAATATTTGTTTTATGGGAATAAAAGTCCAACTAGGTGGACACTGCAGACTCTTAAGTTAATATAATACAGTAAATAAAAAAGTTATATTGGAAAATCTACAAAACTATACCTAAAATATTGGCTACATATATCAAGATGCGGACAGGACATGTCTGAGGTCGGACATTGCGTGCGCAGCCGTCAGACACCGCTTATCCTACCGGTCGCCAGACCACACTCACTCACTACACAGAGCTACCTTCAGAATTTTCTGATGCTGTTGAAAGGGGTGGCTACACATACCAGGACGGGATACGGTCGGGACACGACATTTGGCGAATAAATGCTCATCTCGCAATCTATCAGTTTATGTGTCTAAATGTTTGATTTTAGACAAAAATGTGTAAAAGGTATAAACAAAACATGGAACGCTTTAAAATTGTGTTCAATCTGTAATCATTGGTAGCAGAGTCGTAGTTATTATTAAAAAATCTAAAGAATAATGGTTTAAATATTGGTCTTGTGACAATTTTTCGTACAGTAGTTATATTCCTAAAGACATTGGTACTGTGTTGTGTAGCACAAACTTAGCATTCGATCGCGTAGGTCACAACTAGCTACTTAACAGAGCTACTTAACAAATCTATAAGTTAATATTTCTAAACGTATGTTAATACCCCCAAGCAACCAAATGAAGATAATTCAAGTATAAAAAGCATGGTCAACTTCAAAAGGCATCCGTCAGAAAGCTAACGCATTAAACTTAAAATCAAACTTTCCTCTTGAGAATTTACAATGCTTCTTCTCTTGCAGTTTAAAAATAAAATTAAAACAAAAACCAGGCATTTCTTACATCTTGCTACGCAAACACTGGTACTACATAATACACGGGTGGCTGGTACGGAAATTTTAAAAATTCAGTAATACTTGTCTTATGGGAGTGCGTGCACTGGGTTCGCCCAATACGGCGTGGTTACTTCCGGACATCCGGACAATCCGTGCCTTCCACCGCCTTGCAAAAAGGTGGGAAAACGAACTTCAGGAAGCTTTTGATCTGCACGTATTTGCCGTTAGTGGGCAGTGCACGCACGATTCGGAGAGTCAATACGGGATATTTGTCATTCTACCCATCTCGCAATGGAAAATTTAGTTGTAAAAAACCTTTACAAGGATTGTTGTTTTAAAGTTGTTCATCAGCCAAAATAAGTTATTTACCGCTTCTCCTCCCATACTAATCCCCTTTGACGGACGATGTGGATATCCGGGATGGCAGACAGGCGGTTATCCAGTAATGAGCGGACTCCTTTTAAAGACTGCCATCTATATTGGGTACTCAGACCAAATTGAAAGTGTTTTTTTTATTTATTTTTTAATGATGCGAAAGAGGCCAATGAAGGGTTCTCAATTTCGTTGAAAGGCGACCCACTACAGTTGGTTACGGCGAAATTGTCATTTGTATTGTCATTATATTAAAATAATTTTTAAAGTCTTCAAATTGTTAACCATGTATAAAAGACATGTCCAAAATTTCAGAAGTTATTGTGTATTTAAATGTCCAAAATTTCAGAAGTTATTGTGTATTTAAGGTTGACGGATTTTAATTATTGCAATATTTGATCGCCCTCCGTGTTTGACTGGGTCTTTATTTCTAGTTTCTAGTTGAGTTTGTGGCAATGCTTTTCTACTTAAAGAGATTTTTAATGTAAGCTTAAGAAGACATAAGTACAAAACATTAAGATTTTAAAGAATCCTTTAGTTTGTACTTTTCCTTATCGGTAAATTTCCATGTGATATGACACGTTATTCTCAATGCGTATTTATTTTTACGCTTAAAATCTACTCACAACAAATTGTGTTTACGTAAAATGACAAATAAAAGAAATATTTTACTCCTCCAGGACTTTTTAACAAATGGTATTTTAAACATATACATCTCAACAAATTTTGCCAAATTTTAATTCACTTTTAACTTGTTTAATTTTTAGAAAATATTTAATTTCAGCTTCATGCAATATGTATGAAAAAACTTATAAAAACAACTTTAAACTTAAAAAAAAAAAACAATTAATAGATATGTAATTTAATTGCTGAATATCACTTTCATGTTGCTGGTAATACTAGCTTGACAGTATTCATTCCTATAAATAAAACCGCTTTCTTGGTTACTTAGACCTAAGTGGACCAAGATGATGACGTAGATTATACACTTTTTATACTTCAATTCCCCCTCATCCCCTCCAAAATCACGTTTAGCAATGGACCAGCATGATGAGAATCATTATACGTGGTATATTATACAGGAACAGCATCTTCCGAAGTTTTCGCAAGGGACCAACAAATCCTGTAATAATTTTATTTATAGAGTATAAACAATTTTCAGTGAATATAAAAGTTCGGAAGGGTTTATAGTCCCAGAATAGTGTTATATACTCTGTGGAATCTATTCTGTACTTTTTAAAAACGGTATGTCCCATGGACCTTCATAATGTGTAACGTTACATAGGACCATCAACTTCTGCACATTTAAAAATATATATATATATATATATATATTTATTTATATTTATAATATATACATATATTGACGTGCTTTATAACGCACGTCGGCAGGTTTCGCTCGATAGCCGACGAGCGTTATTGCGCATGTCGGCAATTTTTGTTCGGAAGGGTTTATAGTCCCAGAATAGTGTTATATACTCTGTGGAATCTATTCTGTACTTTTTAAAAACGGTATGTCCCATGGACCTTCATAATGTGTAACGTTACATAGGACCATCAACTTCTGCACATTTAAAAATATATATATATATATATATTTATTTATATTTATAATATATACATATATTGACGTGCTTTATAACGCACGTCGGCAGGTTTCGCTCGATAGCCGACGAGCGTTATTGCGCATGTCGGCAATTTTAGCACAAACCCCGACGTGCGCATTTGCGCTCGTCAGCAGTAAAAGGGAATAAATCAACCAAATCGTGTTTTAAAATTAACCAACCAAGACAAATACCGAATCCCAAACCTTTTCCAAAAATAGAAAGAAGGATCTCGCCCTCTCTGGCTTCAGAGCCTCCAAATAATTTACCAATTTCAGCTTTAACCGTCTATATAAAATAATCTGTTTTCTAGTTTTAAAATTTATTTAGCTTTACAAATTGTTTTAAATCAAGTTGGACAATAAGCAAACTCCGGACCACAGACAATCACTTTTGATCAAACTAATGTCAATTTTGAAAAATTACATGTTTAAGGCCACCATCTTGGATCAGCCATATTGAACATAATATTTTATATTTAAACGCAAATATAGGGTTGTGGCTCATCATTTAACCTTAGAATTTAACGCTAAGATTAATGCCGTAATCCATGTTCAAATATCTTCATTGATTCTCGAAATATGATGATTAAAAAAAATACTTTTTTTTTTTAACATCGGGTATGGCAATTTTAGTAACCTGAATAAATATTTACAATAAATATTTCCATATTACATTAAAAATCAACTACCATTGTAGGGTATTTACAGAAAATTAATTAGTTTTTATTATTTTTGAAATTATGTCCGTCATTTTGGATCCGCTATTTAGGAATGAAGATTATATCTATATCAATAAAAGAGGAAGTTTGTATATATATGTATGTATGTATGTATGTACGTATGTTGCCTATGGACTCTGAAATCGCTCAACATATTGTAATGAAACTTTCAACCATTATTATTAAGCATTATTCAAGGATGGTTTGTGTGAATTTTTTTGCAAACCTGTCCAAAGGGCTCTGAGGCTCTGACCTAGATGGCATACAATGGTGCAGTGTCAGGTTTTAGAAATTTAGTGTTTACAAAATTAACAGCTTTAATTTTAAAAACTGAAAGTTTCATTCTAGCAAATGCTTATAATTATAGGAGTAATCATTTGTGTGGTATAATGTTTATGTTTATGTTGTCTTTAGGGCTCCGGCTTACAGAACCTCACAATTACTGTAATAGCCTACTGGTATTGAAATTTGACATCGACTATTTATTCATAGGTATTCTCACTAAGAAACGGTTTTGCAAATATTGTTTTTTAAGCACTTTAGGGCTCCCCACTGGACGGACCTCCGGGGTTGAAATTTGACATGGACGTGCCTCTTTGATTATAGATACTCACCAAGAAACGGTTTTGCAAATATAATTGTTTAAGCTTTTTAGTGCTCTGGGCTTTTTTGGCCATCGGTGTTGAAATTTGACATAGACGTGCCTCTTTGCTCATAGGCAATTACCAAGAAACGATTCTTCAAATATAGTTTTTAAGTTTCCGTCGCACTGGACTTTAAAATTACTTTAGGGCCACCATCATGGTTGAAATTTGACCTGGACATGCCTCTTTGCTTATAGGTACTCACCAAGAAACGGTTTTGCAAATATAGTTTTTAAGAACTTTAGTGCTTTGCTCCACTGGATTTCAAAATTAATTTATGGCCTCCAGGGTTGAAATTTGACATGGACTTGCCTCTTTGCTCATAGGTACTCTTGCATTTGCAATTACGATCAATTACAAGGGCAATTTAACTATTCCGGATTTGAATTTGTAAAATGCCCATTTTTTGCAGGGCCAGTTATAAGTAACCTGCTAACGAGTTGTAAGCCTGAAAAATTTTACATTTATACACTGAATGAAAATAAAAAAAAACTATCGTTTATCCTTTGGCCTTATAATAAAACTAAATTATTTTGAATATATACTCAAATCGCAAGAGGAATATATTTTAATTCCTTGTCGAGATATTAAGCCTTGAACATGGAGGCAACAACTAAGGAATTCTGAAGTGGAGGTCTCGTTTGAGTAATGGTATAAATATATATATATATATATATATATATATATATATATATATATATATATATATATATATATAAATTATATACAAATTATTAATTATAAAATATATATAAATATAATATATAAATTTACATATATATATAATTTTTATATATAATATTTTTTATATATATAATATTTAATTTATATAATAATATATAATCTAATATATAACTTTTCTGTTGTTTTTTTGGTTGGTTTTTAATGGTTGTTCATAAACTCTTAGTGTGAAGTGTTTCTACCTCGATTTTACAAAATTTCAAAAAACTGATCACAACTTCTTCAATTTCCAACGTAAGAGCATGAAAGTTTGTTTATGTAATAACATATGCATGCTCTACAAACTAAAATAGTTAGATTTTTGCATGTTTTTGTTTTAGGTATAGTTTTTATAGGCCAAACCTGAAAAAAATAAATATTTTTTGTTACTATATATATTTATGAAATATATATATATATATATATATATATAATAACCATTTTATGTTTTTATCAAGACAGGCAGTTTATTAGGAACAAAACAAGACCTTATTTATGAAATTATGATGAAAAATAAAAAACATACTCCCTTTTTTGTGAAATATTGAATTTTCCTCAAATCAGGCCTGGCAGCCTTCGCACTATAGTCTTACCACGGACCCGGCATTTTTCGCGACGTGCGCGCTTGCGCTCGTCGGCAGTCTGAAGCGACTCTTGCGATAGTAGCGGAGCGATAATCGCTGAGCGATAGTCGCTCAGCGATAGTTGCTAATCACGTCGTTGTCCCTGAAGCGATTTTTAAAGAGCGATTCTAGTGCATTGTTATGCTGAATTGCGAGTTTTAAATGTACCATGAGTTTGAAGCAGAAGTAAAACAAAAATTACCTTTCAGGTGAGGATGTCTATGACGAAGATGTCATGGAAATATTATTTGCTGCATGAATTGGTACTCATGACATATTGTTCAACAAGAAGGCTATTTTAATATATCTATACTTATTTAACACGCTGGCTAAAGGGATATATATATATATATATACTGTATATATTTTTTTAATGGACCTATAATTCTCAACGGAAAACTAAACGCAATAAATTTAACAATAACACGTCATAGTTTAAATTAAATTGCTCGATTTCAAGCAATAAGCACACTAGTGATATGCCGGCGCCGCTTCGGGCCGTGGGCGACTGGCTGGGGGGGGGGGGGGGCGGCAAGCGGCACAAAGCTCAAAACTGCTATAAATGTCAGGGTCTGGAGTTGATTGAATGACGGGACGAACGCTTTTAAACCGGCACAAAAAATACTTCCATGGGGCCGGCGCCTCTTTGTGCGAAACGGTGTCTGGAACGGCGCGGTGTGTCGTGTCGTTAGAGGTCAGCCGGCGCCTCGGCGTCTGAAACAGTGTGTATACGGGTCCCTCGTCACAATATCGAATTTGCGCCCTTTGTCCGGTAGCTAAAAATAATGAGATAATTGAATTGCGTTCCAATGCAAGAGCTACCGAAGTGTGACTCAAATTTTGACTGATTCTTTGACCAATCCGAGACAGAATAAATACAATAACTAGCGCCGAATGAAGGCCCCACGAAGGAGAAGGCGGCGAGGAGCCCGCGTTTTTTGTTATTGTAACTTATTTAGGCATTATGAGTTTCGCCGTGGTCTTAGAAATGGACAAATTTATTAAAATTATTATAGCCGTAGGACACGAGGCAAGATATATGGGACCACTTCTCACGCTGTCAGAACATTCTTATGTGGTTTCCTGATTGTGAAGAGTTGTAAGCAAACTGGTTATGTAAACAAAACTGTTATGTGGATTCCATACACAATTCATGCTGTTCCAACACAAAATATATCGTTGGTGACCACCAACATAGCAATATAATGTTCGGTTACATAGTCGTATATACCCTCCAGAAACGGGTAAAAAATTGTGTATTTTCAGGCTTATAACATAAATAATGGATGCAGTTCAAGTATTAGACACCAATCAGCGTCTGAACAATAACGAACAGTCTATACAACAGCTCCGTAAGACTATTGCGATCATGGCGGAAGAGTATAGAATTATAAGACGTTACTTTAAAAAAACAGTCCAGAAACATCGATACGTCGGAAGCGTGTTGCATTGAAAAACCCCCAATCCACATCATAGATGGAGGTGAAAACAAAGACGAAAATGGCCACGCCACCTTCGCTTCGTCGTTACTAGCAGATTCACGTGTCTCGTGGACGAGGGTTTTAAAAAATATTTTATTAATAGTTATATTTACATATATGTGTAACTGTTTTTATAGGTCAGCGGATAGTTTTGGAGATATTATGCTGCATTATTGGTACTGTTTGTTGAGGTAATCTACTATATATTTGTCAAATACCACTCACTCACGTATCAGAATGTCTCCAAAACTATAAGGCCTAGACCTAGAGCGTTAAAACTTGGCATATGCGTTCATCTTTGCTAAAAAATGCTCACTAAGAAACGGTTTTGCAAAATTCTGTATCAGCTTAGAGATATTTGAAACTAAAGAATAATTTGTAATACTATTATAAATTGTTCATAAGCAATTTTTTACATTATATCTTGGATGAAGGATTGATTACAAACGTTTGTACCTTATTCATAATAATACAGTATAGCATACGGTGCAGCATATACATTATTATTTCTTCTATAATAACGAAAAAGACCTAGATATCAAATAGATGTTGATAGGACTCAAACAGTCAAACATGTGAGAGGTTTAATTAGATTTTTATAGTTATATTAAATCAGTATAAAAGGTAAAATCACGTAGTAAAGTATAATTTGTAAAACATTTTATTGCTTTTCATTTAGTATTTCATACTTTTCCGCTGCGGTGTATGGTTTTCAAAATAATGAGGAAAAACTAAAACAATGTTGAATTTTTCCAAAAAATGTCATATTTTCATAGATATCTATCTCAAAAAATAAAAGAGTTAGAAACTATTGACAAAATACAGAAATGTAGGAAATTTTATTGTCTTTGTTTTTGTATGTTACATTTTTCTTCTATGGCTTATGGTATCTGAGATATTTACAAAAAACTAAAATATTGTACTTTTTGATAAATTATGTTTTATTATTTATGAAATTATATCTCAGAAACTAGAATAGGTAGAAAGAAATAGTAAGTTACAAATTTGTAGGAAATTTTATAAGGATTCTTTTTGCAATTTGCATATGTTTGCTATGACTTTTAGTTTTTGAGATATTGGGTAAAAAATATAAAATTGTACCTTTCCGACCCTCTTGCTGCTGAAGCTCTACTCGGAATTCCGGGGACTTTTAGTATGTACATCCTATAATTACCCCCAAACACATTTATCAAATAAAAATCCATACCTCCTTCCACGTCGTCTTCTCCCTATATTTGACCATTCATTGACTGAACTACCAGGAAATTAAGCACCATTATTCGTCTTTAACGTGACACCTTAGTTATAGCTCTAGGCTGCATTTAGCAAAAGATAATATGATTCTAATAAACCCTTGTATTTTCATCGTGAAAAAACAGATGATCCGTATATACCCCACCTTCAGGAAAAGCCAAGAGCCAATCTCCATCCTAATGGGTCAACTTCGAAACACGATTCCCGTAAAAGGCAAACGAGGATATTACATAATTATTTCTTCACCAGTGGCTTGTAGGGGCAAAAGCCCCTAACTATAACGCAAAAGCCCCTAACTATAACTATGCATCTGTCTGTTGGTAATTAAAATTGCAACCGAGTAAATATTTCAAGGTAGATGAAGTATGGGATTAAATGTCCAACGCAAACCATTCTATTTCATAGTTCAAGACCACATGCAAAAAAAGAACTTAACAGTGAGGATTCCCAAACATTCGAAAACAATATCAGAATCATTAAATGAAGTTAAAATTACAAACTATATCATAAAACAATTAAATTCGTAAAGTAGTATAAAACAATGAATTAATAATGGATATTTATGATTTAATCAAATTTTGCATTACGTAGTTTTCCACACGGACAATTTATTGTATATTTATAATAACGATTTCATAAGTTTTTTTGGTGGTTTCTACAACTATAATATAATTTTATTAATTTTTTATGAAACAAAGTTCTTTAAATACATTATCGCTTTGAGTTATTTCTTAACTACTTTTAAAACACTTAAAATTTAAAAAAAAAAATATATAATCCTCAAAGAATGTTTTCATTAACAACGCCTCCGTATTTTTTGATAAGCTTTTAATTATGTTATTTAATACGCTAAGGGTTTTTTATCTTTAGATTTCCTCCTACAATTTTCAGCCGATTTTCAAGTTTTTGGTGTCGTTGGATAGGGCTTGGTCTTTAGCTGTTTCCGCCAAAAACTGATGGGAATCGGACTGAAAATAAAAGCACTATCCACCATTGAAACTCAAAATTTCCCATTTAAATAACATTGGGATTGAATAAAGCATTTTAAACATCTGTTAATAATCAGCTATAAATATTGGTGTAGTTATTGGTGATTTCATATATTCACATTATTGGGTTAGTCGAAGTCGGATGTCATTGATTTAGAGCTAAAGTAACATTTGTACTGTATTAAAATAAACTGTTCGATTTCGAGCAACACATATACTAGTATCCTTTAAAATATTAATGATTTCATTCATTTCTGTTTACCACATAGTTAATTGTAATTTTTATTACTTTTTTTTATTGGCGTATAAAAAGAACGACATGAAAATAATTTATATAACAATTATATGAATGTTACTAAAAAATACACGATAAAAGAATAAAAGGAATAAAAAGTAGCAATTCCTAATTACTAGGTATCGCCCATGGTCGAAATTCGGCCAAAAATTAAGTTGATCTTGGGCCAATTAGTCTTAAAATGTTTTATAATTCAAACATATGTTCTTCCTGATTTGCTGGCATTTGTTATTACAACAGCTGTTTAATGATCCTTCTCTCATAAGATTAACATTGCAACTTTTAACGCCGGGAGGGCGTAGCCCTGGGGGCCAATAATTATAATAGGATTCTGCTCATCTACAGGACTACATTTCTGATGGTATTCGCGGGTTTCTCCTACGATGCACACAAGCTGCGAAAAGGGGATGAAAAAAAACATGCTTGCCTATTAACTGAAATTTATTTCTGCTAATTAACCTACAAAGTTGAAATGTAAATGAGAAAACAGCCAGGGGTTTGCCAAAAGCCAGCAAAATTCAAAAGCAAGGTGCGGTTAGTCAAAGCAAGCCGGTAGGTATATCGGAGATACGGAAAACCGAATCACCGATACCCGAGTACTGCTCGACTATCGACCGGATCGATGAATCGACCAGCCGATAACACGGACCTAACCTAGATGAGACATCCAGGGATAGGCCACACAATACCCTGCATTAATGTTCAGTAATTAAATAAGCAAGTGCATAGGAAAAGGTAATTAAAATAAATATTTAGCAAGCATACTTTAATATAGCTTAAATACACAAGAAACACTTCTTACAAACTACACTGACTCTAACGCTCATACCAAAGACTTTGTAATTTTAAAATAAAGAAAATTGAAAATCAATTTAATTTAATTTACTTGGGATTCAGCCAGCAGCGTTCTGTGCCCGGGCACAGCGATCTGCCCCTTACCTGTCACTGATCCCAACAAAATGCAAAAGAAAATCTGAATTGAAACTTGAACATTAAATTTGCAAAAAACTATTGATGTTATTCCTTTACTACACTTTTTTTTAATTCACTTCAACACTGCACAATTAAAGACATTAACAGAGTATGCACTTTCTTCAAGCAGACAGCTGGCAGGCGGCGAAGGCTGGAAATCCCGAGCCGCAGGGGCTGGCTCGGGGCTAGGCCTATTCTGTAACAAAGGAACAAAACAAAGGCAAAATCCTACACTGGCTGGCAAACCCTGGGTCCCTATTGAATAACAGAACTAAAGGGAAAGAGCAGGGGATGATAAACTAGCAAGAAAAACTTGGAAAAGTTAAAAGCTAACCGAGGCTATAAGAGCGCTCGGAAAATAAAAATAAAGGCCAAAATTTTATTATAATAAATGGTGAAATAAATGCCTTATTAATCATTAACTAAAACTCTGCAAAACTTAAAAATGGATTAACATTGAGGTACAACTGATGGACGCTTGGAGGGTTAACGTAGACTGAAGCAGTTTGATAGACCTTTAGGTTACGGTACCGCTAGGCCTATTTTCACCCTTAAACAGCCTGTCATTTAGTTAGCCTGCATAGCTCTATACAAGAAAGAGTAATTAGCGGTGAAACCTGAACTAGCCGCTAGCCGAAAAATTAACAAGGATTTATATCCAATTTGCAAATCTAAAAGCCAAGTCCAAAATTGAAGGTCTTTTTACCCTGTAGACATAAACTGAAGTTTTCTATTAGTTTTGATGAAATAATTTTGAAAGGTGTAACACATAGCCCAGTCAATAAATAATTTGTAGAAAATCCGTTTCGAATCGACATCAGTAAATTTAATATAAGACATTAAATGAGTAGTGACTACTTAGGAAATCTAGGTCGAGATCATCGGGATTAAGCAAAGATAAGATTATCATTAAATTGTTGATCAATTAGGTTTCTGTTTCTGGGAACTAGGGCCGCTACCCTAACACCCACGAACTGTCCGTATTGTCAGATTGAGTATTTTATTATTCGGGGAACTAGGTCCGCTACCCTAACACCCACGAACTGTCCGTATTGTCAGATTGACTATTTTATTATTCGGGGAACTAGGTCCGCTACCCTAACACCCACGAACTGTCCGTATTGTCAGATTGACTATTTTATTATTCGGGGAACTAGGTCCGCTACCCTAACACCCACGAACCGTCCATATTGTCAGATTGACAATATCTGACAATACGGACGGTCCGTGGGTGTTAGGGTAGCGGCCCTAGGTCCCAGGACTAAAAAATACGGACGGTCCGTGGGTGTTAGGGTAGCGGCCCTAGGTCCCAGGACTAAAAAATACGGACGGTCCGTGGGTGTTAGGGTAGCGGCCCTAGGTCCCAGGACTAAAAAATACGGACGGTCCGTGGGTGTTAGGGTAGCGGCCCTAGTTCCCAGGACTAAAAAATACGGACGGTCCGTGGGTGTTAGGGTAGCGGCCCTAGGTCCCAGGACTAAAAAATACGGACGGTCCGTGGGTGTTAGGGTAGCGGCCCTAGGTCCCAGGACTAAAAAATACGGACGGTCCGTGGGTGTTAGGGTAGCGGCCCTAGGTCCCAGGACTAAAAAATACGGACGGTCCGTGGGTGTTAGGGTAGCGGCCCTAGGTCCCAGGACTAAAAAATACGGACGGTCCGTGGGTGTTAGGGTAGCGGCCCTAGGTCCCAGGACTAAAAAATACGGACGGTCCGTGGGTGTTAGGGTAGCGGCCCTAGGTCCCAGGACTAAAAAATACGGACGGTCCGTGGGTGTTAGGGTAGCGGCCCTAGGTCCCAGGACTAAAAAATACGGACGGTCCGTGGGTGTTAGGGTAGCGGCCCTAGGTCCCAGGACTAAAAAATACGGACGGTCCTTGGGTGTTAGGGTAGCGGCCCTAGGTCCCAGGACTAAAAAATACGGACGGTCCGTGGGTGTTAGGGTAGCGGCCCTAGGTCCCAGGACTAAAAAATACGGACGGTCCGTGGGTGTTAGGGTAGCGGCCCTAGGTCCCAGGACTAAAAAATACGGACGGTCCGTGGGTGTTAGGGTAGCGGCCCTAGTTCCCAGGACTAAAAAATACGGACGGTCCGTGGGTGTTAGGGTAGCGGCCCTAGGTCCCAGGACTAAAAAATACGGACGGTCCGTGGGTGTTAGGGTAGCGGCCCTAGGTCCCAGGAATAAAAAATACGGACGGTCCGTGGGTGTTAGGGTAGCGGCCCTAGGTCCCAGGACTAAAAAATACGGACGGTCCGTGGGTGTTAGGGTAGCGGCCCTAGGTCCCAGGACTAAAAAATACGGACGGTCCGTGGGTGTTAGGGTAGCGGCCCTAGGTCCCAGGACTAAAAAATACGGACGGTCCGTGGGTGTTAGGGTAGCGGCCCTAGGTCCCAGGACTAAAAAATACGGACGGTCCGTGGGTGTTAGGGTAGCGGCCCTAGTTCCCAGGACTAAAAAATACGGACGGTCCGTGGGTGTTAGGGTAGCGGCCCTAGTTCCCAGGACTAAAAAATACGGACGGTCCGTGGGTGTTAGGGTAGCGGCCCTAGGTCCCAGGACTAAAAAATACGGACGGTCCGTGGGTGTTAGGGTAGCGGCCCTAGGTCCCAGGACTAAAAAATACGGACGGTCCGTGGGTGTTAGGGTAGCGGCCCTAGGTCCCAGGACTAAAAAATACGGACGGTCCGTGGGTGTTAGGGTAGCGGCCCTAGGTCCCAGGACTAAAAAATACGGACGGTCCGTGGGTGTTAGGGTAGCGGCCCTAGGTCCCAGGACTAAAAAATACGGACGGTCCGTGGGTGTTAGGGTAGCGGCCCTAGGTCCCAGGACTAAAAAATACGGACGGTCCGTGGGTGTTAGGGTAGCGGCCCTAGGTCCCAGGACTAAAAAATACGGACGGTCCGTGGGTGTTAGGGTAGCGGCCCTAGTTCCCAGGACTAAAAAATACGGACGGTCCGTGGGTGTTAGGGTAGCGGCCCTAGGTCCCAGGACTAAAAAATACGGACGGTCCGTGGGTGTTAGGGTAGCGGCCCTAGTTCCCAGGACTAAAAAATACGGACGGTCCGTGGGTGTTAGGGTAGCGGCCCTAGGTCCCAGGACTAAAAAATACGGACGGTCCGTGGGTGTTAGGGTAGCGGCCCTAGGTCCCAGGACTAAAAAATACGGACGGTCCGTGGGTGTTAGGGTAGCGGCCCTAGGTCCCAGGACTAAAAAATACGGACGGTCCGTGGGTGTTAGGGTAGCGGCCCTAGTTCCCAGGACTAAAAAATACGGACGGTCCGTGGGTGTTAGGGTAGCGGCCCTAGTTCCCAGAACTAATTGATCAACAATTTAATGATAATCTTATCATAGCTTAATCCCGATGATCTCGACCTAGATTTCCTAAGTAGTCACTACTCATTTAATGTCTTATATTAAATTTACTGATGGCGATTCGAAACGGATTTTCGGGTGTCGGAGTATTATCGCCTCCGGTTCCCGATTAATGGTTTGATAATAAAATATTTGGACTTGATTTCGCAAATGGGAATCTAATACATTATCTACCAATACAACTATGAAAGCAACAAGCCTATGTACTACACGGCTACAAGTGTACTTACTCGAGATCCTTTCAACGGTAAGGATTGAAGACGGGCAACCCCAATTTTCTTACATTGATTCTTTTGGAGGTACCGTCTTCCTGAACGACGTAAATTCTTCGGCGTTGCCTTTTTTTTGTCGTTTTGATGGGGGGGGGATGGGGCCGGTGATGGTGTGGGGGGTTTTGGGGGGGCTGGGGATGGGGCCGGTGATGGGGGGGGGTTGTTCGGGGGCTGGGGATGGGGCCGGTGATTGTTGGGGGGCTTGTGATGGGGTTTTTTCTTCTTCTGGAAGGTCCAGGATCTCAGCGACAGTGTCGCATTCACTAGGACCCTCCATGTCCACGAGGTCTACCCCTTCCTCTATAAAGACCTCTTCGATGGGCGGACGGGGCTCATCAAAGAGTTGGTCTGGTATGGCCTCTAGGACCCCTTCTAATTTCCCAAGCCCAGATTCTCCTCGCCTTAACACAAAGGACACAAACCTCCTAAGGTTCAAACTCGTCGGAGCCTTTACTTCTGCCATGGACTTATTTTGAATAATAATCCAGGCAAAATAGCAGAGAAAAAACCCGCAATCCTTTCGGTTGCGTTGGAGGTTTGTGCCCATATGATCCCAGAGAGTCCACTCCATCCTGACTATAGGGGAGGACTTTCTGCTTGCCTCCCACTCTACATAATTCAGTGCCTGAAGGAGCACGTCAGGGTGTTTCCTCCCTATGGAATCATAGGACATGATAATCTTTTGCGACATGAAGGCCGCAACAAGATACCAGTGGTCTTGGTTTTCGGACGAAGGAGGTCCTTCTTGATGGACGGGGAAAAGAAGGATGTCACACTGAGTGATGTTCACCTTTTTGGTCCACCTGGCCACACGATCAAAACCTTTGGAGACCGTTTGAAAAAAAACGGTGGGGAAACTCCATATCCTTAGGGCCCCTGGGGTAGTCTCATTGCGCCTGCGAAGGATATTGAGAAAAGTTTCGATGGTTCGGTCGTCGCAGTGGCTGAGGGCGGTGATCCCGTACTCCTCGCAAATGACATCTTCCATCCTAGACCTGAAGCAAACATAACATGCAGGGTAAGTGCCAAGACAGTTACAATAAAAGCGGGGCAGGTGAGCAAACAGGATATCTAATAAACAATGTGCAAAATAATAAGCATAAGCAGAAGCATTAGGAAACGCCAGTAAGCGAGTATTTAACCTTCTTGTAACATAAATGGATATCAAAATTACTCCGACTGGCATATCGATTTTGCTTAAACTTTGCATTTAAGAGGGTTTTGGCCAAAAAATAAATTAAAAAACAGCCGCAATACCACGAAAAATCAAATTTGGTTATGACCGCGCAAAATTTCGTGAGGATTATCCCACCTGTTCGGAAAGAGTACGTGTAAATAAAAAGGCCAGCAACAATTTAGGTTAATTTTAACATCAAAATCTCCAAGTGTAGAGTATAGGTCTACGCGTCAATTAAATTCCCACTGATGATAATTTGAAAACTAATTCCGGGTGTCGGAGTATTATCAATGCATTATCTACCAATACAACTACGAAAGCAACAATGACTACGAGAAATGAAGAGCGACCAAGAGGGTTACTGCCTAATTACTTACATAATGTTGATGGGGTCTTGAGCCGGTCTTGTAATAAATTTGGAGCCGGGAGTCGGTCGGTCAACTAGAAACAACAATAATTTAGGTTAATTTTTACATCCAGGTATTGTTATAAATAATGTATGCTTTAATGATTCGAAGTTTTTATTAAATAACAAAAAAATTGTAACATCAAAAAGGTGTAACATAAATGGATATCAAAATTACTCCGACTGGCATATCGATTTTGCTTAAACTTTGCATTTAAGAGGGTTTTGGCCAAAAAATAAATTAAAAAACAGCCGCAATACCACGAAAAATCAAATTTGGTTATGACCGCGCAAAATTTCGTGAGGATTATCCCACCTGTTCGGAAAGAGTACGTGTAAATAAAAAGGCCAGCAACAATTTAGGTTAATTTTAACATCAAAATCTCCAAGTGTAGAGTATAGGTCTACGCGTCAATTAAATTCCCACTGATGATAATTTGAAAACTAATTCCGGGTGTCGGAGTATTATCAATGCATTATCTACCAATACAACTACGAAAGCAACAATGACTACGAGAAATGAAGAGCGACCAAGAGGGTTACTGCCTAATTACTTACATAATGTTGATGGGGTCTTGAGCCGGTCTTGTAATAAATTTGGAGCCGGGAGTCGGTCGGTCAACTAGAAACAACAATAATTTAGGTTAATTTTTACATCCAGGTATTGTTATAAATAATGTATGCTTTAATGATTCGAAGTTTTTATTAAATAACAAAAAAATTGTAACATCAAAAATTTGTAACATAAATGGATATCAAAATTACTCCGACTGGCATATCGATTTTGCTTAAACTTTGCATTTAAGAGGGTTTTGGCCAAAAAATAAATTAAAAAACAGCCGCAATACCACGAAAAATCAAATTTGGTTATGACCGCGCAAAATTTCGTGAGGATTATCCCACCTGTTCGGAAAGAGTACGTGTAAATAAAAAGGCCAGCAACAATTTAGGTTAATTTTAACATCAAAATCTCCAAGTGTAGAGTATAGGTCTACGCGTCAATTAAATTCCCACTGATGATAATTTGAAAACTAATTCCGGGTGTCGGAGTATTATCAATGCATTATCTACCAATACAACTACGAAAGCAACAATGACTACGAGAAATGAAGAGCGACCAAGAGGGTTACTGCCTAATTACTTACATAATGTTGATGGGGTCTTGAGCCGGTCTTGTAATAGATCTGGAGCCGGGAGTCGGTCGGTCAACTAGAAACAACAATAATTTAGGTTAATTTTTACATCCAGGTATTGTTATAAATAATGTATGCTTTAATGATTCGAAGTTTTTATTAAATAACAAAAAAATTGTAACATCAAAAAGGTGTAACATAAATGGATATCAAAATTACTCCGACTGGCATATCGATTTTGCTTAAACTTTGCATTTAAGAGGGTTTTGGCCAAAAAATAAATTAAAAAACAGCCGCAATACCACGAAAAATCAAATTTGGTTATGATTCTTATGGAGGCCAAGCTTAAGCTTGGTAAAATTATTACTTTCGTTCTCACAGAAAACTCGTTCGCTCAGCTCACTCGCCTTCTTCCATTTTGAAGACGAGCTCTCACTTGCCATGCCTAAGGGTGCTGCACTTTGGTATAATTTTCCTTTAAATATATAACACTACAGTTATCAGTTGATTTTTGTTCCCACAAACATCTATAAATAACTTTAAATCTCAATAAGATTTTCTTCATTTCCACTTCATTCAACGATTAGTTTATGGGGGTTAAATAAAAAACACAATTATGTATTACAATGTTATATTTATTTTAGGACAGATAAATGCGGATATAATTCTCTATAGAAACACGACAAATTATACATTATGATAAATTAGTTGAACAATCCTCGCATGTACTCATATGGTTACATAGTGATAGGTGACTTTTCATTAAAAATAAAGGCCAATTTTTGAAGGTTTTGCAACGTGAAAGTCTCCAAATCTCCCCACCGATATGTCAACTGCGCAGTTTGCCATAAAGGTATCAACCGGGACAAAAATGGAGCGAGGAACATCCTGATACACTACGTCCGGTCGTCTATCGTCGGCGGGCAGGATTTTCAGCCATAAGGTCCTCGGACCTGTTGGGTCTCAGGAGGATAAAAAGGTTGCCCTTCCCCCCACTATACACATTCAGAGTGAGGGATTGCCGTAGTGAGTTGGTGTCCCATGAAGATTATGTACGAACATATGACACGCTCTTAAACTAATCCACATCGTCATACTGTACGCTTCAGCATATCATGGAAGCGAGTGCCAGTCTTTCTTTTACGTGTAACCAGTGCGCAAGACGATCCACTGGATCTTCTCTTAATAATGTAATTGCTGTTCACGCACAACAGTAGCCAGAATGCGTTATGCGCATACCTCAAACTACTGCCAGAAGCTCAGATCGATTTGCAGTTATGCAACCTATTGAAATAACGCAACAACCTACACAATCTCGATACCTGCAGCCGTCCCCACGTCTAACAGAACTAACAGCAGTTGTATGGCCTACAATTAGACCCTCAACATCAGAAACCACACAGATTCGTCCACTTCGCAAACGGATGGGCAACTTGGCTGCGCGTTTCAGAACCTTCAAAAATTGGCCTTCATTTTTAATGAAAAGTCACCTATCACCTGCTGCTATGAGCGAGGCGGGGTTTTGTTACACTGGTAAAAGCGATCTAGTAAAATGTTTCTCATGCGGCATTGAAATAAGAAGATGGGATCCAACCAAAGATGATCCTTTTACCAGGCATGTTTTAGAAAGTAATGGATGTAATTTCTTACGCGATCGCAACATTAAGCCTGACAAAATGCAGACAAATCAGATGGAAGCAGACCAAGCAGAAGTTGAAGACTTAAAATGTAAGATTTGTTTGGAAAGGGATTTACAGATTGCTTTCTCACCATGTAACCATATGAGTACATGCGAGGATTGTTCAACTAATTTATCAAAATGTATAATTTGTCGCGTTTCTATAGAGAATTATATCCGCATTTATCTGTCCTAAAATAAATATAACATTGTAATACATAATTGTGTTTTTTATTTAACTCCCATAAACTAATCGTTGAATGAAGTGGAAATGAAGAAAATCTTATTGAGATTTAAAGTTATTTATAGATGTTTGTGGGAACAAAAATCAACTGATAACTGTAGATATAAATTAATGTGTTATATATTTAAAGGAAAATTATACCAAAGTGCAGCACCCTTAGGCATGGCAAGTGAGAGCTTGTCTTCAAAATGGAAGAAGGCGAGTGAGCGATAAAGTGGTTCAAAAGCTACAAAGTTACGGAACTTTAGTGCCACACTGTATGTATTAGTATCAGATACATTTAACTATTCAACTTCACTATAAAAATATTCACAGTTCATACCGGTGTTGATTGATGTAGTTGTTACATTGGTTTGTTAAAGTTAATATGATTTCTTTGTTTATTTATACGATATTAGAGTATACAGAATTAGGTAGTAGAACATAATTGCTTTCTTATCGATTACTTACAATAATTGTATTTTTATCGTACTACATACAAATAATCTATTTTCTCGCCTGGAAATAGTCCGCAAATTTGGCATTTAATGTAGCCTTTTAAAAATGCGTACCAAAAACATTATTTGCTCATTTTTCATCAGACTGAATGCTAAAAAGCAGTTTTCAGACTTGTAACTAGTCCAAAAAGGTGGCATTTATTGTATAGCCTTTTAAAAGCTCAACATAAAAACATCTGTTTAATTATTTTATTTGCCAACCTCTTAAGAGTTGTCTACTATCAGTTGTACTAACCCCGAACAAAAAGGACGATTTAAATAGAATTAAATTGTGATTGACTGAAAGTGCCTCTTCATAGTTTATCACAATCTCCATAAAATAATCATATAAATAGTAAAACTTTAATGGTCTATAATCGCGAAACCGTACCACAAGATAATGGCCCGAAAATAACATAAAACACCACAAGTTACTCAGGTGGTAGCAACGATACCCCTCATGACCCATTTCTAAGCATTATGGTACCTTGTAAATGTAAATTTTGGGGGTCGTGAAACCCCACCGCAAGATAATGGTTTAGCAATACCATAAAACACCATTGGTTACCCTGCTGGTCACAACGATACCCCACATGACATATTTCTAATCATAGACTTGTAAACAGTAAATTATGGAAGGTCACGTAATCCCACTGCAAGATAATGGCCCGGCAATAATATAAAACACCATAGGATACCCAGGTGGTTGCAACGATACCCCACATGACATATTTCTAAGCATAAATTGCGAAACAGAAAATTATGGGTGGTCGCTGAACCCCACCGCAAGATAATGGCCTGGCAATAACATAAATCTCCATAGATTACCCTGGCGGTTACAACGATACCCCACATTACATATTTTAACCATAAACTTTAAAACCGAAAATTAGGGGGGGGTCGCGAAACCCCAACACAAGATAATGGTCCGGCAATGGCATAAATCACTAAAGGTTACCCTGGCGGCTGCAACGATACCCCACATGATTTGTTTCTATGAAAATACTTGTAAACTGTAAATTAAGGGGGTCGCGGTACCCCACCACAAGATAATTGTCCGGTAATGCCATAAAACACCATAGGATACCCAGGCGGTTGCAACGATACCCCACATGACATATTTCTAATCATAGACTTTTAAACTGTAAATTATGGGGGGCCATGGAACCCCAACGCAAGATAATGGCCTGGCAATAGCATAAATCACCATAGATTACCCTGGCGATTGCAACGATACCCCACATGACATATTTCTAACCATAACCTTGTAAACCGAAAATAAGGGGGGTCGTGGTACACCACTACATGATAATGGTTCGGCAATGCCATAAAGCACCATAGGTTACCCAGACGGTTGCAACGATACCCCACATGACATATTTCTAAGCTATGGTCTGCCAGAATGCAGAAGGGTGTTAGATTTTCCGTTAACAAAGCGGACATGTGACACGTGACTGCCAATGACCTTGACGGACGGCAAGCAGTAAAAAAGAGACGGGTTATATACCGTAGGACCGGAGCTGGCTCAACAGACCCCCTTCCACAATGGGCGTCCAAGCGCTACTGACTGACTCAATAGAGAACGAGAACGTAGGAGCAAGACATAAATAAAAAAATCCCCATACTTTACTGGGAATTTCAAATGCTCAAAGTTGGCAACAATGGGAGCGCCTAATGTTCTCCAAAAATTAAATAAAAGTTACATGACCCAATAGGAGCTCTTTCATAGAGCGCTCAATTTGCCGTGGAAGAGCAATATATAAGGAGCTTCCTTTGGGTTTTCAGTCTATAAGAGCTTCTAGTGGGTTCTCAGAGATTAAAATATATAGAGAGCGCATAATGGGTTCTGAATGTATATATATATATATATAAATGTATATATATATATTCATTCCACTTAAAAAAATGGAGTTATGCATAAACAAACTTATTCCCAATATGGCGGACAAATAATAAAATTTTTTTAAATGTTATGTTATTATGAAAAATATGATCTTAAAACAATATTTTTAAGACATTTTTATTCATGAGATTATTTTATTTTACTAAATGGTTTAGGAGAAGAAGTCAATTAAAGTTAACCACATGTTATATTCTTAAGGGACTAAAAATTAACTTCAACTACCTATAGCTCCGTAACCATTAAGTTTAGAGAAAAATGTCAATGAATGAACAAAATCTTGAAATTGAGTGGTAAACCCAAAAATAACATTTTGGGGGTTCATATTTAAAATTTTTAGTTGACTGCCATATTGAAAAATGGCAGCTGTCCTAAAGTGGGGAGTGTCTACTGGTCGACCGCTTGTCCTATAGTAGGGAGTGTCTACTGTTCGACATTCGAGCGGCATTCGGGGCTTGGGAAGGCCTCGGCGCCTTCAACCGTAATATAGGCGATATAGGTGGCGGATTTGTGTGTTTTAAGCGTCAGGAGTTTTGAAGGGGCTTTGAATTTCGTCGCGACAACAAAAATCAACTGTTACTACAGGGTTTTAATTATAGATAAGTCTATCCATTCTGTCTGGTTTAACACTTACTCACACAGACGCATAAGAATATTTTATAATACATAATGCGACGTTTCTGTTAATAAAAAACTTCCATTTCTTAAAAATGTCAAGTTTTCATAAACATTCACACGTTTGAAGCTTTCCAATGCCTCATTAATTATTAAAATCGGATTAAAATCGGTCGTGGAGTTATTTTGATTACTTATCTTTTACAAAAAAGATTTATTTAGATAAAGTTAAAGTATTAATGCATGTATAGTAATTGTAACATTGCAGCTGCAAGTAATCTACTATATTTTAAAATTTGTATAGCCTACTTTTATTTAGATTGCAACTAGGCCTACAGTATATAATTAAAAAAAAATTAAGCCTATCTGATTGTTTGTTCTATACAATTTTACCCCTCTTGGACATGTTATCTAAAATGAAAGTAACAAAACTTAATGTATCTTATTTGTGTTTTATTTATCATACAGTAAGGGGTTAACCGAGACTTGCTTAGCCATAATTAGATACTGTGATGGTAATTAGGCTTTGGGGTTTACGTCAACGCCAACTATACCTTTCACAGGTGCAGCTGTTCCAAAAAAACCATGCTTAAAAGTAGCATAATTTAATTTTTATTTAACTTTCATATTTTTTTTACTTGATGACCCATGTGAGCAATGTTATAAAAAATTACAAGTATTAACTAAACTTAGTTACATAGCAGTCCCTGGCGGCGACCGGCGGCAGCTGGCCATAAACAAAAACACTAAGTGTTGAGGGGTTACCAAGTCCTAAAAAGATGTGATATCAAAATATGTTCCAAGTCAATGACTTTGATTTTAGAATAGCTACTCGACAAATTGATTCGATCTTTTAATGCTTGGTAAACATTCCGTAAAACAATATTGTTTTATTTCGAAACCGTACTTGGCCAACAGATGTATGGTATTATATTTTATTTTTTGATTGAACTGTACTATTGAGAACTTCTTCATTCATCATAATATATCCCCATTAGTATAGGCTATATAGGCCTAACTTTACTAATACATCTGTTGGCCAAGTACGGTTTCGAAATAAAACAATATTGTTTTACGGTAAAAGATCGAATCAATTTGTCGAGTAGCTATTCTAAAATCAAAGTCATTGACTTGGAACATTTTTAGGACTTGGCAACCCCTCAACACTTAGTGTTTTTGTTTATGATATCATTATTTTTTATCATATTTGGCCATTTGAGTTTTTAAAGTAAAATCTTTAAGTAGGAAAACAGATTTAATTGAAAGCTTTAAAGTTAAACGGAAAACTATGTTTGTATTTGTTTGTCTGGAATTTATACAGAGGAACACTGCTGTCATTTAAAAAAAAGGAATTTAAGCTATAAATATTTAATATTGCACTTCCGGATACGATTTTATCGTATCCGTATTTTAGTAATCTGTTTTAAGGATTGGTCCATGTTTAATATAAACATCAGTCAATTTCCAAACGTTCAATTAAATTAGAATGATAGCATATTGGGATTTTTAAAATTAATTACTACTTGCAGCAGCATCTGTACATTGAAATTTATGAAACGACAACATTTTCTAGCTCAAACATTTTCCTAGCAGAATCTTTCAGGGAGTACAATAAGAACGCTTACCATGCGTTTTTTTGAATACTAACATTAAAGCTTAGTACATCAACACTGCCCAAAAATAGCATTTTTTATGAGGATATCAGTTTTCTGTCATAGGCGGGCGGCCTACCGCGATTTTATCCTGCCCAATAAATGAGTTGGTCAAAACCAAACATTCCAAGCGAAATAGGGCATAGCTCAATGAGAAATTAGGACTTTTAATTTGATGAAGAATTGGCAAATATAACATAATTCCTTTTTTGACACATCGATCTTGAAAATTGGTTCAGTTGTCACTGAGAAGTTAACATAGTAACTAATGCACGTACGTATAGGTGGAGAAGGATAATTAATCTTATTTTGGCACCGTATGGTCACTTCTTCATTGGTTTGGATTAATATTTTACTAGTATACGTGTTGATCGAAGTCGCGCAATTTATTTTAATACAATAATACCCCCGTCGCAGCAGACCTGTGTACTCAGCGAATTTCCAATGGAATTTTGGTATATTTTCTATTTCCCCATAAAATCCCATAAAATTCACATGGGGATGAGAGTATGTAGGTTTGCCGCCATATGGGTTTTGTTGGTAAATATAAGTTAAACCCTACCTAGTGATTGTACATATCAAATTTTATAAGGCTATGGTGTTCTTTTTATTTTCCCCATAAACCCTATAGGGGTGAGTACGTAGGTTTGCCGCCATATGGGTTTTCTAAGCAAATATAAGTTAAACGCTTCATAATGAATGTACACACCAAATTTTATCAAGATAAGTCAATAAATAAGCAAGCTATAAGGTTTTGTTAATTTCCCATAAGAATAACATGGAAAACATACTTTTTTTATTTTCTCCATAACCATTTAAGCTAGGTAAAAAATTCAAGATGCTAAATTGTTTGTTTTTTAAGCTTTTTTAAATGGTTTAAGTTAAAATTGTTGAATTTTAAAAATAAAAGTAAAAAAAGGCAAAACCCCATTTTTAACCCTTTTGAAACCCCATAAAACCCCTTTCCCATGGTCCGATCATTCTGGTTCGCGAACTCAACCTAGTATACGCTGGCTTACCCCCTGTACCAAATTTCATCAAAATCGGAGGTTCCGTTCAAAAGTTATCGTGTTCATGGACACATAGATATATATACTGTATATATAGATATAGATATGTAGATATATATATATATATACTTTTTGATTTTTGATATATATATATATATATATATATATATATATATATATATCAATTTGAACGAACGGTATTTTTGGCTTCTAGGGACCTTAAAACGAAAAAGAATCATGGTCCCGGGCTTAGGTCTTACCGTGACTACTACCGTAATAGCGTATTCCCTATAGGGAGATTTGCTAAAAATGTTACTTTTATCTCTAAATCAATGACGTCTGACCAATCCATTATTGTGAATCGCTTTAATCACCAAAGCTACACATATTTACAGCTGATAATTAACAGATGTTTAAAACGCTTTATTCAATCCCAATGTTATTTAAATGAAAATTTTTGAGATTTCAATGTTATTTAAATGGAAATTTTTGAGATTTCAATGGTGGATAGTACATTTATTTTCAGTCCGATTCTCATCAGTTTTTGGCAGAAACAACTACAGACCAAGCCCTATCCAACGACACCAAAAACTCAAAAATCGGTTGAAAATTGTAGGAGGAGTTCTCAAAACAAAAAACCCCTTAGCGTATTAAATAAGTATAGATGTCTTCATGTATTTGTTTCTTTTATGCATTCCACAGTTTACAATATTTACAAAGACAAATTTCTCTTAAAACGGCGTTTTGAAGATAAAGTCTTCCTAGTTGGTTTAGTTTTGTGTGTTTTTATTGAGTATAAGATAGATTTTACTATGTGTATTATCATTCTGAATTCAATTTTGTTAAGTAAACAAACAGGTTATTACACCTACAAATTCCTATAGTTCACAACAGTTTGAAAACCCGTGCACACAAATATAGCGTTTTATTTTAATATTTGTTAACTTTTGTTATTGTTTCAACACCAAATGGACAACCCATATAAGGCCCATGTTAAAAATCTCAATTTACAAACATGTTTTCATACAGAGAAATGAATTTGTCTAGGGTTAAGTCACTTAACTTATTTTAATGCCAAAATACATGTAAATAAAAAGTTCAACTAAAATCAAACCGCTACATTTTGAGAAAAAGTTCAATCATCACAATAGACACTCCTTGCATTAAAGTATGAAATTGTGTTGATATTACAGTACCATGAGTAGAGTAGTTCAATTTCTTTTATTCAGCTTTTAACATGTGTTTGTTTGTATTATTATCAATAGCTGTTTTATTTAGCAATTCAATATAAATTGTTCCCCATGTTAATCTTATGGGCAAAAAATGAATTTTGAGGGCTTCCCGTGAGCTTCAGAATCAAAATATCAAAAATATAAAAACTTATTGCAAAACTACGAACTGAGACCATTCTTTTGACACCTCAAACATTAAAATTGGTCCAGAAATAAGGGAAGAGTAGTGTTAACAAAAACAAGGCATCACGTATTATATATATATATATATATATATATATATATATATATATAGATTTATCTTAATTGGTTAGTTTTAAAAAACAATCCTTGTAAACCTCTGCATCTATAATACTTGCCGCTGGAGAAAACAGATGATTTTAGACAGTTATAACTAAAATTAGAAATTTTATTTAAAAATTCTAAAACCAAAAAAAACAAGACCCTTCTGTCTACTTTTTCTTAAGCGTCAATCTCTATCTTAAGAGGGCGTTGGAGTCAATCCAAATTCCGCTTTTCCCCCATAAGAGCAATGTTAAACGGGATGTCAAATAACTCTTTTATTTATAATCAGAAAATAATGGTTTATAGCTCTAAATAAAGGGTTCATCAAGGCGGATTTGAGGAATTTTTATAAAAATTTGTGTTTTTTACTAACTTGAAATAACAAAACAAGTTTTTTACTACTATAAAAAAAATTTTCTACAAAATTTTATAAATTATTTACAAAGAATCGATCTCGCAAAAGGAACGGGGAATTTAATTGTGATTCAAACGCTATTTATTCAGAACCAATCGGACAAAAAATAAAGAAATTATATGACAAATGCCAGGGACAAGTTTAGCATTGCTCTTATGGGAAATAAATACAACATGGCGGCACTCCAACGCCCTCTTAACGAGTTAATTTTAAAACACGATTCCCGTAAACTTATGCATCCATAAAACACGCCTAGCGCTACGGCCGCGGCCGAGAGGCGGCATTTGTCGAAATTTCATAGTGAGAGCGGGAGTATAAGTTGGCTGTGGTCGGGGTAAAATCGATTATATTTTTTGTTATATAATTCTTTTGAACGTGATCATAAAAATTTCACAGTTAAACAAAATTATTTGATTTTGGACGGAATGACATAGAGTTATTACTAGCACAAGCGGGTTCGTGGTTTTTAATACATAAAAAAACTGTTATTAAATTAATCAAAACAAAGTTGTATATGTTTTTGTGTTCAGTATGTCATGTGTCTATTTTCTTGTCATTTTCGTATCATGTGTCATTCGTGTCATGTGTCTTCAAGACGGATAACTAAGGGTTTGTGTTGATCCAGCTGATCAGTTGTGATTTTTGATAGTAAGTTTAAATGAGACTTGCTATAATGTAACAAAATTGTCTTTGAAACATAAATTTAATTTTCTTGTACACTCCAGACACGCTTTTAAAGTTTGATCCCCTAACACAAAATATGGGCAATGGTTTTCGAAACCAAACAAAATTGCCTATGAAGTGTCATGCAACTGTATGAATATTTGCAAAACATTAGCTTTAAGAAATCAGTTACTTTTAGAGTAAATCATGTTCTGTTGGAGATAATAATTATTTTATAAGTGCCTTTTTACGCCATTTAAATATAAAGCTGTTAAAAAGCACTTTTACTAACAAAACCTTAATACTTAATACTTAATTAACTTAACTTAAATTATTCATTATAAATTTACCGTATGCACATATTTGTCACTACCAGAGTATAATTAATAATAGTTAGTAAATTACATATTATTGAACAATTTTACAATAAAATGTTTAGTCAAAAACACCACACTAAAAATATTACAATTAAGTTGTTTGTTAACTTATCTCTTGATAATGACCCACTCTCTCAACATGTTAATTTTAAGAACTCAACTAAGCACTGAGAGCAGTTAAAGATTAAAAACATACTATAATTAGTTAAAAATGCCTTACACTAAATTTTTTTATAAATGCTCAGTTTTTGGGCCGAGGTCGATGGCGTCTTGGATGCGGGCTGGTTGATGAGTATGGAAAGATCGACAAGCTACAACGTCATCCATGACACCGTTGTGTCGTGTATGACGTTGCAACTCGTCGGGCTAACCGTTTTTGTGCTGGAACGCAGACTGTTCCACTCAAGTTTAATATGTGTGAGTCACCTTGTACTCAACTACAAAATGACGCACACGTACTAACTGGAGTAGCTCTGTCTGGAAGGTCGAGGTCGATGTTGTCCGTCTTGGATGCGGGCTGGTTGATGAGTATGGAAAGATCGACAAGCTACAACGTCATCCATGACACCGTTGTGTCGTGTATGACGTTGCAACTCGTCGGGCTAACCGTTTTTGTGCTGGAACGCAGACTGTTCCACTCAATTTAATATGTGTGAGTCACCTTGTACTCAACTACAAAATGACGCACACCTACTAACTGGAGTAGCTCTGTCTGGATGTTGAGTGCTCATCGGGCTGGCCGTTGGCCTAGAATTATACGGAAGACATAAGACAACAGGCCTTAGACATGACCTAATGTCTCAACCAACTTTTAAGAGACCAACACTTGCTTTAAGTAACTTAATGATATTATTTTAATTCAGTTTGATATGTCTGGTTTACGAACTCGTATAAACGTAGGATTACAAATCTTTACCAAATTTGGTATCGATCAGACCGTTTTTACGAGAGTAATTGTGCCTAGGGACACGTACATATATATACATATATAAATATATACATATGTAGAGAGAAGAATTCTATAAATAAAAGAGTTATTTGACATCCCGTTTAACATTGCTCTTATGGGGGGAAGGCGGAATTTGGATTGACTCCAACGCCCTCTTAAAAAACAACTATTTTTCTATACAAGCCATTGATCTAAGATGTAAAGCTAAGTTTATTATCATGGGACGTTTGACCCCTAACCTAATACCTTATTTAATTAACATAAAACTCAAGGCCTTACACATTAATCTAATACATTTTTCTTTGAACTAAGACTTATGGCCTAAGCCCTTAACCCTATGACTTTAATACCTTTGTTTTAGAAATAATTATACGGAAGACATAAGACAACAGGCCTTAGAGACGACCTAATGTCCCAACCAACTGGAAAAAATAATAAATACCCCCGTCGCAGCAGACCTGCGTACTCAGCGAATTTCCAATGGAATTTTGGTATATTTTCTATTTCCTCATAACATCTATGGGGATGAGAGTATGTAGGTTTGCCGCCATATGGATTTTGTTGGTAAATGTAAGTTAAACCCTACGTAGTGATAATACAAACCAAATTTTATATGGCTATGGTGTTCTTTTTATTTTCCCCATAAACCCTATGGGGGGGGGAGTGTGTAGGTTTGCCGCCATATGGGTTGCCTAAATAGATAAACATCAAAAACTTACATTTAAATTATAATATATTTCAAAATTATTAACTTGCCATTCAAACAAATCATAAAGTTATTTGAAATATTAAACATGTAACCGCTGTGTAATCATCATTATTAATTAATTTATATAAAACATTCCATTTGTAAGTATGGTACCTATTATTTTTATTTTCAGTAATGGTTTTCACCACTATTCACTAAAAGTCCAAACTATATCGTCACTAGTATGGCTTTTCAATGCATATATATTATCAATTTATCTGAGACTTAACACTAAAATAGGATCTCCAACTTCATATACTACAGGTTATTCCAACTCTTTATCAAACTGCTTTTCCTACGTACCAATAAAAATTTCTCGCTTTTATCAAAAACTTTCTCAATCGGAAATTGAATTATTTTATTAATAAAAAACTTACTTCTTTTACCGAACATAATTTCATATAGTATTTGATTAGTATTATTATGTACAGCATGATTCAAGATTCACAATTTTTATTTACACATATTTTCCACAATAAATTACAACATAAAATAAAAACAACAAACTATTAAGAACATAGTTAAATACTATATATTTGAAATAACACAACTATATTGATTATAAATAATTGTTTATAGAAAATGTCTACGAACTATAATACATATAATATAAAGTTAATTTAAAGATAAATGAAAAAATGTAGTTAGGTGTCTCATTTGATTAAACATGTTAAGACACCATTACCAACTTAACGCCTAATGCCGAGCAACCCTCCTAATTAACAATTTAGGCATTTAAAAATAAATTTATCAATATATTTCTAGTAAGAAGTGCTTATTAAAGTAAACATAAATAAATTTAATAATAATAAAAAAAAATTCATAATATAAAATATATTAATAAAATAATTTGTGTGTCTGAAAAGGATTCAGAAAAACAAACTTTCATTTTTACAAAAACAAAACCCAATATCTTCATGTGGAAATAGCCATTCTGTTAGCTTTTTAGGAATTTACTAGGACTTTCTTATAAAGTTAAGTTTAATGGCAACTGATTAAAAAATTTTAAAGAACAAAACGTGAAAAACATGTGAAAAGCCTCATTATTAGCCTTCAGTAAAACTACTCGATTTTGCAACCTAAGCCTGCTAGAATAAATGTTCAAATTACCAAAGACATGACCACCTCTACTAAAAGAGATATTCAGGAAGATATTGAACTTACTTCATTTATCAGCTTTTATCCGTTAAAGATTTCTTAGATAAAAATAACCTTTTATTAAATACCAGCAAGTCTAATTTCATGTCGTTTTCTACAAAACAAAATAGATCAAAATTACCGCCTAACATATCCATAAATAGTTCAAACATTAATCAAGTTGATTTTACTAAATCCCTAGGAATAGACCAACATCTAAGCTGGGATAAGCATGTTGATCATGTTGTAAGAAAAATGTCCTCTGGTCTTTATGCATTGTGTCAGATGTCCAATGTTTGTAATAAAGAAACATTAAAATCAATTTATTTTTCATTAGTAAATTCTCATATGTCATACGGTATAACTATTTATGGAGCTACATCAAAAAGAAATTTCAATAGGATTCTTTTACAACTAAAAAAAGCAATTTGTATAATATTTAATTTAAAATCAAGACAATCAGTTAAAAATTACTTTTCAGATTTAGGGATCTTAACAGTTTATGCATTATACATTTTTGAGACAATTATGTATGTAAAAACAAATCATTCAACTACTAGTCCAAATAACCATCGTTACAATACTAGACATAATAGTTATGTGGAACAACATAAACTGAAATTTTATGAGAAGAAAGCTAGTTTCATAGGTACAAATTTTTTATTTTCTTTATCAAAATTTATCTTAGAAGAACAAAATATTAAAACTTTCAAAAACAAACTTAAAACTTATCTTTCAAGTTTATCATTGTATTCATTAGAAGAATTTTGGAGGAAGAATACTTAATTGTTGTATTTAAAGTAATTGGAAACAGGGTATTTTTCTTTTTGTGTTATTTGTGAAAAATTTATGTGGATTTCTTAATTTTGTTTAGTTTTAGTTTGTTATGTATAATATGTAAGAAATATGTGACGCTATTTATGTATACTTTATACATTTAAAAATAAAGAATGTTTTGATTTGATTTTATGAGACTCCCAAAGCTTGAAATTCTATCCTTAAAATAAAACAAAATAAATTTAGTCTTATTTCTAAGCGATAGTTTATTACAAATGAACCATATTTTTATCAAGTCTAAATCATACTGCATATCCAAATTTAAAGATGTTTGAGACGAAGAATTTTAACAAAGGGCCGCAAAACTAGTAAGTGACCCCTTAAAATAACGATTCTTCTTAAAATAACGATTCTTCTTGAAAAAAGCTTTCCAATGATACCATAATAACTTATGTTTAAAATGGTGTTTTAACGACACAATATTAATAAGAATTTTAATATTTTCCTCTCTCTCGTATTATGTTTAGGCCGTTTTCTTTGGCGTTATCTCTATTTGGAGTGCTCAAGTTCAGTTTACAGCGCTCTTAGCGGAATAAAATTTTGGCCAATTTTTAACATAAAAATCATAAACTTATAACCAATTCACTTTGTGGCATTCTCCTCTGTCGAGACGGGATTGAGCAGTCCTGCCGCGGGCAATGTTCTCTGTTTAGTCGATCGTTCTCAGTTCGGAGTCTCGCCGCCGCACCGCGCGACCGCGCTTCCGGTTATCGACCCGTTCTCAGTTCGGAGTCTCGCCGCCGCACCGCGCGACCGCGCTTCCGGTTATCGGCCCATGTGGTCAGCGATTCCTTCCATTTGCTCGATACTTAACTTTTACAGCCCCGCTTCGCATGACACTTTACAACAATTAAAGGGTTATATAGGACAATAATTCTAATAGTGTTAATTTTAATTTTTTTCTATAGCAAGTCATAAATTTATGTAAGTTTTAACGACCGAGCCAAGCATGTACCTTTTCCGGCCTAATGTAAATCAAATGGGCAAAGTCTTAGAAATAATTATACGGAAGACATAAGACAACAGGCCTTAGACATGACTTAATGTCCCAACCAACTGGAAAAAATATGAATCAATAATGTTATAAAACTAAATTTTTTTAATATTTTGAAATGTGCATTCAATATGGGTATGGTGTATTCATTGGTTTCGCTCTGTGTTGCTTGCCGCCCCCCCCCCCCCCCCCCCGCAGCCAGACGCCCACGGCCCGAAGCGGTGCCGGCAAGTTTGATGGATGCATTGTTATGAGGATCTATATATACTAGGTATACAATCAGGGGCGTAACAGAGGGGCCCGCAGACCCCGCGGTACGGGGGGGACCGCAGCTAAGGGGACCCGCGGACGGGGCCCGTGTGTTGGGAAATATGTTTATGTTAAATAATTTTTTTTACTCATGTTATAGCAATTTTACATTTTATATTGCGCCATTATGTTTTCAAAATGCCTGAAATATAACTTTTATAAAATATCAAAATATTTTTACAGTTAGATTTTCGGCAGTCTGCTGGTCTGCCGCTAGCCGCTAGCTCTTGTCGGCTCAACCTGCCCGCTGCGCCGCCGCCGTGCAATTCGTCGCGCTGTGTGTTGCGGCAATTTAATTTTCAAATCCTTTTCAAAATTAAAGTTAATGAAAAATTATCTATGAAGCACAATGTACCAAGAAAATCTTAGTTGCTTAAGTAAACTAAGTAATAGAGAACGAGACACGTACGTTTCAGAGGTACGTTAATCAAATAATTTGCTTCCCAAAACTCCGTTAGTGCTGAGAAGTTCCAATGAAGATAAAACCAATACTTTTGAGGAATAGCGATAAAAACATTTTTCACTAAAATGAGCAAAACTATGGAAATTAATTTTAAGCTTGGGGGTTTTATTTTTTATAGGAAAAACACTGTAAATGCCGTTAACAATAATGTCATTAATTAGGTCTACTTTAAATATTGGATTTGTTTTTTCCTTCTTAAAACACGTGTTATTCGTTTTGCTTAGAGTTAAGAATCCTTGGTGTTAGCTTAACAATAGGCCTACTATACGAGGAATATCTGTGGTGGATGTACTTTCCATCTATCTAAATGTAGCAGGTAGGTTTTGTAAACTTTTTATTTGGAAGTTTTTTCATCCAAGCGCAATTATAAGTTAAGAAACAGCCTAAACCCCAGAAAAAAAATATTTTTAACTAAGTTTAATAATTGTAATTTTATTAAACAACATTATTGACCATCAAGTCAAAGAAATATGAAAGTTAAATCTTTATACTCTAAAACAAGCTCTGTTTGTCCGGGCAAAGTTTTTTTTCGCTCCAAGGATTTTTGATTTTTTGATTGAATTTGGTGGTTTTGGCCACCAGAAATCGATTGGCGGTGGTCCCATAGCTGGGAAAAATCCGGTTTTCGCGCTAGAGCCCTTCAAAGTTTCCATGTTATCCTTATGGAGATTTTATTAATTGAACAAAAATCAGCTGATAACTGTAGATTAAAACCAATGTGTTACATCTTTAACCTGTAGTTAAAGAAAATTATACCAAAGTGCAACAGTCTTCGGCTTGGCGAGTGGGCAAAGCGAACGAGCTTTGTGTGAGCAAAGCCTAATTGCCATGATATTGTTACAAAAGTGAATTAAAACCAACAAGCAAGTCTCGGTTAACCCCTTACTTAAAATAAAACACAAATAAGATAGCCTACATTGAGTTTTGTTACTTTAATATTTCATAATATATCCAAGAGAGGGTAAATTTATAGAACAAACAATCAGATAGGCTTAATTTCTTTAAAAGGATAGACTTTAGGCCTATAATAAAAGCAGGCTATACAAATTTTTAAATATAGTAGATTCCTTGCGGCTGCATTGTTACAATAACTGTACATGCATAAATACTTTAACTTTGTCTAAATATATATTTTTTTTGTAAAAGATAAGTAATCAAAAGAACACTACCACCACCTTAACCATTGGTTGACACTGATTTACTGGTGGGAAATAGAGATAACCGGTGACCGGACCTATCGGAGGGGGCCCGAAAATAAGTTTGCAGGGGGGCTTAGTTTTACGTAGTGAACTTTGAATTAGTCTTCATAAAGCTTTGTGCCGTCTGTTTAATTGACATAGACGATATGAATGCTTAGTTAGGTAGGTAAAACTAAACAAAAACAGTGAAAATATATTTTAATCATGCCTGCTCCTGCATCAACAGCCTCGAAATAACCTTTATATGACTAGCCAAGACGAATACCAGCCAATATTTCTTGTAATTTTTTCTTGTGGTCAAAGCCGTCTGAGTGGAAGTACTGAAGATTTCGGCCTACGATGTAAATTCACAGGAGAGACGGAACGACATAAAAATACCTGAGTTTATTTTTTTTATGAACCAACTAACTTAAGTTATAAGTTACTCTGATCTGATACGAGTAAGGTATGTTTGTAACTGTGTATGTATGCACACGGATCTTAAAAACTGCTGTTAACGATTTTCCAAAAATCTGAAAATAACTTAGGTATTTAGTTTTGAGATAAAAAATATATTATTTCGGGTCTCAGTGTCAGAAAAATCTTCTTTAGTCATAGTTTTTAATTTAAATTGTAACAATTTTAACATTGGCCTTTAAACAAAGAAATAATGAAAACAGCTGAATCAACTGTCAAAGTACAGACCGTGAGTTCGAGTATAAACATGGGTTTTGAATGGTAGCCAGTTCATCGTATTTATTATTGTTAATTATTATTTAGTGGACTTAAACTTTCGCAATTGCTGTGATAACAACTTGTTTCTTTGTCTAATGTTAATTTTTTTATATATATACAAGTAGTCGTTACCATCAACTGTTGTTAGCTATCTAAAAGAATGCCTGTTGTAAATTGGTGTATTGCCGTTGGTAAAATAAATAAATAAATACACTATTTTCTTTATCAGTGGGAGACAGCCGATTTCTCATTTATTGTTGTGCCTAAGAAGTGTCTGCGGCCGGGAGACGGACGTCAGGGCCTAAACATTATGAACTGAATCCGGTTCTAGCAAAATGTTTTCATTTGGAATAGTACAATCTAAGTTTGTTTTTATTCCTTAGTTAACCAACTGACTGGTAAGTATTTTAGTCACAATCTTTATTAATATAAGTCTTGTGTAATTACTACACCTTTAGATTACGTTTGGGGTTTTGGAGAGGTAGAAATCAAAGTTTGGGTGGGAGGGAAGGGGGTAGTTTTGGGTGGCCCCGCACTAGAGGTTTGCACTCGTGGGCCCCGCGCCAGCCCCGAGAATCAGCAGCGGAATGTTCACAAAAAAATTTCCTAACTATATCACCATTTTGAGACAGGGACCAACTTTTACTCAACCCCCGCCTCCCCGCCGGCGCCTACACTGTCGCGCCAGGCAGGGTTACAACAACAAAGATTTGAAAAGGAACATCGACCCTACCACCCTTACCCATGTCACTATAAACTAGCAAATTTATTACTATGACGGATTGTCCCAACCTCTACATGGAAGCGATAACACTCCAAATGGCTCTCAGACCGTGGGACAGATTTGACCAGGCCAGGGCCAGATACTTTGTCGAAATGTTCACCGATGGAAACCATCCAAAATGAATTATAATGGGATTCTGCTAATTTACAGGACACTACCTTTCCAACTGTATGCGCGGATTTTTCCTACAATGCACACACACTGAGAAAAAAGAGCAAAAAAACATACTTGTCTATTAATATATATATATATATATATATAGATTATGAAGCTTGGTGACGTACTTTAAAGATACCCCTATAGCAAAACCCGTTTTTATTATGAATAGAATAGCAAGTAAAACGCACTATTCGAATTGTTTAATATGAACATTAGTCAATCCAACTATAAATTATCAATCAAAATAAATAGCAATGATAGCATATTGTGATTTTTTTAATAACTAACTGTAGCAACGCCTTTACTTTGCGATTTATGAACTCCCACGGTTTCTAGTTAAAAACATCCGCTAGTAGCCTACAGTTTTTCAGGGAGCACAATAAGAAATAGGCCTACCACGCATGTTTTGAACACTAGGCGGATTAAGCAATAAAAGTTGTTACATCAAAACTGCACAAAAATTGCATAGCGAAGTTACATAGAATTCCTATTAGTGGTAAATGCTGAACTAAAAACTATGGTGAGATGCACGAAAATTGTCCGATGGAAATTTAAACAGCTGAGTCCTGCCTCACCCCCTCTCGCCCTGCAATGTTGTCATTTATGGTTATGTTTACCATGTGTTATACAGTATGAAAATGTGTTTCAGAATAAATTTGGCAACAATGTATCGACTCCAACGAGGTTAAATAGATATAGAGTGCTCACCACATGTTAATTTTGTGTCCCTTTTTGATTTGCGCCATTTTACCCATGATTCCCGCCGTTTCCTTGGCAACTATCCCACACTTTACTCTTGTTTCCTTGGTTACTAGTTTTAGCTATTCTGATTAGTCGCTACAAGCTTAAAAAATTACTGATGATATTTTAAAAACATATGTTTATTTGTTGTTTGTTTTTAAATTAGTTTGATTTGATGGTCTGTGAGCAGGCTATTGAAGTTGGTTACCATAGAAACATGTGGGGAAAATGGTAAATTACTGTTGGAAAAGTGTAAACAAAGGACTGGTTACCAAGGAAACGGCGGGAATCGTGGGTAAAGTGGCGCCAGTCAAAAAGGGACACTTTTCCCTATCTGGTGAGCACTCTATATCTATTTAATCTCGTTGATCGACTCTCATCGGACTATTTTCGTGAATCCTATTATAAACAAATGTTTGTTGTGCGTAGGAAACTATTTTTATAACAATTTTAGGCTACATTTGAACGCATATACTTTGTTTCACGAAGTGTTTTCGATCAGCAATTTTTACGAGTTCAACCAATGGAAAACAAGGATTAGTTTCTCCTCAGCTTGGTCCTGTTCTGCGCTGGTCCGAGAGCGATTCGCACTCTTCATGCAACCCAGAACAGGACCGAGGGGGAGATAGAAAGTTGGGTCATTTTAAAAGGCTATTAAGGATGCTTAAATGGGATTATATCGCCTTAGGGGACCATAGGTGCCTTTACGGGCTTAAAATCGGCCACAAAAATGATAAAGATCTCGGTAGGATCAGCTGAAATGTATTTTAAATGACTTTTAATGAGTCTGTAGCAATTGAAAATACTTAAAATAGTTAGTTTTAGAGTGCCCGTATTGCGTAACATCATCAATTGTCGTTTAGACAGAATAGGAAAATTGGAAAAAAATTAATATATGTATTTTGATTAAAAATTAGGTTTTTGGTATTTTTTCAATTAAATCAACGGGGTTTTCGGGGAAATCAATCAGAGGGTCTTTCATACCCATAAACCAATCAGTTTTCACCATAAAACCCAGTATATACATTTTTCGACACTACCTCAGGTCTCGCTCCCCCCCTGTGTGGCGGCCCCACGACTGCACCGGTGACGTCACCGCCTATGACAAACTACCTTATATCGCGAATAACTTTTGTGTTTATAGCTCGATTTGGATGGTGTTTGCGTATTTCTTTTCTCCATTAGACGCCCGACAGGACAGTATAAATTCCGATCCTTAGTTCCTTATAGGTAAGACGTCAGAGCTCGTTAAAAGTGAAAATTCCTCAAGAACCATAGGAAGAAGTATGGTTTTATTGCGAAATACAGGTTTTGGCAATTCAATACTGGTCCTAATCATGTCCAATCAATTCTCCTTACTGGAATGTATCGTTTAAGTCAATAAAATAACAATATTGAACAGCCACCTGAGCGACGTAAATCGTTAATAATATAAACTTGCAATTTTTAACAACGCGCTAAAAAGCCGACTTTAGAGGTTAATTTCTCACATTCCACGTGACGTGGAAGTATTATTTCTATCAATTCCTACTTATTCCAGTGCGTTCCCGGTGATTAAAAGCATTAATCCATCATTCGGAATTGTGTTAGCCCTAAAACCACTGTTTAACATGGCTTTTCGTACAGTTGAGAAGAACGGTTTTCGGCCCGATAATTACGTTCAGTTGGGGGGTTAAGCCGTATTTATTTGCAATAGAAACGTTGTTAACGCTTTTATTTTCATATTATAAGGTCGTTTGTAAGTCGTTAGTATACTTTTTTGCTCGGATAGTAATATAATTTAGGAAAAATTAAGGAAAACACAGAGTTTTTCTTTGTCCAATGAACAAATGAATTGCATATAGTTGTGAAATTTAAGTTATATTTCGTATTAGGAAAATCCAAAATTGAGTTTTAAGTAAGATTACGACGATAGTAAGTGTATTCTCCACTGTGGTGACCTCGTTTAGAAAATGGTCAACAAATATCTTATATATGTAGTGGCGAAACTTAATTTATAGTTGTAATCCTAACTTAAACAAAATTTAGCAAAGAGATCGGGTTCTATTCATATCGGATCATCTTTTTTGGTTTCACATAGGTATTACCCAGCATTAGTATATATCATTTATGTATTAGACACAGTATTTGAGGTGTTAAAACTTAAATATTAGAGAAATATTGCCCGCAGTGACGCCTTGGACTCGCTTCGCGGACAGTCTAAGACGTGCGTTCCTCGACGACATTCGGCGAATAATAAAGGCATTTTAAGCAACGCACTATTTGTAATCTTATAAACACTTTTAGAATGAAATGCCGAACACACCAGTACAAGTCTGATGTCCGTACGATGATTAGTTCATTAGTAAATCAAGTTTATTCACTGGTTTCCTTGTTCCGCAAGAGCGGGATTTGAAAACTGCTTTATCGCATTTTATTGTGGATTACACTGTTTAATTTCGTGATTTGTAATAAAAAGGCCATTTGCGTAATCGATAAGAATATAATAATGGTCTAAAAAACAATTGAAATCCTTTTATTAGCTCACTAGAGGCAAAACATCTTTTTTATCTCTAATAATAATCAGCGAGATATCCTCATCAAAAATAATTAATAAGCATTTATCAGGGATAGTTATCATGTTAACCCAATATAAAAAAATACCAGGTTGCAGAAAAACGCCATAAATAGTTCACAGAACAGTACATACAATTTGTTTTATCCGGTCTTAAGCTGATACAGGGCGCGCCACGAGATTTTTCGGGCTCCTAATATTCTCTAGCCACTACAGTTAGGTCATGTAATACGTCTTTAAGCATGCTCAATAGCCTGTTAAAATGACCCAACTTTCTATCTCCCCCTCGGTCCTGTTCTGGGTTGCATGAAGAGTGCGAATCGCTCTCGGACCAGCGCAGAACAGGACCGAGCTGAGGAGATAGCTTTTTTTTGTTCCTAATTAAGGAAGTGAAAATTTACCGTATTCAGCTTCTTGTTTAGGCACGCGCGCCTGTTTTGCGCTGGATTTCAGAAAACTCATAAGTATTATTATAATTAAGAGGATTATTATATAAACTGGCTTATTGAAAGTTAGTAGAGCAAACTTCACCAACTTAATCTAAAAATGTCACATGATAAAATAAATACGGTAACAGATGTTTTGGCTCTTCTAAATAATTGTAATATTGAACGTCTTCTGTTCTGTTTACCTTTTAAAATTACGAAATGTAAACAATGTTGTTTTATAAAACATATATTTTATGTGTTTTGTTATATTTAAAGCGAATTAACTTTATCTTTATACACAAAGGTTTGCACTACGTACATATACGAAGATTCCTGCAAAGTTTCGTGTGATTCCCACCAGTGATAAAGGCTGTAGCCTTGTCTAAAAATGCTTGTTGTGCGTAGGAAACTACATTTCTACATTTCTAACTTTTTTAGGCTACTTTTGAACGCATATATTTTAATTCACTGACGGGTTTTAAAGTAAGTCTGGTGATTTTTAGTGCTTATTGACTCAGTTAAACGGATGGAAAACGAAAACCGTATTTGTGCCCTTTTGAGAAATGAAAATTGGCTGTATTCCGCTTCGTGTCTATATAGGCACGCGTCGTCTGCTTGGTTGGGTGGGACTTGGCGACGTGACACGACCGCGCCACTGGATTACGCCATTGGCGGATTTACGGGGATGCCAGGGGGTGCCTGGCACCCCCTCATTTTTTATGATATATTTGTTTTTAATTATTTCTATCATAGTTTTGTATTAATGTGTTTTTTATTGGAAGAAAAAAAACACAGTCATTAGTCATATAATTAACGTTATCTCACTCCCTTAAATTAAAAATGTTGACATTTTCAAACCTTGGCAATTTATGATTAATTTACATAATTTCAATCAGCTGATTGTAAATACATGAGGTATTTTGTCCAAACACAGAATGGATAAACAAAAGCTCATGAAGGATTTGGTTTATTATGGCCAGTACCTAAAAATGTTTACAATTATTATGATGTATTGCCATTTATGAAAAGAAAGTTGCTTAGTCATATAATTAACGTTATCTCACTCCCTTAAATTAAAAATGTTGTCATTTTCAAACCTTAACAATTTATTTATTTTTCATGATTTCAATCAGCTGATTGTAAACACATGAGGTATTTTGCCTAAACACAGAATGGATGAACAAAAGCCCATGAAGAATTTGGTATATTATGGCTAGTACCTAAAAATGTTTACTATTATGATGTATTGCCATTTATGAAAAGAAAGTTGCTTAGTCATATAATAATTAATTTTGGATGTCGAGTGCTCGTCGGGCTGGTTGATGAATATGGAAAGGTCGACAAGCTACAGTACAATGTAATTCACGACACCGTTGTTTCATGTATTACGTTGTAACTCGTCGGGCTAACCGTTTTTGTGCTGGAATGTAGACTGTTCTACTCAAGTTTAATATGTATGAGTCACCTTGTACTCAACTACAAAATGACCCACACCTACTAACTGGAGTAGCTCTATGGTGTCTTGGATGCAGTGTCGAGTGCTTGTCGGGCTGGTTGATGAGTATGGAAACGTCAACAAGCTACAATGTAATCCATGACACCCGCAGGAAAACCACTTTTTAAAACTTCTAAGCAAAAATGTGAGCGCAGACAGATTGCACACAATAGAAAAACTAGGAATTTCGCTGCCACATCACCAGTTATTGTGACAACGTGAAAAATAAACAAAATGAAAGGTTATTAAATTGTTTCTGAGTCCAGTCCTTACACTGAAATTAACACATTTTGCCGCTCTCCGTAGCGTCTGCAATTTGACATAAATTTAAACTTAAACCAAACAAAGACTTAAAACATAAATAGTTTTAAAAATAATAAAAATGTTAAATATAATCTTACAATTCAATTACATACAAAAAAATAGTTTCAATTTTATACCATCGAAATTAAAAGTACTTTTAAATTAAAACATTGTTTAAAAATTACTTTAGAAGAAAAAGAATTTACATTTAAGCAGCTTCTAACAACCTGAGGTAACTGGTTGAAGTATTTAGGTCCGTTGTACTGATAAGAGTGTCTGAATAATGATTTATTGACTTTAGGTAATCTAAATAGCCCCAGATGATTACTCCTTGTGTTATGTAAAAGATTTTGTGTCCCAGTATTACCACTTCTTAAATAAAAAAGTCTGAGAACTTTGTAAATGTATAAGTGTTGAATGGGAAGTATTTTAAGTTCAAAAAATAACGGAAAAGAGCTATCTCTTTTACAGCTGTTTGTAATTAATCGCAAAAAATGATTTTGAGTAGTTATTAGTTTTTCAATGTGGCATTTATATGTTCCTCCCCAGCAAGATATAGCATATTCCAATCTTGAACTAACTAGAGCAAAATAAAGAGTTTTTAGTAAAAAAGGATTACAAATATTTTTTAAGAAGTAAAAGGTTCTTATAGAAGATGGAATCTTTGAATGTAAGTTACAAACATGCTTTCCACAATTTAAATTTTCATCCAATATCACTCCAAGATATCGAGTGAAACTACTTACTTTCTCTACAGTGCTACAGTTACAAACATTTAAATTACATTTTTAAATTACAGTCCAAATTATGATAGGCCAAGTTAAGTTAAAAATTGAAACTATTTGTTAAACTAAAATTAATATACTTAGTCTTATCTATATTTACAATCATTTTATTGGCTAAACACCAGGTATTTAATAATTTTAAATCATCTTCAATTTGACCATATAAAGCATTAATCTCCCCATTTGAATAAAATAGAGCTACGTCATCAGCAAAAGCGCTGATTTAACCATTGAAAGGAAGCTCAAGGAGGTCGTTTATAAAAACTAGCAAAAGGGTTACAGAAATTACAAAGAGCTCAAATTGTTCAAAATTTTGGTTTTTTTAATTCCATTTCTTAAAAAGCTGGAAAACCATTCAAGAGCCACTCCTCTTATGCCCGCTGCGTTTAATTTGGAAATTAAAATGTCGTAGTCAACCAAATCAAATGCTTTTTTGAAATCAATAAATAAACCGGTAGTCTTGTTATTTTTATTAAAACGTAGATTTTCCTTCTCTGAATCCGAATTGATAGTTGTTAAAAAACTTTATTTTATCCAAATATTTAGTGAGTCGGGCTTTCATAATTTTTTCTATAATTTTGGAAAACGCTGAGAGCAGACTAATTGGTCTAAGATTATCTATCTTTTGAGAGGAGGGATTCTTAAAAATTGGAACTACTGTACTTAATTTTAACTTTTCAGGAAAAACACCGCTTGAAAAACTTAAATTAATTATATGAGAAAGAACAGGCGCTACTAACTCGGATACATTTTTTACAAGTTGAACCGTAAACTGATCGAATCCAGTGGACTTTTTATTCTTTAATGAATCTATAATATATACAGCCCCATGTGTAACTGACTGACTCACTGATGATAGTAATGTCCTGAAGCGACCGTTAAAGCTAGAGACTTGAAATTTGGCATGGACATTCTTTGAGATGTTTCAATTTAGGGAAAATCATAAAACTACAAATTTTTTACTTTTAAACTATAAAAAATGTAAAAAAATATAGATTTGTCGGTAACGTAGTTCAGCCGTGTGAGCGTATATCACCGTTTGGGTAACGTAGATCACTTTGCAGGTTTAGTTCTCGCTCGCGTTTAATTGATCTCTTTCAACTACACCCGTGTTTGATACATATACTGTATTACATGTAAACATGAACTTCTCTATGTAGACGACGGTGTTTCGATACATTGAGAGCGGGTTATTTCACCAGGGTAATTCTCGCTTTGATATATCCAGTATTATGCCCAATAACTACAAATTTTCAACTTTCAAATTATATAAATACCGAGGTGTCGGTAAAGAAGTACGTTGGTTCTTAAAGACATCGCTTGGAGCGCTATTATAGTCGCTTAGTTCTCGCTTGTATTTAAAAGATGTCTTTTAACTACACCTCTTCCTGATAATTACTTTCAATTGGGTGCAAAGTTGTTTGCGTATGGTTTTCCTTCTGATTGCTGTGTTATTATTGAAAATGAAGTTTACTGAATCGAAAGCGTATATTTATTTATATTTAGGTGATGTCCGCTTTGATTTCTATAGTAACTTTAAATTGAGGTCGCTTAATTCTCGGTTGTATTTAAATTATGTCTTTTAACCACACCTGTTCCTGATGAAGTTTTCGTGACAGTTTTGCAGAGCAGTGATCTTAAACGTTGTATAATCTACGTTAGTGCAAATTTCAGTTTACAGTATATTGTAATATAGCTGTAACTGTAATATAATATTTGTTTTAAGGATGGTGAAATAAATTTAATGCACGTACTCTAAAGTAACACGAAAATGTTGATTGAAATGTGAGGTTCTCGTTTCGTTTTATTTAAATTGATTTGTTCATATTGGCTATTGCTATTACTCTTGTCTTTTGAGAGACGATTGAGCGTAGTGCTGGAATACTTTGTTACAATATTATATTATTAATTTTATCATTACTATGGTGAGCTCTACGAAGCTTGTGCGAATACTTTAAACATATTATTTTAGTACTGCATATTTTTTGCCGCAGTAACGCCCGTAAAGTAAGTGATTAATTACTAAAAATATTTTAGGTCTTACTACATTTTCTAGACTTAAGTCTTCTCATGCTGGAAAATTTCTTGTAGGTTTTCGAACAAAAAAACCCTAATACAGTAATTATTCTTAATTTTCTACTATTTGTATGCTGTCTCTCTATATGAATCCCCAGATTGAATATATCGCTTCAGTTGATAGTTCTGGTGCAGTTTTACTTTGAAGGTTGAACGTGTCCCAACACGTTTGACATCCGGTCTTTGACCTATTTGCTGCCGTCCAATCAGGCTTAGATTTTAGTTTAGGAAACGATTGAACAAATCAAGTTATAGAACGATTGAACTTTCCATTCTTACCTTGGCTAACGTTTACCTACTTCCGACGTTTTTTTAAACCATCTACATATCTGATGAGCCATCAGGCTGAGAAATATTATAATAACCAATTGAATTAAACTCAATAGTAATTTTTCTCGCTGCCACTTTGTCCGACAAACTTCCTCAATGCAGTGCTCTCACCTAAAGTCTCGATTAACCCTATTATTGTTGTAATTTAAAACTATTCTATACTTATCAATTATTGTAACTCTTTCAGTATATTTTAATTTAACCGATAATCCTTTTTTGGCTATTATTTCACAATTGGTTTTTTTTACTACCATTGGTTGAAAATGCATAATGTACGCCGATTTTATGGTTCTTAAGTTGCAACTTTCTTCATTTTAAGACTATATAAAGACTTTAAGACTTCATGATTATAGTACCTAATACCCTGTGATCTATTACATACTACTAGGGCTCTATTTTTATTAATTTTCTGAACTAATATATATAAAACATTTAAAATTGTTAAACTAATAATTGCTGATTTTGAATGATAAAATTGTTATCGTTTCTCTATATGGTACATATATGATTCCTGCGTTTCTTGGCCACCCCGTGGCGGAACTGAAGCATCTTAGCCTATAACATTTTTTTTAAATTTCAAATATCTTGATTTTGTCCCGTTTTTCTTCTATTACATACAACGATCCTCTATATAAACTTATAATTTTATTCCACTTTTATCTTTTCAGAATACAGCTATTATTACCTCAATCATGTGCAATCATAATCGTATTTCCCAAATTTTTACACAACAACTTTTGAGCATTACTATTTATATAGTTCATTAATATTTCACAACTCCATTATATTTTTTAACGAATTAAGAGGAACTAGAGAGTGGGATTATACCATGAGCCGTGAGCAAATTTCAAAGCTTATTATTATTTATTGTGAGTAGTGTGTATTGGCGGCTTCTGTTAGTGCCGTTGGAGTTAAGCCCTCAACTAGCCTGTTGATTGTATGAGGTTTTGACAGTAATTTACGGAATTGGGGCAACCAATTATTGGGTTGGACCCTCCATCAAGCATAACACCTAGAATATTTACATAAATAATATTTATCTCACAGCTCAATTTTTTAAAACTATTTACTAAGGAGGGCTATTAAAACCTAATCAGAGGAGATTATTAAAGCTTTTTTTACTATTGATTGTGAATTTAATGTATTAGACGGTTTTGTTACTGTCTTGGCTGTCCAGTTCTTCTGTTAAACTCAACTATTTCAAACTTGACTTTTTATTAATTCAAACTAGGGGGCAACTCCTAAGGGGGCATGGGGGCGGAGCCCCCATCGAGCCGTAGGCGAGTTAATCGTATTATACACTTCAGCGATTGTTGTTGGCTCAAGGAAAAAGGAATGTGGTCGGGAGATAGAGGCCGTGGCGGGGGCGGGGGCGGAGAGCAACGACCTTGGCCATAGCCTTGCACTGAGATAAGGTAATTATTGTTTACCTCCTCGACTACCTACCTGGTTTGGGTCAGAAAAAACAGTTCCGTTATCCAACTCTACCCTAGTCACACTTTTACATTCCTTTGCACCTATTATGTTATTTATCACCTTCCAATATTGGGATGAATCTCCGTTACATTAATTCATTTTACTTGCTAAAAATTCATTTTATCAGACCTTAAGAGTCTTCATCACCCCTGCAAAAAAACGTCGAAAACATGCGTTCGTAGTCCCCTGTTTCGGACGACGTTTTTGAACCGATTTTATTGACAGTGGTCTTAAACTGTTCAGAAAGAGTGCCCGCGTGTCTCTATTACCTCATAATAATAAAAAACGTACATTGAGGTACCTAAAAATACAGTTAAAAAAGGGAAAAATTACTTGATTTTCAACAATTTTTTAAAGTAATTTTAAGAAACCATATCGATTTAACGAGGTACAAGAGACACGCAGGCACTCTTTCTGAACAGTTTAAGACCACTGTCAATAAAATCGGTTCAAAAACGTCGTCCGAAACAGGGGACTACGAACGCATGTTTTCGACGTTTTTTTGCAGGGGTGATGAAGACTCTTAAGGTCTGATAAAATGAATTTTTAGCAAGTAAAATGAATTAATGTAACGGAGATTTATCCCAATATTGGAAGGTGATAAATAACATAATAGGTGCAAAGGAATGTAAGGCGCTACTAGCCTTTTCGCAAACGTCGTCTTTCTCACTAACACAAGCACACACACACAATCATTATCACATTATAAATCACTCAGTGATGTTGTGGGACACATTCCTCGTATTTATTTGAATGCTTCTTTATCCATCTAAATTACTCGTACAATTCAATTTTAGAACACGTGTGTTTATACATCCAGCACAATGGTTCATTGGCGATAGTTTTTTTTATGTACTCAAGACGAGCAGTACATTATTTGCACTATAATGGTTTTTACAGTACATAATACAGACAACTAGTAATGTGTAAGTGTATTTTCAACCCATCACAGATGAGATTCAAAGCCTAAACCGTTCAAAAATTTTTCTAATGACAGTGTTTACAAATACTGTAACACCGGAAGTGCGCAAAATACGATTCCGCTTGATACCACCTGAAGTGAAGGAAATTCCTTTTTATAAGGCCGGCGACACACTACCGGACTTTCCATCGGACCGTATATCGGACCAAGCATCGTACCGAACATTACATCGTAAAGGGACGTAAATTTACTCCGAACATTTCGCCGAGCAAGACATCGGACCGAGCATCGTACCGGACATTACATCGTAAAGAGACGTAAATTTACTACGAACATTTCGCCGAACAAGACATCGGACCGAGCATCACCGGACAAATCCACCAAGCGAGGTGAAGGAAGTTTAGAGAGATATAGGGAGCGTAAGTCATAGGGCGCTAGACGATGGGGTGGAGAAGGGAGGGGCTTTCCATCCCGGGCGTTCGGGGCCACGCTCGGTACGGAGCAAAATTTACCTAGACACACTACCGTACATCGAACCGTACACCTGTCCAATCTTTTCTTTGATGTTTCGCCAGAAAACCACCTCCAGAGCGCTCGGCCCGATGTACGGACCCCTGCTGACACACTTCCGGACTTGCTGTTTGTTTTTGCTCGGTACAATGCTCTGTACGGTGCTCGGTCCGGTGAAAAGTCAGGTAGTGAGTCGCCGCCTTAAAAGACAAATCTCTCACTAGTTCATCACTAGCCTAATCCTCCAATTTTTTCGTTACGCAAGAGAGTTAAAATTTGGTAGGGCCTACACTGATTTGTTCAGTTTTCAATAGGATAACGTGATGATGAAGCAATTAAAATGCAAATAAATCTTAGGCAGTTCTGTTAATAATTTTAGGAGGGAAAAATTATCTCATTATAAATACTAAATACATTAAAATAAATATTTCTAAGTTTTACATTTAAGACCAAAATATCGGCAGTGCTCATATTTACTGTATATTAACTTGAATGGCATTTGCTTTTTCACTTACATAACAAATAACGCCCCCCTGCTCGGTAAGTGTCATTGCAACACACAAAAGGGGTTTGCCTATTCTGCATATGATTAACATGGAAAAAGAGTATACAGGTTTGCTGCCATGATAATCGCAAAAACCAAGATTTTTTACCATAAATGGATGAATCTCAACCAAATAAAGCTGAATACCAAATTTCATACAAAAACATTGATTAATAAGTGAAATATGAACACGCCCTTATTCTCCAGGAGATTAACATTGGAGCCTCAAAATACAACATACTGTCTTTAGACTTTTTAATATCTTGGTAACGAACTCATACGAATAAACGTAGGATTACACATCTCTACCAAATTTTGTGTCGATCAGACCGTTTTTACGAGAGTAATTGTGCCTAGGGACTATATATATTTCGTATATACAAACAAATATTTAAAAAAAACCGTTTGCAGCATTGTAATCAGTGCAAAAATCTACTAAGAAATAATGCGCCACAATACTATCTTTTAATTGGAAAAAATAATTTGTATTTAATATGGCCCAAAATTAAGGACCGTTCAAAATAAAGAATTTACCACTCAACAATAATTGACGTTGGTACCACAGCTTAAATTTGAAAATGTATCCCATTATCGATGATCCGCCAATTTGGAAAATGACTTTTATCGGTGTAAATAAGTATTATTTTTTGGGGTCTCTTAAAAATTGTACAGATACACATCAGTTGCCGATCAATAGGTTGTTTTGGTGTCGTGGATGCAATCATATTAATATTAAGAGGGCGTTGGAGTGCCACCATGTTGGATTTATTTCCCATAAGAGCAATGCTAAACTTGTCCCCGGCATTTGTCATATAATTTCTTTATTTTTTGTCCGATTGGTTCAGAATAAATAGCGTTTGAATCACAATTAAATTCCCCGTTCCTTTTGTGAGATCAATTCTTTGTAGATAATTTATAAAATTCTATAGTTGCAAACCAAATCCGCCTTGATGAACCCTTTATTTAGAGCTATAAACAGTGCCGTCCTTAGGGTGGAGCGAGCGGAGCGGCCGCTCCAGGCCTCGCGCTGAGGAGGGCCTCGCGCCGCGAGGTCTTGCCCGCTAATAAGTTAGTTGCATAAACGTTTAGGTTGAATAAAAATGACATAATAATGAACAGATACGTACCTAAAATATCGGTTTAATTACCCGCGCAATATGTTCAATAATTGTGATTTAAAAACCTACGAACGCGATTCTTCTACTTGCTATTAGTACGTAATAGCAGTGGTAATAGTAGCGACCAAAAGGATGCAAACGCAAAACACCGTTTGATAGCGGCGGCTGGCGCGGCGGGCGGGGTGACGGGACCAAGCCTCGCGGCCGCCGAGCGATTATTGCAGGTGCCACAACCATGCATGCCCGACTTTGCCTATCTCTAGCCGTTTTTCAACTGTTTGTCTGTATGTGATTTTTTAATTGATCCATTATATCTTTGAAATTATTTAAGGTCCGGAATTAAAACTTGGCACAACTGTTAAGTGCGTTAAGGCACAAATGCAAATGAATTTGGACATTTCTAACATTTAGGCCTATGGTTGCAAAATGGCGGCCATTACAAATTTTCAAAGCTAAATATCTTAAAAACTGCAAACAAAAAATTTGAAACTAAGTTTGGTTTGTAATGATCAAACAACGGATTAATCTAAGTTTTTGCATTTTTTAAATCATAAAAATTTACATAGGCCTAAGTTTACGAGCAAAACCCGTGTTTTCTCAAAATAAAATATTAATTTTCCACTATCCATTGTTCTATCTTAACAATCTTAGTATTTTTACTCCGGTAATTAAATCATGCAATTTTTTTGCAAGTTTACAAAAGATTGTAAAATTTACAGCTTTTAAAAATATTTAGCTTTGAACATTTTTAATTACTGTCATCTTGAAACTTGAAACAGTAAATGTTAGAAATGTAAAAATTCACTTGCATTTGCGACTTAATACAGGGTGTCTCTGAACTCTCAACCTTCCTTTTCAGGTATTATTCCTGGACCAAAGACAAGCCAAAATCAAAATATCATATTTCAAATTCCAAGAAACCTTAGTTACAACCGCCATTTTGTATTTTTTTTAAGAATAATTTTTAATTTAAGAACGGCTTGACGTAATAAGTTGAAATTCGGTACACAGCTTTTTGAAGTAAAGACCTAGCTAGAAAAAATAATCAACTTTTTATAATTCATGTTTTCAAAATGGTGGCCAATTAAAATCTTTAACCTTAAATTACATAAAAACTACCTACATAAGGTAGCAAAGTTTATGTTCTTATGTGTTTTTGTAAAATTTAATTTAAAATCCAACGATGTCATGAAAATTGGTTCACAAATAAGCGAGATAACTGAGGCTAGTCACTGTCGGACCGCTTCCCCGGGAGCAGTTTTGGTATGATATCCATTGTTGAGCTGGCGCCGCAATCGCGCTTTTTGCGCGGCAACCCGCTCATATGCGTGACTATTTGTATTAAAATCACTAAATTTTAAATATGATATTTTGGCTAGTCTTTGGTCCAGGAATAATACCTGAAAAGGAGGGTAGAGGGCTAGATTGTAGAGTTCAGGGAGACCCTGTAATTAATAGTTGTGCCAAGTTTCATTTCTGTAACTCAAATAATTTCAAAGATATAGAGGTCTAATGGATTTATTACATATATAGGCAGTCGGAAAACGTCTAGACATAACTTGGATACAAGCTGTCGTATGTTCCATACCCTACAACCCCCCCCCCCCCCAGCAATCACCGTTAAATAAGACCTCGCAAAAATATTTTGCTCCAGGCCTCGCATTTCCTAAGGACGGCTCTGGCTATAAATCATTATTTTCTGATTATAAATAAAAGAGTTATTTGACATCCCGTTTAACATTGCTCTTATGGGGGGAAGGCGGAATTTGGATTGACTCCAACGCCCTCTTAATCAAGAGTCGAATTTCGTTAGACTTTTATGCATGCTCAACCTGTTCAGAGCCTGGACTATAAGACGTTTTGTTGCTTTGAACTACTAAAAATTCTACTAGCAGAGTTAACCTTACATACTATTACAAATTGACTGCTAATTTTACTGTTGTTACTATAATTTAAATAGTAAACAAAAAATGAGCATGTATTTAAATCACGGCGCGACCTAGACTTGGAACATAAATAACCTTTCGTTTTTAAATAAAAATACGTCAAAAACATAGTTATAACTTAGTGGTCAATGCATGGTAAGCAGTTAATATTTATATGCTTAAGGCCGGTTCCTACGTGGGCGACAGATGCGACGCTACAAGAGCGACAAAATTTCAAACAAATGTATAAGCATTGGGGCGTTCTTATTGGGCGACAGCAGCGACAACAATTTACAATGTATAACGTTATGGCGATGCAAGCTTGTCGCTGGTGTCGCTCCTATATAGACACGAAGCAGAATACGGCCAATTTTCACTTCTCAAAAAGGCACAAAAAGGCCTCAATTAACCCTTTTCTCGTTTTATACAGTATCCGTTTAACTGGGTTATTTAACACTAAAAATCACCAAACTTACATTAAAACCCTCAGTGAAGTAAAATATATGCCTTCATTAGTAGCCTAAAAATGTCAGAAATGTGGTTTCCTACGCACAAAAACTTTAATCTTTTAAGCAAAGCTACAGTCTTTATTACTGATGGGAATCACACGAAAATTTGCAGGAATATTTGTAGCCTATTTGATCATAGTACAAACCTTTGAGTACTTATGTTCATTCACTTTTTTGCTTAAAATAAATAAGGCAGGGGTTTTACCTGGTTGAAGTGGTGTAGACGGGCGTATAACAAATAAACGGGCGTACAAGTAAATAACAAACAAACACGCGGCACAACGGCGAAATAAACGGTGGTTGGCGAACGAATGTACTCACAGATATATAAAAGCAAAAGTAAATTATATAATAATATCAAGAAAGCTTTGACAAATAAACACACGGCACAACGGCGAAATAAACGGCGCGCACGGTGGTTGGCGAACGAATGTGAGCCTACACCCCCCTCCACACCCCTGTGACGTAGCTATGGCTGCTTTCACACTGGCGACAAAAGCAGCTGACGCCGCGCCGGCAGCAAGTGGTCGCGCGTTTTGAAAAAGCATCGAATCAAATGGATACGTTGTTGGTACGTTCACATTGGCGATTATTGTCGCAAGTGGCATGCCACTTGTAGCCAGGTGGCGTTTTTGACATGCAGCACAACCGGTGTTAATTTAAATAATTAAGTTGTTTTCAAATATATTCATTAGATGGCGTTATAGTCAGTTAAATACTTATCACCTGTTTAAAACAAAAAACAGTATCATTAATGGCTAAATCATAAACCTTTAAATAAAGATTGCCTAAATTATAAGTAGTCGAGGGAATACGCTATTACGGTAGTAGTCACGGTAAGACCTAAGCCCGGGACCATGATACTTTTTTGTTTTGAGGTCCCTAGAAGCCAAAAACACCGTTCGTTCAAATTGATATATATATATATATGTATATATATATATATATATATATATATATATATATATATATATATATATATATATATGTGTCCGTGACCACGATAACTTTTGAACGGAACCTCCGATTTTTATAAAATTTGGTACAGGGGTGTAAGCCAGCGTCTACTAGGTTGAGTTCGCGAACCAGAATGATCGGACAGTAGGGGGACTTGGCCGAAGTAAGGGTGGAGCGGCAAAGAGCGGCACCCCCCCCCCCCGAGACCACCCAAGTTGCGGACCCCCCCCCCCCCCGAGACCCCCCCCCCCCGAGACCCCCCCCCCGAGACCCCCCCCCCGAGACCCCCCCCCCGAGACCACCCGCGGCGTAAAGGTACCGACCCTCGGCCAGGTGCGACATTCCACACCTAGGGGAGCCGGCACAATAAAACCTCACCCCTGCGTGGGAGCGTCCGCCCGGCGATGTTACACAATAGCGCGTCTTATATTACCCATCACCCCACGCAGCTGCGCGTCCCTTCTCCGACCGTCACCTTACACAGGATAAGCAAACCGAGCGTCGTCGGCCATTTTCTACACTCCCCGACATCAGTAGTTGCCTAGCTGCCGTAGTGACCGGACGTTCCTGCACTTCGCTCCGCTTGCTGCTTCCTTGCGCCTCTGTCTACGCCACTATCTTCTTTGGATTCTTCTTTGGATACTTCTCACTTCAAATGTAAGTATTATTTCTAATTTACAATAACTAGTTATAATTAAATGTAGTTTTTACTTTTTATTAGATTTCAGTAAATTTTGACTTTGTCAAGAAACTCAAAGTGTACGATGATAATAGTTTTCACTGCTTCACACACAAAATGTTAAACATATGCAAATAAATATTTTTAATTTTACTAAACTATTCAAAATAGTTGTTAGCTTTTATCCCACATAGACTATGAATTGCAGCGCAACTCTTTAAACATCTTGTTACATTCTATCATATTGAACATAAATTATAAATCCATTATTGAGTCTCTGTAACATTTTATTTTATTTTATTTTTTATTTTTTTTTTATAATTTTACCTTTGTCTATAAACAGAAAGAGCAGGTTGGTTATAGTTTACACTACATCATACACAAAATGCTAACCATACGCGAAAAATATTTTTTTTAATTTTATAAAAACTTTAAAAATAGTAGATTGGTTTGGTCACTTATAGACTATGTTTCGTAGCTCAAATAGTTTAAAGATCTACCTGATTTGTTTATAAAGCATGTAAATTTTAATCAATAAATTGAGTTATTAAAACGTTTGAATAAGCTAGTAGCGTATTTAGAGACTTTATATTCAACAAAAATGCGTATTCACAACTAGAGTAGTTTTGAAGAGTTTATTTAGGACTTAAACGTTTATACTTATTTATAATTTAATTTGTACTAGTAGTATGGAGATGTAGTTATATTTCATGTGACCCCCCCCCCCCCCGCCCTTAGCCTTAGACTGAAAATAGCGTCAGAGTTCTAATGCGTAGCGTTATTTGTTTACAGATCATCATGAACAACGTTGTGCTGGAACGCCGCTTCTCCTGCGCCCAGTGCGGAAAGTCGTTCAAGAAACGAGACCACGTTAACGAACATGTCCGCTCCGTCCACGGTGGGGCCAACTTCCCGTGTCCCGAGTGTGGACAATCGTTTACGAGGGAATCAAACCGTCGTCGCCACATCAACGCAAAACATGCTGAGCAGATTCAACCGGTGATGAACCCTGCATTCAGACCGGGTCAGTATCTTAAACATTATTTATATCCACTAAATAGTCATATGTCTGAAATTCTTCTCTCATTCGTAGTTTTCATAATGATGAGAAAGAAATCCAATTTAACATCCGCTTCACTGTAACTTAGATCATTTATTTGATTCCAATTAGCTAAACTTCATTCTCACTTAGAGTTCTGTAGCATTCGCACTCGAGATGTAATTATGATAAAAAGATTTACTCCATTCACTATGTTTATTCAACTAATATAAAATATTCTAATCATGTCTATGATTTTCTTTATAGACTTCGTGCCTACACCGAGTCCGGCGGAACCGCGACCCGGGCCCTCAAATGCTCCTGTCTTTGCGCCGAGACCTGGCCCCTCAACTGCTCCTGATGTCGAGCCCAGGCCTGGCCCCTCAACTGCTCCTGACTGTGAGCCGAGGCCCGGCCCCTCCAATGCTCCTGACATCGAGCCGAGACCATCTCAAGCCCCAGTACCTGCTGGAGTTCCTACAAGAGGTATGTATTTATCTTTAACTTCAAACTATCTTGTCTAAAATGTAAAAATTCATCCAGATATTTGATACCAACTACATGGACCATACTACCAAAGTATTTTGTTTCAAAGACTCTTGACCAATCTTAATATAAAATGAATCTCAATCGCAATGTGGACATTCAGAAAATATTTGAACTTTCTCCAGTTTTACAATTCAATGAATCCCATTGCAAAGTAAGTATAATAAATATTCAGTTTTTTCATATCAGTTTGGAATCTGTTTCTTTTATCAGGTTTAGCATTATAATTATACATGTGACTATAGCATTGTGTGTTTTTTCAGGCCATGTATGCGCAGGGTGCGGACAATCCTTCACGAGGAAGCATAACATGCAGTTCCACGCCCGGTACCGTTGCAAAGCCCTACGTGCGGAACGCCAGCCTGACCAGACCGGTGGAGTACAACCACCTTCGCCTGCCCCCTCGTCGCCGTCATCCGTGGCAACTTCAAACGAAGACGTCGAAGAGGCGCCTGTGATCCCTGACGGCTTAGCTCCTGTGGGGTTCACCGAGGTAGAGACGGCGTTCCGCGGGCGGCTCAAAACCTACCGCTTGACTGAACCCGCAGACGAGACAGTTACCCTGCAGGAGTTTCTTCTGCCGCTAAGGACACAGGTAACCACACTCATGCGACAGATTCTAGTTCACACTCATGCCATCAAGTCTAATCTCTGGGTCGAATGCGAATTTGTTAACATTCACGGCGAGTCTTGTAGGCGTGCCTTCAAGACAAAGAATGTCGATATCTTCCACACAAGTGATGTTGATAATATTTGTCAAGACTTCATTAACAAAATCTTGTTGGAGAAGGAGACATGCGAGATGAAGGGCTCGGGGTGGAGCTTTGTTAGGGTTTTAGATATGGAGGTGAGAGTTAATGTTTACTGCCCTATCAGAGGTAGCTCCTTCATCCCCCTTCCTCGCGACATCGCCGTGAAGCATGCCGTGGTAAATGTGTATAACGATGCGGATGAACGTTGCTTTGAATATGCTATGCTAAGTAAATTCATTCAAAATGCTCCTAGTAATCAACTCACTACAAATTATTTCACAGCAGAGGTCAGGGCACGTTCAAATCTAAATTTTGATGGACTGGAGTTTCCGGTTAGATTAGACAAAATCCGCTCGTTTGAACGCAACAACCCTGGCATAAGCATAAATGTGTACGGTCTGGACAAGAAGAAACAGAAGAGGCAGCAAGATAGACAAGAACACTATGTCTTCCCGCTTCGCGTTGTGGAACGAGAGCTACCGAACCACTTCGATCTGCTATTCCTAACTGATGAACGGACCACCCACTATGCGTACATCGCTGACTTCGAGAGGCTAGTTGGTAGCCAAATAACACGTCGTGGACATCGTTTGTACATTTGTAGGAGATGTTTCGCGCATTTTGACAACCGACCTAACAAACTGGGTCTCACAGGAGAGCAGCGGTTAGAGGAACACAGGCGTTACTGCTACAAAAACGCACCATTGAGAACCGATGTTGCGGAAGAAGAGCACATCATGTTCAATCGGCCCGAGCGTACTAAGAGGAGTCGATTCACGATCTATGCCGACTTTGAGAGTATGCTCGTACCCTTTGAGGCTGATAGACCTATTCATCCCACACCAACTGTTCGACCGCCTGCTTGGGACCCTGCAACTAACAGAATGACTGGTCAACAGCGCATGGGTGGTACGCCCAACAACGTTAGGAATGTCCACAGACCGTACGCTTATGCCTATTACATTCGCGACGACCTGAGAACAGCCGACGAGGGAGACTGCGACGACGATGATCAGGATTCCAACACCTTCTCCAAGCTGCGGATGTACAGAGGCGAGGATGCTGCGCAGCATTTTATCAACGCTGTACGGGATGACGTACGGAAGATTGGCGACATCCTTTACGGCCAGCGCATGCCCGGAGACCCACCTCAGTTGACAGAGCAGGAAGAACTTCAATTCCGACGTGCCACTGTCTGTCACATCTGTAAACGGGAATTCGGCCCTAACGATGGTGAAGATAAGATGAAAGTTAGGGATCACCAACACTCGCCTCCGTACAACTACAGAGGAGCTGCTCATCGTTCGTGCAACCTCCGCTACAGGGAGCAGGAGACCGTCAATATGTATTTCCATAACTTGTCAAACTACGACGCCCACTTCATCGTGCGTGAGTTAGGCGTGGACAAAGGAGACGTTGAGGTACTCGCCAACACCGAGGAGAAGTACATAACTTTCTCGAAGCGATTCAAATATCCGGGCGCGGGCCGGCGGAATAGTATTAAGTTACAATTCGTTGATTCGTACCGCCTCATGTCTAAGGCATTAGGCACATTGGCGTCTATTCTGCCGGCCAACAAAATGCACCTTACGCGCGCCCGGCACCAAGATCAAGAAGACTTTGATTTGCTTCGAAGGAAGGGAATCTTCCCCTACGAGTACGTCACGTCCATGGAGGTACTTAATGATGATCACCTGCCACCTAAAGATGTCTTCGGAGAAAATGTCACCGACGAGGACTACGCACACGCCCAACGCGTATGGGATAAGTTCAGTTGCACATCCCTCGGGCAGTACGCAGAAATATATCTGATGACCGATGTTCTGCTACTCGCCGACGTCTTCGAGGGATTCAGAGAAATGTGCATGACGCATTACAACTTGGATCCTGCGCATTATCTTACTCTGCCTTCATACGCGTGGGACGTAATGCTACTCAAGACTGGAGTGGTGCTCGATACCTTGCGAGATGTCGATATGTACTTGTTCTTTGAGAAGGGCATCCGAGGTGGACTGACCCAATGCGTCACTAGGCACGTTGTCGCCAACAACAAATACACAAGAGCTGAAGATGGCGGCAACCGAGACGGCCAGGGCGCATCGACAAGTGGAGGTGTCGTAGAACACGACAACGATACATTTTTAATGTATTATGATGCAAATAACCTCTACGGATGGGCCATGTCAGAACCACTTCCCTACAAAGATTTCGAGTGGCTTTCGCAGCAGGAAATCGCCGACTTGAACATCACGGACATACCGGCAGACGGCGAGTATGGATATGTTTTGGAAGTCGACCTGGAGTACCCAAGAGACCAGGCGCTCCACGACAAACACCGCGACCTCCCGTTCTGTCCGGAAGTACGAAAGTCGCCGGCTTACCAGCTGCCCTACTCATCAGAAGACATCATTAATAGCGGAGCAGGACAATCCAGCAAACTAATGGCTACTCTCACGGACAAGGATGAATACGTGATCCACTATCGTTACTTACAACAAGCGATCGAGAATGGACTGCGTGTTCGCCGTGTTCACCGGGTTATGCGTTTTAAACAGTCGCCGTGGTTAAAACCGTACGTGATGCTGAATACCGAACTGAGACGGCAGGCCAACAATAAATTTGAAGTAGAAATGTTTAAATTGATGGTCAATGCTGTCTACGGTATGAGTCTCCAGAATGTGAGAAAACACCAAAACATGAAGATCGCCACATCCCGCAAGACATACACGAAGTACGTGGCCAAGGCAAATTTCAACGATCGAATTTGGTACGATGAGAACTTGGCACTACTAAATATGGCGAAAGTACGAGTTGTACTCAACAAGCCAGTCTATGCGGGAATGTGCATTCTGGACCACAGTAAACGGTGGATGTACGGTTTTCACTACGATATGGTAGAAAGGTACGGCATCGAGAATATAAAGATGGCCTACATGGACACAGATGGTATCGTCTACGCCATCCGTACCCTAGACGTCTACCGCGACATGATGACGCACCTGGACGACTTCGACACCAGCAACTATCCCCAGAACCACATGTGCTACGACGGGCGCAACGCTAGGGTTTTGGGGAAATTCAAGGACGAAGTCGGTGGGAGAGTTATTAGGTTATTCGTCGGCTTGATGGCAAAATTATATTGTATGGTATCCGGAGGCTTTACGTGTGCTGTTGGTAACGGAGATGACGACGACTGTGGTGCGCCTCCGCCGATAAAGCGGGCAAAGGGCGTCAACCGCGCCGTAGTTGCAAAGGAACTGTCCGTACAAGATTACCTAGATTGTTTATACAACAAGACTATCAAAAGTACGGACAACCAGAGGTTCCAAAGCAAACACCACATAATATACACCGTTGTGGTAAGGAAGCGGTCCCTGGCACCATATGATGATAAACGTTACGTAATGCCAGAGGACGGAATAAACACGCTTCCGTGGGGGCACTATGCTATTCCCCCCAGGGCGCCACCGTTACCTCCAGCTCTACCAGCGCCGATGGACGTAGACGACTAGACAGTATAATTTAAGTCGCATGAGTGTGATCGGGTAGGCTCTGTTCGGATCTCGGGAGTGTATTCGTGTGATGGACTGTGATATGGACTGTTTATGGACTGTTGTGGACTGTGATATGAACTTTTATTTATTTTTGTGTGTAAATTTTTCTTGTTGTTGATTGTATGTAAAGTTTATAAACGAATCAAATTCATTTGTTGATTATTTTATAAATGTTTTATCCTTGTTGTGTATTATATAAATTTCTATTCTTTTGTAAATAATGTATAAACTTCATTCTTGTAAATTAATGTTCTGTTGAATCATTTCTTTTAATACACTCAAGGAAAGTTTTAAGATTGTTTCAATAAATCTACCCTTTTGTATTGATCTTTTAAAATATTGTATCAAGTTCATTTTCAAATATTGTATAAAGTTTCTATTATGTCGAATAATTTCAGAACACTCGATGTTAGGTTTAAGAATGATTCAATAAATCTAGTCATTTGTATTGACATACTTGTTTTCATTTTCCAGTTTTACACTTAGTAATAAGATCATTCACTGTCAGACTCTTTGCTTTTTAAAAATACTAAGATATCAAACTCTTTTCACTTTGAAAGTAAAATATAAATGACGAGTCTGCACAGATGTGTACAAATACTTAAACTATCAGACTCTTTTGAAATATAAAGTTACTGGACTCTCTGGTCTTTGAAAGTAAAAATGTAATGTCGAGTCTGTATAAAGGTTAAACGAATAGGCTCTTTTCACTTTGAACTATTATGTCAAATATGTGCAATGAGTAAATTATCAGACTCTTTTGAAATATTGAGTTACTAGACCCTCTGGTCTTTGAAAGTAAATTATAAATGTCGAGTCCGTTCAAAGATTAAACTATCTGATTTTTCTAAATGCACTTTAAAATATTGAGCCTATTCAAAAATGAAAACTTACATACTAAAAGGAAATGAAAAGATTGATGTTTGTTGAGTACTCATTTTTATTACAAGAAAAAAATATCATTACAAGATAAATGAAAAAGATTTTTACTTTACAATACAAAGAAAAATAAAAGATTTTTACAAAGAAAAAAGCGAACATTGCTACAAGTGTTTATACAATCTGGTGAATAGTTTTCTGATCATCGCATCATTGTGAGCGGTGGAGGTGTCGTCGAAGAGCTGCACGAAGTCCATCATCCTCATATCATGGTGAGTTCGGTAGTACAGGTAAGTCAGACAGTAGTGACCGCAGACTGTGCTATCATCATCTTGTAGGCGATACTCGTTGTACAGGTAACGACGAGCGTTACGTCTCAGGAATCCTTGGTAGAAGTACAGATGCGGGGGTTGTCCGTAACTGTCGAAGAATTCAATGACATCACTCTTTCGGTCCAGGTAGAATGCAACCCAGTGCGTACCGGCTTCATTGTGTGGATCGGTATTCACAACGATTGCTGTAGACGGGGAGATGCGATGCGGTAGTCGGTCGGCGGCGTAGACCCCATGATTGTGCACTGGCAGAGTCGATAGATATTTCTCAATCTGATTGGTATTCATTCTACGGTGTCGATGCCAACAGTTGCGGTGGTAGTACTCGTTGTAGTGCTCGTAGACGTGTGAAAGCAAGAGCAGAAATACGAACTTGTTTCATCTGTAGATTCCAATTCATCGTCAATATTGTTAGTCAAAAATAACCATCCGTGCAATGCGATGCAATTGGAGAGTGAGCATCGATGGTTCGGTGATCTGTGATGGCGGCATCGCAGCGTGGATTTCGATAGTAGATTGTTGATTGTCGCCAGTGAACCGCATCCGATATCATCCAAGTCGATAACGTTGGTAATGCAGTGATCAATAACTAAATGTCTGTATATAAAACTCTTCTTTTCCGATCCTTTGACATAGACGGTGTGTCGTTTGGCGATTATCTTTCGTAGCTTTTGTTCCAAGTCGTTGTAGCCAATGTCTCCTTGATCCCACTTTAATCCGTGATAGTGTTTCGATAGCCAGTGTGATTCTCGATGTTTGTCGATGGTCAGTTCGTCCCTGTTGAATGGTGGTTTGGCGATGTGATGCATCAGTAGTATTCCGCTGTCCACTTCCATAACGCAGACTTCCTTCATTATGTAATCATTGATGTTGTCTTTGAAACTCTGGAAATCAATAATGATGGGAGCAGCCAAATTCCTGCAACGTACTCTGCGTAAGCGATCCATCTCGTACGAGTGTTGATGAGAGACTAACCACCAAAGTCGACCATCACGTTGCGGTGTCGATCGATTTCAATTACGTTGTCAAACTCTGCGTACACCAAACAGTTGACAGTCTCGGTTAGCGCGGTGCCGAATCCCAGCTCCATACGCACGCTGCCGTTGCGTACGAGATTCCAGTGGCCGGTATCGCTGGCAGACAGGTCGGGTGTTAGATCAAACACTAGAAGGCAGTAGCCATTTTCGAAATCTTCTCTGCTGATCACGTTTCCAGCGTCTGAGAAATGTATTCCCGTGCCATTGAATATTGTGTTGTACGCCATAATGAACTTTGCACTAGCAGCAGGAGAGAACTTGGGTTGGAGTGGTTTGGCCGGCACCTGTTCACCGTCCACGTACAGTGAGAAGTAGTTCAAATCGAAATTCTTGAAATTGTACGGATTCTTTTTGACATCACCGTTGAATGCGGCATTGGTTACCATACCGACAATCACGCGCTTCGGAACTTGTCCCAGAAATACGTTGTCCAGAGTCTTGCTCCTTATGCCGGAAGCGAGCGTGAATGATTTCACGTCCACTCGTGTGATTGGATATTTAGCGGTGCCGGACTGTAGTATCTTGCTGTGCGCCAACAGTACGGTCGGGCTGACTTTGCATCTTCTAATCCACAGGTTCGCATCGACGATATGCACTTTGTAGTCACCTTCGTGTACCATTATGGAGAATGCATCTTTCGACCTGTTTAACTTGAAGCGTAGCTCGACTCCGTTCAAAAGATATTTATTCTGATTACACATGTCCAAATGCAGATGACCGACCATATCGATTTCTCGTCCTCCTTTCGTTAGCTTACGTCTCTTTTCCAATCCATCATTATCGTCTTCGGTGTTTTCCATATGGCCTGAATCATCGGCGTTCCACAGCACGGACGATAGATGTGATTTCCTGGCATCGAATCCGTAGTTCAATACTGTTTCGATGTACGCTCGATAGGCGTAAGTGTTGTTTTGTGGTGTAACCAATTTTTGATTCATGCACATGTCCACTTGACTGAACAACGAGTGTAGCCAGTTATTTATCGGACCAGCTTTTGTTGCATCATCCGCAGCGATCGCCGATCCGTCCGCCTTGATTATCGATGCTGTGACTTCCAGCATTGTTTGCGAAAGATCGGTGTATTCCTCGCCATTGCCGGGCACTACAAACTCTATCGGTGAGTCGTCCGTCAGTGTGGATATCGGTTTGTATTGAATCCATTTTCCATTTTCGATACTCGTCTGTGTGGGCGGTAGTGAAAACAAGTCTAGCTCCGTCTTGACGCATTCGCATGATCTTTGATGTATGAACGACATGATTAATTAAAAATATCTCTTATTGCCTTTGCTACTTTCCTTTTATTTTTAACTGCTGCTTTTCTCTTCTTGGACGGCGATGATGACGTCCTTCCTCTAAGGAGTTTAGCCAGAGACTGAGGTGTGACACGCTGTGTGCGACGGCCACTCGACTGCTTCCTGCCGCCAGACATAGCGCGCTTCGCGGAAGTCTTGCGCGTTGCGCGTTTCGCGCCACTCTTACGCGATCCGCGCTTTTTGGATGCCGGACGGATGCGTTTGCCGCCACCACGGAGAACTCGTTCAATCTTGTCATCGGCTGTGCGCTTCAACGAGCCGGTAAACTCTTTCATGCGCTCCTCTGCCGCATCTCTGGGATGTTTCGTGCGGAGAGTCACATCACCTAGAAAACCCATTCCGGACTTTAACGCTTCTCTGCCCAATGCTGCAACTCCACTCTTGATTATCGGAGATACTGTGCGAAACATACCGCCCAAGAAGCTGCCGACTCCATGTCCTCTCTGATAGGCAGCACCGCGAAACACTTTTTCTATCGATCCGCCCGTCTGCGAATGCTGGCGATAGTAGTACGCCATGTACGGATCGTTCGAAGCCATTATTACAGTTAATTATGCAGAGCTCTTCTGAAATGCAGCTTCACGTACGACGTCCCGAACAGGAATGACAGGTTTTGGCCCGTGTGATCCCTGAGGTCGATTTCCACAGTCTCGAATGCTCCTTTGGTGATCGGTACGTAATGCGGGCTGGTGTAGAGTACAGTCTTATTCGCCCCGTGCACGTAGTCACCTCTGTCAATGTTGATGATCTTCAATAGCGGGGCAGAAGCGTCTCCGATCAACTGCGGCTCAATCAGATCGCAGTACACGTACATGTTAGCTGGAAGCCCCATTGATAGATTCGGTGGCCATGACGCTTTATTGTTTTTCACAATGTCCTTCTGTTGCGGATCGAATCCCAACTGTAAAGCTAGTTTATAGTCTAAATGTATCGCAACCACATCTTCTTTCAGTATTTTTATTTCCACTCTGTCCGCATCTTTGTCATAAGTGAACTCCACGTAATCGATGAGGTCCTTTGCATCATTAATCATATTCAGCAGTTCGGTTATATTCTTGTAGTAACCCATGTCCAGAGTAAACGTGTACTTGTCTGGCTCTTCCATACCTATGGCGGAAAGAATAGTATCCTGTTCGATTATTATAATCTCGTTTTTGCCCACTAATGGAAATGAACATGGATAGTGAGATTCCACCAGAGCCATCTCCCATGCACCTTCCAATCGTATCTGTTTCGAAAGATGCGTAGTGTAGTTTGACACCTTATTGTTGGGGAAATATTCCATAGAACTGTTGCTGGGTAGCGTCAGGAAGAATTGCGAGTTAGACATTTTGTAAGTCTTGCGCTCTCACCCAAGAGTTAAACTCGTCTCCGTAACCTCGCCACTTGACGTAATAACGCTTACTGGTGCCTCTGCCACGAGTGTCCAGTATTTTGTCAATCTTGAATAGTTGATCACTCCGATAGATTACTTTCTGTAATTCGTGTTCGTAAAACTGACCGGTCAAAACTTCACCTTTGAGGTCCGCCAACGTGTACATGGGCAGCGGCATCAGAGTGTTCACTTTACGAATAGTAAACACTTCGTTACTCCAATTGGTCTCGTAGCCTTTGGCGAACGTGCCCTTCTCCTTTGCTATGCGCACTGTGTCACCAATCTTGAGTTTAGGCTTAACACGGCGTGGAATTTTACTGTACATGCGTTGTAGCACTTGTGCTATCGTCCGATCATTTTTCACATCGATGGGGCGCAATCCGCCACCGAGACTCTTGTGTTCACTGGCGTTGTATGCTTTCACCAGTTTGTTCAGTACATCGATATATCGGTAAGTGTTTTTGTAAGTCAGGTAACGCCACATGCGAGACTTTAATGTACGATTCACGCGTTCCACTACTGCTGCTTTAACATCGGGATTCTGCGTAGTCACATATTTTATTCCGTACTTTTTTAATAACTGTCTGGTCTTGGCGCCGGTAAACTCTGTTCCTTTGTCAGACTGGAGGCAACGCGGAGTTTTAGTCGCTTCTTTGAATATTTCTTCGAATGCCACTGCCACTTCTGCACCTTCCTTTCTCTTCAACGCTCTCACGTACAGACGTTTACTGAACACATCTATCACGGTCAGCAGGTAATTGACTCCATCGTTGTATTTACTCAATCCTCGCATATCATTCAAGTCCGCTTGCCACAGTTCATACGGGCCAAAAACAGAGTACTGGTTGCGTGGGAAGCGTTTACGAGCCGGTTTGTGTAATGTATAAGTATCCTGTGATTGTACCCATTCGATTACTTTCGACTTTGAAATATCTCTCTTGCGTGCAGCTCGCACTAGCGGTGTGACACCGCCGAACGCACCGGGCTCGCCGGGGTTGTAATAGAGCCGGTCCATGCTCACTTGGTCGGATACGGTTCCCACCTGTCTAAAAAGCCCAGCGGCTCCCTGTCCCACTGGTATTCATCCCTGTTTGCGGGAGTTGACGTAGCATAGCCGCCAGTCGCCGCTTCTTCAATCGGTGTTTTCGCTAGATAATCATCGACCTCACGTAATGTTCTCTGTAATGATGTCTCACCGCGTCGCTCCTTAGCTCCTCGTTTCACTATTGCCCACGAACGTAGCCGCTCTCGCATCGGTGTTCTGCGTGGTGATGGTGCACTCGGTGAACTGGTCATCCGCAATGATGATTTGAATGTGTCATTCAATTCCCGTAACGCTCTGGTATTATTTATAAATTCTAGAGGTACATTCATTTCTTTCAAAGCGGTCATCACTTCCATCCATCCTGGTGGTATACGTTCGGTCATTCGAACTCTCACTATGTTATTCAAAATATCAACTATATTCGCATTCGGTAGTTTTCGACCATCGATGAACACCGAGTAGTTGATATCCCAACTGATTCGACTATCGGGTTTTTTCATAAACCGTAACAGATTGCGGGCGTCACTCCTGTATGTCTTTGAGAACATTTCGACAATCTCATCGACTGGCCCTTCCGCTGCACCCCGTGTCGGGTGTTGGGCATCATCACCGAATGTAGCATCCACGATTGGAATATTAATCGACTGTCGATTATTAGAGGCAAAGTGTAAGAAACGTTGCAACGCCTGATTGTACAGTTTCCATTTTTCACTATCGTCTATACTCTTGTTATTCATTATTTTCTGCATCTCCACATCCAGTCCTTCCGTAGTGGACAAATTGTTTGATGACTTCTCCGATGATGTAGACTGTAAACGCTCAATAAGCTCTTGCGGGACGATAGCCATCTTCTTTGCGTGCTCCATTATTGATGTGCAGCAGCGGCCGGTCGGAAGTGTAGTTTAACGGTCAACGCTCCGTGACGGAATGAGAGATCTCGCTTTAAGATGTCCTTCACATAAATTCTCACACTTTCGAATGTCTTCTTTCTCACCGGTACGTAGTGCGGATCATTGATGAGTGCTGCCTTGTACGTCCCATAATCATCTATCGTGTGGGATATATTGATAATCCTCAATAACGGTGTACGGGCATCGCTTAATATTTGTTCTTCAATCAGATCGCAGTACACGAGCATATGTGATGGTAAACCAAGACTTAAATTAATCGGTCTAGTACTCGTTTGTAAACCTGGTGCATTTACCAATTCGTCTCCCCGTACTATTCCTAACTGAAGTCCGATTTTTGGGGAACCGGCCACTCCTTCGGTAGTTCCCAATGTATTTGTTCCGAACGTTACTTTAAGACGCTTTGCTTCGTCAATATCGAATACACTTCCAGTTTTCTTTACAGTTTTCAACCCGTTGATGTGTTTCAACAAATCTTCGGCTGAAGTGTAGTGTCCGGGATTTGGTTTAACGTCGACGATCCATACTTCTTTTTTGCTGAATGGTTTGCCTTCTTTTCCTGCAGACTTCTTGACTTCTTCCTTTTTGTAACCAAATATTTTTAGTAGAGCATCGGAGTCTACTGTTGCGAGCGTACATGGATAATGCGCTTCTACGAGCGCTACTTCCCAATCTCTACCGTCCAAGCAAATGTAATTCGGTAGTTGTACAGTAAAATCATGTGTAGTATTTTTCGGATAATAATGTATTGAGGGACCCGTACCGCTAAGTAAAGTCAAATAAAATGGCTTCGTCTGGACATCCATTTCACTTTCCCAATGCACTACTGACTGCTGCCTGTAACACTGTGCTCAATAGTAATGGAATAAAAACTCCGCCACCTTTCTGCACTAGATACTTTCGTTTCTGTCCCCAACACTGTCCTTGTCTTACTAAGCGTCTCAGAGTCACTTTATGTTTGCTCAACTGACTTTTAGTCTTACTCGACAGAGGTACGTTCCCACGTAGCACGTTGTAGGCGCACTCGCAGACTGAACGAATGCGACTCTTGTCACAAACCTTTAACAGTGCCTTGCGTTCCTTGGGTGTTGCATGTATCAGCGCTCTGAGCAGCGGTGCGTCCTTCTTCAAGCACGACATGATTGCAACTGACTTACTTTTATTTTTTCTTTGGTAAGTACACGTAGTTTACACGATCCTCGGGGAATATGCAAGTGCGTACTCTCATGTCCTCAGATGTCGACTGTTTCAAGTCCAAAAGTAGATAACCGTGTGCCTGTTTTGTGGCGTCACTGTAGGCTTCCTCTATGAACTTTGGGCTGTCTGGATATATCTGCCTGGCTAAATATCTGATTTGTACTCTGTCTCTGGGATTTTTAAAAAATATAATGTAGTGAGCATTTAGTGAGATGTCTCTCTGCCCACGACCCTGATGAAAAAGATTTTGAGTAATGAAAAACACACTGATGTTACGGTGATGACAACCCTTCGTGAATAGATCCACCACTCTATCATCTGCCTCACGCATCATATCGTCAATTATAACCAGTATTGGTTCCTTACCATCATAATCACTCAAGTCTGGTAAGCCCTCAATGTGGTTTATTTTGGAATTACTTACATCACCTCCTCCTCCACCACTACCATAATGCCAGTTGATTTTGGCAAATTTTACATCACACATTTCATTTATGTGTTCAATAAACTTGGACACAAAATGTGATTTACCACTGCCCGATGGACCCGCCACAATGGCTGAGAATGGATGCTGCCACTTCAAGCTCATGACTGCTACTGACACTAAAACTAAATACCATACACTTTTCTTAATATAAAGGTTTGGGGTTTCATCTTAAAATAAAAGACATTAGTTTATGCTGTAATGTACATGGATTATTTATTGCTTACGAAAGCTATCAAAATTTATAAAGGTTAATTAAATCTTGAGTCTTCTTTTTCTTGCTTTACAAAAATTCCAACGGTGTGAATTTACTGCCTGGAAGTGGACTGCGCTTCACCAGACGTAGGCGATCTCCGAAGCCGCTGTTGTACCGCTCGATGTCGTGATCGCTCAGTACTTGGTTGAAACGCCTGGGCAGGTAGACTCGTAGGAAGAAATCATCGCCGACTTGACCCTCGAGAATGACGACGACTGTCTCGCCGAATGGAGTGGTCACACGCTCCATCCCGCTGATCGCATAGCTGCACTCCTCTCGCAGATCAGACAGGCGGGTGTAGGCCGGAGAGCTGGACTTGCAGGTGTTCAATGATGTCCGCAGGTCCATCGTTACACCAGGTGCGGACTCTGAAGTCATGCTGCTGCTGATGCTCGACATGGTAATGATGAGAGTATGAGGATGATGCGACTAGTCGAAGTGGTCTCCAGGCGAAGAATGATGCTCGGTCGGTCCGTTCGTTCGGTTTTTGTTGCCTGCGACGCCATCTTGGAATTTTTTATGTGCGCAGGTGGTCGATGAAACGTGAGAAGGGTCGTCCCGCAGGTGTTTGGCACATTCCACAATGTCTAGACATCATAAATCTTCTTTTGTTTGTGCAGGTGGTCGATGAAATCTGAGAAGGATCGTCCCGCAGGTGTCCAATCTTTTGTTTGTGCAGGTGGCCGGATGCAGGTGGTCGATGTAATCTGAGAAGGGTCGTTCCGCTTCTTTTGTTTGTGCAGGTGGTCGATGAATTCTGAGAAGGGTGGCGACCATCATGGATTTTTTATGAGCGCAGGTGTTCGGCGAGGTCGCACTCCACAGTGTCTAGACGTTGTTCCTACAATGTTTTCTTGGTGGGTCTTCTACGCACATCTTGCTTTTTCGGTTTTATCATTGGCTTTTTCGGTTTCTCTATTGTCTTACTGTATCGTGTTACTGTTTGTGTCAAGCCGCTAATCTTCGGTACTCCCGTAGCTTTATTAATCCACATATTCTCTGACTTGTCCACTACTTGGTTGACGCTCTCGTATAATTCACTATTCTTGTCTATAAATAATCCGCATCTGTACACCATATCCGAACCATCATACATTTCCATTTTTAATAGCACTGGTCCGCTGTTTGATGGATTTTGTACCGCGTAAAATTGTCCATTTTCAAGCCATGACACGATGGGGCAGTCATCTGAAGGTTTTGGAACCCATCCTGGTTTTGCTGTTTCTTCCACTTTAGGCTTAGGCGTAGGTCTTATCCTCTTCTTAGGCCTCGGTGATGGTGGAACTGGTATCTGCTCGAGTGTAGCGTTGTCGTCCGCGGCGTTGATGTCGGCCATGAATGCATTCAAGTATTCGTCAATTAATCCGGACGCGCTCATGTCTGTACCGCACGAGTGACTGTGTAAGACTGAGTGAATCGCTTACTTACAGTGTATGAGTCGAAAACATTTTGTAAAAAGCGCGCGGGTTTCAAGGACATGCGGACGGTTATGTAACTAACGTTGATGGCGTGGGTAGTGTTTAGGCGGGAAGCAAATTATGTAAATTGAAAAATGGAATAAACGAAAATAAATGAAATAAACGAAATAAACGGAAATAAACAAAAATGAATTAATTTAAAAAAAAAAAAGTCAAATACCTCTACTAATTCGGGGGGGGGGGTCCTCGGGGGGGGGGGGGGTCCGCAACTTGGGTGGTCTCGGGGGGGGGGGTCTCGGGGGGGGGGGTCTCGGGGGGGGGGGGTGCCGCTCTTTGCCGCTCCACCCTTACTTCGGCCAAGTCCCCCTACTCTTGAAAACCATACACCGCAGCAGAAAAGTGTAAATAACTAATTGAAAGGCAATAAAATTTTCTACAAATTGTACTTTACTCCGTGTTTTTATCATTTATGTTCATTTATAAATTTGCTTCCAAATATATAAATATAAGGAACGCACATATTTTAATCTTGCATACTCTCAGAACGTGTAACCAATGAATAATTCTTGGTCTTATTAATAATTGTTCATAAAACATTCTTATTCCTAAAATTGTACGTGAGAAATCAATTACAAACGTTCTGAACTCAATTATACTATGAATTAGGTTGAGGTAAGTATTTTTATGTTTACCAAACTGATAGAAATATTGTATCAGTTATACCAGACACCCCCATCAATATTTAAAAGAATTTTTCACACAATAAATTGTTCCACTATAGGTAAACCGGTTACGCTCTATCGATTGACACTAATTTCAATATACAGGGTGTACCAGAAGTAACCTATTATGACCGGAAGATGTTAATTTTAAATACAATCTACGGTAATTAATTTAATTTTATCTAAATAACTTAGTTAATTTCAAGGCATTTTTGGATTCTAGACGTAATTTAAGATAACTTTACAATTTGTTAGTACCCTTAACCTTAATGGTTTAGGAGATAATAGCGGGTAAAACCTAACTTTTTACCCATAAGAATATTATGGGAAGAATTTCATATACATTATTGCTGAACATTTTAAGTTAAACAGAACTATCCAGTGTCCAAGCATGAAAATGACTTAATTTAAATGATATTTCATCATGAAATGTCTATTATCACGTTGTTTTGTTACTTTTGCATACATTTTTAAAAATCTCTACCATGTTGAAAGTTTTATGGAAAAATAAATAAATCCATGAAAAAACTAATAATTAATTATGAATAAATATTTAAAAATAGGGTCTAAGACACTTTGTGCTGGAGCATGCTTGTTCATTAAAAAAGGATCAGTGATAATACATTTGAAAAATTTTCTATGTTATTCTTATGGGATGAATCTTAATTTCAACCATCATTATATCCTAGACCGTTAGGATTATGGATACAAGTTAAAAATGTAATTAGTCCAGGCTCTCAACAGGTTATCAACTAATTAATCAACCATGTTATTTGGAAAGTCAAAAATTTGACTTTGGATTATTGTTGAGGACATTTAGTAGATTTAAAAAAAATGCTGTTGCCACATTTCCAGAATGGGCACAACACGGGAGACGTCCTCTAGAGGAAGTCGTAGAGGAAACTGTATTGGAATATGTATTGGAATAATAATGGCGATGGAAGTTTGATTTTTCCCCATAAAAATAACATGGGGATTGGGGACATGTAAATTTCTCGTTAAAGTAAAAAGACCTAGCATAAAAATGCCTTAGCTTCTTCTCTTAAAAACTTAGCATCATTAATTATTAGTTTTGTCATAAGTTATTTTATTTTTCCACAAATTTCAAGTAATATCTGCCATGATATTATTTGAAATTTGTGGAAAACAAAAATTAATTACGTGCTAATCGTTATTTTACGATGAAATATTATTTGAAATAAGGTTTTAAGATAGTTTTTTGGTGGACAGTTATGGTAAAGGTAAAAGTTTCAGTATTAATGAATATCAACATTGACTCCATGGAAAAACCAAACTTCCACCGCCATTGTTTTCCAAACCGTTAGGATTACGAGCACACGTTAAATTGTAAAGTAGTCTTCAAATTATGTCTAGAACAAAAAAAAAAAAAATAGTGGGGTTTCGCATTTTAAATTAATGACTTCCGGTCTGGATAGGTTACTTCTAGAACACCCTGGACATTGAAATTATCATCAGTGAATAGAACGCAACCGGTTTGCCTACAATGTCACAGTTTGCTTTGTGTGCTTTGCAATTTTTTGTAGATCTTAAAAGGGTTGTACGGGTGGTCTGGGACACCCGGCATATTTGGAAGCAAATTTATAAATGAACATAAATGATAAAAACACGGAGTAAAGTACAATTTGTAGAAAATTTTATTGCCTTTCAATTAGTTATTTACACTTTTCTGCTGCGGTGTATGGTTTTCAAGTTATTGAGGAAAAACTATGACAATATAAATTTCTTGCAAAAGATGCCGTATATTCATAGGTATGTATCTCAAAAAGTAAAAGAGTAAGAAACTAATGACAAATTGCAAAAATGTAGTAAATTTGATTAGCTTTCTTTTTGTAATTTACATTTTTCTTCTATAATATATGGTTTTTAAGATATTTACAAAAAACTAAAAAATTAACCTTTTTTATAAATTAATTTTGACTATTTATGAAATTATATCTCAGAAACTAAAATAGATAGAAAAAAATAGTAAATGACACACTTGTAGGAAATTTTATGAGGATTCTTTTTGTAATTTACATATTTTTGCTGTGATTTTTAGTTTTTGAGATATAGGGTAAAATATATAAAATTGTACCTTTCCGACCCTCTCGCCGCTGAAGCTCCACGCGAAAATGCGGGGACTTTTAGTATGTACATCCTATAATCACCCCAAATACATTTATCAAATAAAAATCCATACCTCCTGCCATGTCGTCTACTCCCTATATTTGACCATTCATTGACTGGACTACTTGTAGTATTTTTTTATTTCTGAAATATTTGACCCTACTCTCTACCTTATTAAAACAAATACATTTTTCTATACTTGGTTTGCTACTACAATTGTGTGTTAAGATAAACTTTAAGAAAACTGGTTTACATTCTGATAATTTCGAATTAAAAATTTTCAAAGGAATCATTTTTTTCAATCGAACAGTTAGAATTTAATCAAACTTTTAAACATCAGTCAGCATTTAAATCATTTAATTATCTTAACGAATCTAATTATAAATAGATATGTGTCTTTTAGTTTAGCGCAAAATTTACAATGTGTTTACAATTTAAAATTTACAATTTAAAATTTAAAATTTACAGCTAAATATTTTTATGGGAAACGATATATTGCACAGGGTTGAATTAATTCCGGCTTTAGGTCTTAAAATTGTTTTAACTTAAATTTTCATATGCGCATAGATAATAACTATAAAAATTCATCCGGTTTGTACGTTTAAAGAAAAGAGTGAAAGTTTACTCAGAAGGCACTTTAAGAAAATTCTGTTTTGTGCTATTTTACTCACGTATCTCAAATTGTATTATGTAGTGGAAAATCTTGGTGAAACTAAAAAAAAAAATATTAAATAAATATTAATATAGGCCCTATATTAAATAAAAAAAAAAAAAAAAAAAAACTATTCCTTAAAAAACTAGCAGTTCAAATACACAATATAGATAGTGTATATTATCAAATTTTAAGAAGATCTAATTAAGTAAAATATATTTTTCCAAAAATATTTATTTTAACACTTGATTCACAATACATTTTGGAAGTAAGCTTATATGCAAGACGATTGGTACACATGCCTAGTTTGGGATCAACTTTTTACTATCCCACCAAAAACTGAAATAAAGTATGATATCCTGCTCATAAACAAAAATTTTCTGCAAATAAACCTTCGTATAAGGGGGCGAAATATTGTAATAAATTACCTGCTGAAATAACGGAAATAAAAGAAATGCCAAATTAAAAGGATTTTAACGGTCACTTGCTCTAAAGAACGCTTTATTCTCTTGCAGAATTTATTTCATGAGGTAGTATATAAATATAGATCACATTTTATAACTACATGATACTTTTATTTAGATTAAGAAATAAAAGACGTCATTCATGTATAATTAATGTGTATATATTTTGAATAAAAAGAATATTGAATAGAATAGTACAAGTTAAAAGGGTTGGGGAATCTTCTTAACTTTTCAAATTATATTTATATTATGAAAGATCCATAAAAGTGTTTATTGTAGTGCTTGCTTTAATTCTGAACACCCAGCTGTGGTATTAATAGAGTTTTTGCACATACCCTAATTGATACGATAAATGCTAAACGACTTTTAATACATTGCAGATTTGTCTATTGTTACTATTTAAACTTATGAAAAACTTGTTGGAATATGATCCATGGTAAAAACTCCATGTTAGTTATGCAATTTAACCTCCCTGTACAACGTATATCCATAAATGTGCCAATTTAAAAATAGCGTGAATAGTTACCGTTTGTTGCAAAAACTCTCTAATTAATATACTTACTATAGTCCGTTTTTTTAAGCCTGATCCTTCTAAGGAGAGATGGTGGTGGGGGTTTGTTTATACTTGCTAATATCCCATTGGCTAGAGCCCTTTGGTTTTTTTGTTGGTTTTTTGTTGTTTTTGTTTTATTTTACTGTTGCATACTAGCTGGTAATTTTACATAACAACATTTTGTGTATCAGTTTTACAATATTATTGGTAGCAGTTGCTTTTTTATCAGTTTATTTTAGAACTGTTACTTTTTAACAAGGAATAGGTTTGGCTTAAAAATATAACAGCTGACTAGGAGTTATTGAAAGACATTATAACTTATTTAAAACGTTATTTGAGAAAATCTGATACTCTAGGATGTTTGTCACGAGTTAAAATGTTTTTTTACAGTTGAAATCCCTCCCCCACCCCAATATTCTCGTGAAGGATCAGGTTTAAAAAAACGGACTATAGTAAACGTGTTGCTCGAAATCGAGCAATTTATTTTAATACAATACAAATGTTAGGCCTACTTTTATCTCTAAATCAATGCCATCCGACCAATCCATCGTGAATATCTGCAATCACCAAAACTACAGGTATTTACAGCTGATTATTAACAGACGCTTGAAATGCTTTATTTAATCCCAATGTTATTTAAATGGGAAATTTTGAGATTTCAATGGTGGATAACCCCTTTATTTTTCCTTCAGATTCTCATCAGTTTTTGGCGGAAACAACTACGGACCAAGCCCTAAACAACGACACCAATAACTTGAAAATCGGTTGAAAATTGTGGGAGGAGTTCTCAAGACAAAAAACCCCTTAGCGTATTAAATAAGTATAGATTTCTACAAGGGTTTCGTCTGTTACACCCCTTTTCTAAACTAATGAACCGATTTTTAAAATTGAGGTGTCATTATAAAGCTTATGATGTAGCGCGTGGGCGAATGATGATTAAAAATATAAATTCGTTTTGGGCTTCACCCTTCTTTCCTTTGATTTATTTCTAGAGTGCGCTTTAAAATGTTGACTAACTTTTATTACAAGATTTTAATGTAAAATTTAACAGCCAATTACCTTCAGATGAATTTTAAAGCCAGATATTAAACAAAAATAGAGCTCTGTCAATTCATAAACAACATTCGCCTACTGTAGGCGAGTTTCTCTCACACAGAATCATAAAATGCGCAATTTGCGCACGGGCCTCCCTAGTGTTATAATTATAGTGTATATGTCTAGGGGTTATTTAAATTTGTAAGCCACTTATTGGTATAACTTTACCGATGAATTTTAAAAAATTCAAGAAAAAAATAATATAAAAAATACTGATTACTACTAATATTTCACTGGCAAATACATTTCTACAATGTATTATCACAAATAATTAACGTTTTGCTCGATGCATTTTGGGTTGTTTCGAATTGTTTTCTATTCTGTAAGATAATTTTTCAACAGAAGGTATTTGTTTGTGTTATTTGATCTAAAACGCAAACAGCACAGCTTGAGCCCATTAGACTTTACGTCCATTGACATAAAATGTGTAATAGCCAAACCATCTGCCTGATACATGTTCGAATCGGCTGTGAAACCCACTACAACGCTATTAAACGATGGGTATCGAGTCGTGGAATAGCACTGATGGGGAGAAGAAAATAGTTCGCACATATTCTAATAAAAATACTCATACATAAATTCACATGTAAATATTTTATTGAATACAGACCTAAATGCTACAAGGATCAATATTTAAGGAATTTATTGTAAAATAATCAATTATAATTTTAGAATGAGCTTATGCATTATGAATATTTTACTATCCTACAGTATCATAAAAAAACGTGATATAAAATTAATTCATATAAATTTTAAAACAATTACTTTGCTATTTCTTGACTTTATTGAATAAAAAAAGTTGCAATTACTTTAAGAATATAGGCTAGCAAACAAAAATTTTCAAAATAGGCTTCTATAGGTTTTATGTAAACTTTTAATTTATCAAAGGAGATATCATTACGAGTTTTATTACAATTTATTACAATAGTGCCACTATTGATTTTATTATGGTTTAAACTCCATGAATAGCAAAACAAAGCATTTTTAAGTTCCTTTTTAACAAATTATGTGAAGAACTCCTTGAGTATTGCAATACCAGTAATTAAATTCATTGTTTAAAAATTGTGTAATAATTATATTTTATTGGTGGTACAAAACAAAGCAACACCAGTGACCAATGAGTTATATCATCGTTTAATGAATCCCAATTCGAAGATTTCATCTAGTGATAAAGCAATTCAATAAAGTAAAACATTCTAACTATAATTACTCAATAATCCTGCAAATGATTAGCTTAGTTTGATTTAAGTTCAGTCTTTAATGTTGTATATATTTTAGTAAGCACACTCAATTATTTTACGTTATAACTTAATTATAGTTGAAATAGATTCAATTTCTGACTATTAGTTTGTTTTTATATTTTAGTTCAATTGTAGTTTTTTTTTTTATGTAACGACTAATATTTACGAATCCTGAGTCCAGATTTTCACCACAGGTAAAACTGTATTAGTAGTTAGTAAATGGGTTGAAATCTTTAACCTAAAAAGGTTACGTTGTGACAAAAGGTATATAAATATTCTAAAAACGAAATTAAACTTTTGCAATCTTATACAATAACCTAATGCAATTTAATTTCATAAGAAAGTCCAACAGTTGAATAATATTCAAAATGATGTTATAAAATAAATTTAATGCGTTTTATTGTTCAGTAAATACTAACCTAAATAATAAAATGTTATTAAATAAAGCAATTGCAGTCAACATACATTTTCTTTGCTGTATTAAAGATTACGAGGTAAACCGTGCGCAAATTGTGCATTTTATGATTCTGTATGAGTGAAACTCACCTACAGTACGTGAATGTTGATTATGAAGTGACAGAGATCTATTTTTGTTTACTATCTGGATTTTAAAATTCATCTGAAGGTAATCAGCTGTTAAATTTTAATTCACATTAATGAACTTGCAATGAAAGTTGGTCAACATTTTAAAGCGCCCTCTAGAAATAAATTAAATGCGAAGGGGCAAAGCCCTAAATAATATGACCTTTTTAATTACGATTCGCCACTGCGGTATAAACTAAGCCTTAAAATGACACTTCAATCTTAAAAATCGGTTCAGTAGGTTGAGTGAAAAAGGGACGTAACAGACGAAACCCTTATAGAAATAAGAAGATAGATGTATGATTTTTGCAAGATTTTTATGATGTTCGAGGTTAATTTTCAAAGCATATCACCCCATCTAACCCAAGACTTTGAACATTGTCAAAATTCTTCTTGTACAACAATAATAGATATATGATTGATTAAATTTCTTGGAAATGCAATATTTTACGTAAATCATCATCCAGTTATTATAATATCACAGAGTTTTCTAATTACTAACATACTTCCTTATACATAATAAAATTTAAAAAATTGACATCGGGTTGGATTAATGTAGTTACTTGCACGTTGATGTTGAGAAATTACCCCTCAAATAAGGGTTTGTCGCCACAGCTGGCGGCCTTGTTAGGGCCTGCATCAATCATATTGCCCTCGCGGTGGCGCGGCGGTAGGGGTAGAACTAGGGGTAGGGGTGGGGGCTGGCCACTGATTTGGAGGGATCAAATTGCTGGTAAGGTTGCAGTGGACAAGCAATAATGAATAATATATACTGTATATACTGTAACTGTAGTTACTAGAAAAACATGAATTTGTTAAAATTTTATTTATAGATGAAAATAGATTTTACTGGTAATAATTTAGCTACGTGGTCTTCTTTAATTAATAAGTATTTTAAAAATAATAACACAATGCACCAAATATAAAATATTAGGACCTATAATTTTCAATGAGTTTAATGCGTATACTTTACTCGCGTTTTTTACGTAAAGTATTATAACGAATAATCTTGTCTTAATTCGTTGAATAAGATTTTTGATAAGTCTAGCGAGAGAAGTTTTAAGTGATTTCACAGAATATTTACAGTAAAACATTTACCAAATCACAGTCGCGTTTATATTTACCTTAGTAACCTTACATTAGTTTATCCCATCCTTTGTTAGGCCTATATCATTTTTAAGGTAAGAATATCTTGTTAAAATCGATTGTGTCAATGAACTATTAGGACAATGAACTTATCATAAACATGACAGAACGTTGACCTGTACTTAAGTTTGTTCCTTTTTTGGGGAGGGGGGTTGTTAAATTATCAAACTAACATGAACATGTTAGCTATGAACATCCCAAAAAGGCTAATCATATACATTTTATTACGATATTTAATAAAATTGAATTTCAAATGATCCTGCAGGTCATGTTTTATTGACAAAGCTGAAGAGTCATCTTCACCCTTGTAAAAACACTGAAAACAAGCCTCCGCATTCCCCTGTTCGAACGTTGTTTTTGGATATTTAATCGTAAAGTATATGTTTTATTGTAGATTAAGGTTAGAGCTAGGTCCCTCATACCTAATATATTATTAAAAATAAAAGTATTAATAGAAAAAAAATCTTAAAGTAAGGAAAACTGAGTTAATTAGCGACTTCACTAAGAATAATATTTTAAAGTTTTTAAATTTTTAAGGTATTGGAGGCCTAATATATCTATTCAACTAAATGATTACCAAGTTTGAAGAAAATCGATCAAAAATCTCGTTCGAAACAGGGGAATAAAATACCATGTTTTGCCTAAAAGCCCCATGGTTAACATTGCAGACTACGCTACTAGCACAAAGGTGAACTCTTAATGCAGGCTGACTCTTATTGTAGACAGTTGTTAGTTTTTTTATTTCCTGAATTTATAGAAAAATAACAAATAAAATAAGCATAACAAAGAAATGTGAGATGTATGTGGGATAGTTTACCAAAGAACATAAGTCAAAATGTTCCACCCATTAAGCACTGAGTGTGATTAAGTTCACTCTACTTGGCCCAGACGTCTGATCCAAGTTGCACTCTGAAATCACTTCTTACATTAAGTTTTTCTGATAAAAAGCTAGTTACTTTTTTCTATTTCCTAAGATAAAAAAGTTAAATTGGTCGAAATATTTTTATTCATATAATAAACTATTAAGATATGTTTTATATTTGACACAAATCAAATATGCCATGTTTTTGAAGAGTTGAGGCTTCCACGGACGATATTGTTACCTGTTGATATTCTGGCGAATATCATCGACCCAGAAACATGGCGCCTTCCAGAACCCATCTCAACAGGTAATGCCATGTAGAATTACACATCTCTACCAAATTTGGTATCGATCGGACCGTTTTTACAACGGTACATTTTATGAGTTATCGTGTCTAGGTACACATAAATTTTTATGACCATTATTTTTTGTCTCTGGGCACCTCAAAACGAAAAAGTAACATGGTCCCGGGCTTAGGTCTTACTATGAGACTTACGTCAATGGCTTACTCCCTATGGGAAATCCGCTAAAAAAAAGAAAAACCATTGGAGAAAAAAAATTTTTCGTACAAACATTGCTTGTTTTAAATTATAAAATAAGATACATAAAAATGTCTGCAAAATGTGTGAGTTAAAGCCAGAGGAAAACAATGAAGATTACTGATGAATGAAAATAATTAAAATGATTACATTTTTGGAGGCAGTATTCTCTTTCTAATGTTCACGCAATGACCTGCAATTACAAGTTTTTTTTTTTAAACTGCACCTAATTCTTTTATTGAAGCCACAATAGAATTTCAATGGCAATTAAAATTAAAATGGCAATGCCAGTCACAAATGGTTAAAATGGTGTTTATGGAGTTATTGTGACAAAGCCAATAACTCCATCAAGAATTTTCATAAGTTTCCTTTGGTGTTGAAAACCCATTACCATAATTTGGATAGATTATTCAGAAGCCTTATTTATATAAATATACAGCACATAGGAATGAAAAAATTCTTGCTGTGTCTAGTTAGTTCATTCGTCAATGCGTAAAACATCAATTATTAAAAAGTAATAGATTTTAGAACCAGTATTAGTTAATAGTATTTCTAAATGCAAAGTTGAAGGGAGGAGCCTTCTTTTGTATTGTACTTTAACGCGACTCTTGGTCAAAATCTTACATTCCTGTGATTTACTTAAAATGCACTACTATTTAAAATCGGCAGAGTTGTATCTGAATATGTTCGCAGTATATTACCTTTACTTATTAATTTCACCATATACTTAGAAGAAGTGCACTGCATGTAATGTGAGTAAAATTTGATGGAAGCTGTTTAGTTAAAAAAAAAAACATAATCTTAAAAACTTTATTAGTCTTAAAAGTGTATTAAATTGATAAAAGTTTACAGAAGCTAAACTTAACTACAATAGCATTAGTATAGAGTTGATGAAAATAATACAACACAGGACAAACACTCGGTTTTCGTTCAAACAATCTATATGGAATGTTTGTTGATTGTCAGTAACAGTGCATTTAAATGATAAGGCCGCGTTATATCTGTTTATTGCGAGAGGGATAATAACTACTCGTGATATCAAAATTAATAAAACTTAAAAACACTAAAGCACTCGCTGTGATATTTCATACTTAATTAATGATATGCTTGATAATGGATCAGTGTTTTAATTTCACTTTGCTTTAAATAAGTTTGTAAACACATAAAATGAAGTTAATTTTGATATTCATGTCTTTGGTGATTACACTCGTTTAAAAAAAATTATAAGTATTATATTTTTTATATCATTACTTGTAATTAATTTATTTAAAACTTTGTAATTATTTTCTTAAATTATTTTCTTCCTTTTAAACCCCATTCTTGATGAACATTACTGGAAACTCGGTTTTACAGTAAAAAAAGCGAAATAAAGAAATAGTCCTAGGTGACAATACAACTGATGAGTTTAGTTTTGATATATACTTTTTGACAAAATATACTTAAACTTAAATTGAACTTAAGTAGGTGATACGCACCTGGTAGATTTCCAAAGATGAACATCAGATTTAATAACATTTCACCACCAAAGTATGATTGGATATATAAATACATTGTTAAATACTCGTAAACAATTCATCTATTAACTAATCATTTGCACTATAACTTCATATTTTTAAATTATCAACTACAATATTTAAATTACGTTTTGCAGGATTTTTTAATGTTTCAACAATTGTGTGTACGGTCTAACAACAATATATTCACACATTGCTACTTTTGAAGTTTGATTTAGATACACACTTGTTATGCCCACTATATCGTGTAATTTATTGTATAATTGATTTTTATTTTAATAAGTTATTTTAATAAATAAAAATAATCTTAATATAAAGTTTAAAAAATGGCCATCTGCATAAGATTTATTCTGTTCATTTGAGTTTTGCTAAATTTGAAATCGATTGTCAGAATTAAAGAATTTTAATGTGGAAAAATCAGAATTTGAATGAAATCGACCTTATGTCAAATTTAAAATGTATCATTTACATAATGGAATTCACATTCATGCGTTTACATTTACATTATGCAGTTGTATTTTTTATCATCTGGTTACACAAAAACATCTAAGTTTGTCAGTGCAACGATTGACGAGGGGATTCTTGCATATACAATTTCTGTCACAAAAGCTTTGCGAATATCTTTTATATTACAAAACTTTTATATTCTCAGTCCAAATGGAATACATTCGTAACCTTAACTGTAATGTATAATCTCATTCCCAGCATTCTGAGGATAACAATGTTTCTTTTGAAAAGGAAACAAATGGACGGGGGCGCTGTGGTTTTATATTTCTTCCCCACTCATATCTTAGCCTATTCAAAATGGTTTTGATATTCCTCTTAAGTATTTTTAACTTTTTCAAGTCAGTAAAAGCTTAAGTTTTTGTACATTCCAATTTTACAAACAAACAATCATTCATCATCCCTAAATTTTACATGGATAAATTTTGTTACAAAAATAAAAAAAAAATTAACAAAGTAATTATAATATCTTAGAAATATGGAAATTTTATTTCAACTTGAGAAAATCTCGACTTTGTCTCGAGCTTGAATCACGATCCCAAAACTGTCTAAATGCTACTTACAGCCCTTGTAACAAAAAATAATATTTTTACAGTAATGGGCTATCTCCAGAAGACAGCCGAGGGTAACGAAGTGTTAGATTTCAAGGCATTAACTGAGACAGCTATATATACATATACATCGTATGGCTATCATAGCTAGCTACCAACTTAAATAATAACAATAAAATAAATCAAAGATGTTCTGCAGTGCAAAGCACCTGCGTCTATACGTTTAAAAGCGGCCTCGGAAATTTCCGTTTGGATTTGGTTTGGCAACTGGCTTAGCTGAGAGATCACTTGTGTAATAGTTCAGCTGCCAAAAATTGTTGTTCGTTTAGCACCACCCGGGGAGTACGTGCAGCTTTAATGGAATGTTGCGGACGCGAACATCATCACCTCCCATTTTAGGCTGATTTTAGGTGACAGCACTTTTCTGTTTTGTACTAGAACCGTAATGACAAATTACGTAATCTCATCGCCAGTATACCTTATATCCACTTCAGTACATCGCCTGATCCCACTTGATGTTTCTAATGTCTGATTTCCGCTCCCTGATCTCCCTGACAAGTACTTCTTGAGTGTTCTTGTCACTCACTCACTTCTCAACGATTTACGATATTTATCATCCTCCCCTTTTCTTTTTCTGATTCGTAGTAAAATTTATATCTTGTTGAAAATTAATGTACTACCAAAATATATAACTTAGCATTTATTTCAAATTTAGTTTATTTCGGCTCAAAAATTTTCTAGGCTAATTTTGGTTTTACTAATACCATACTTATGATGTTTAATGTCTTAACACGTTATTAATTTATATTTGTTTTATTCATAGAGATTATATTGATAAAGTTTTATAGAATTGGAATGAATTTCGCACTATGATTTAATTTAAGAGTATTTTTTATTAACAATTGAAAACATTTTAAAATGAAGAAGAGGCTGTTATGTGAAACTTTGCCATTCAGATGGAGCATTCTTAAAACATAAACCGATGTACTGTATAGACACTCTAGACCAGTGTTTCTCAACCGGTGGTACGCGTACCACTGGTGGTACGCGAGAGCATTTCAGGTGGTACGGGAGAGACAAAGGAAGATAAAAATTAAATACACGAAAAATGAGAAAAGCACTTTTGAACTACGTATCTACTTGATGGCGACAGCCGTTTTGGTCAGCTCAGTTCAGCGTTACTACGTTTTTACACATAATTTGAGAGACTCCGATATGTAACTTTACCTCTTCTTACTAAAACAATTGCTTCCCAACTTAACAAATTAAAATTATTTTAAGTTGATACTCCTATTCCGCGCATATTTATACTAATGAATAATGGTTTTGTGTCCAGTACCCGTCTGAACCCTTGAATTAGGGCTATTACCTTGCCTATTTACCTTTTACTACTTGAAGTTACAAGACATATGCTCCTCAGAAACATTTAACGAGAGGGAAAATTAATTTGGTCATATTCAAGGAGAATTTGAAGTTCATCACTTGGTAACCCTGGAACACATTCTGTGTATTCTAATTAGGTTAAACCAACCTCGTTGGTATAGTTGGTGTATTCTTTCGGTAAAGCCAAAATCCAGTCAGGTCAAAATAGTTTGTGACGTGACCGTTATTTGTGCATGTGTAAAATTAGTCCTGATTATTACATTAATCAGCTCCCTGAAAGGGATTATTTCCTGAGCAAGAAATAAAAGCAAGTTTCCCTTTCACAACCTCTTTTGCTGTTAATATTATTTATTAGTTTGGTAATTTTGTATTTTTATTGTTTTATTTACTTTTGTAGAGATGCAAAATAACCTTTTTCGCTGTAAGTGTGTATTTTAAACAATTTGTTTCAATTGCATTGTAGGCACTATGAAACTTTGTTTATAAAGCCAGCAGCTAGCAATTCTTAGTTTCAAAGTGTAAAACATAATATTGGCCTATTTACGTTAAATAATTATCACAGTAGTATTTGAATAGCTTCAATATTCATCCCTATTTATGATTTTTTTAAATTAAAATATAACTTTTAAAATTAATGGTTTTAAATGTGAGTTTCATTTTTTTTCTCAGACTAGGCCTACTAATGAGGGACCTGTAATGAAATATATTAAAAGGAAAACATTTGTAAGGCGGTGGGGGGAGGTTATGTATGAGTTTGGGTGGTACGCCAAAAAATTGAAAAGCCTCAGGTGGTACGCGGGCACCAAAAGGTTGGGAAACACTGCTCTAGACAGTCCTGATTCTACCTTAGTACTTTCTTCGTTCATAAAAATGTGTTAGTAAGCATGTAAAATATCAATGTTCAATAAATATTTACAAAAATATCATCAAAACGTTACGTTATCATTAAACGTGACTATAAACATTTTGCAAACAAATTAAGTAAAATCTTTAGGAAAGTTTTTCTTGATTTATTAGATTTTTTTAGATTTATAAGTCTTTTTTTATAACATGTTACTAAACTACGTATTAGTATGAGGGGTTTTTCATAGAAAAATATTGCAGAAAGTATTGAGGTTAGGAAAGTCGGCTTCAAGTTTCACGGCTAAGTGACCACCTGTTCCGGAACGCTGAGGCCAAAACATGGCAAGTCCATTAATCAACGGACTGTTGTCCCCTCCCCTCCCTTCCATGTCATGACTGCTATAACAATCCAACTTTGGTGTTGGGAGAACGTGAAATCTGTGGAATCAGACAAATACATATATAAATAGTTTAATAGCAAAACGTTAATTTACTTAAAGATGTAACTAAGGAAATAAAGAAATTGTTAAAGGGTGTAGACACTATGAATTGGCATAATTTGAAAGATTTAAAGTAAAAAAGTTTGACAATATATTGCAATTTTAAGTGGTGTTCTGTTTCATTCAATGAATAATAATAATATTTTATAAAATTTTACCCTTTATTTTTTTACCTTAAGACATTATTTTTACCATGTATTTTTAAGTAAAACACTGAATAATTAATTAATAACGTGATGATAATACGTGATAATCAGTTCAGATGCTTAAGTAGTGATATACCGACGAAGAAGATTTACTTGAAATTAATAATGTTTAGTTTAAAGTGGATATGTACGTACACCAAATTAAATCACACATTAATAGATTATCAATATAAACAATATAATTCACTACAGGTCATATGCATTTTAAAACATTATGCCAATATAACTTTATAATATAACGAATGGTTTAATTGTTCACAAAATTGCCTTAAGAGTCGTCTTCAATATTGTAAAATTACTGGGAAAATAGCATGTTCCTGTTTCGGACTTTATTTTTAAGTATTTATCATAAACATCATATGTTCTATAAGATTAAAAATAGATGAAGATGTAAGGTTAAATTGTATTTGCACAGCAAATGTTATGTTTAAAAATTCCGTAAAAAACCGGGCTCCAAAACAGAAGAGTAGGAAACCATACTTCGTCCAAAAATCATGCAGGTTACATTGCCAACTGCGTTACTAGCCCAAAGGTGAAGATAACACATAGTAAGGTAATGAAAGTGAAATAACCTGTCTCAAAACTTATTCCCCTCAGTCCTTTTATTCAGGATTGCACAAACGCTTTCTCATTACATTAATAGTTTAAGAAGAAACTATTGTATTACTGTAAAATAAAAGATGAATTTCCTTTTTATGTAATATGTACGCTAGAGTATAAAAATAGTTTTACGTTGTCCTAATCCATTGCGACGTCCTTGTACCGTATTGAATTTTAGAAAAATGAAAGATACTATATTCTGTTTTATTTGATTATATATAAAATCGCCTTATTTTTTTAAAATTTACCATTATTAAAATTATATAAAAAATACAAGAGTGAATTTCCATTGGCTTCTGTAAATTGTTTAAATGTTATTGATACCAACGTAATCACCACATAAAACAATCTATTTACATAAATACTTAAAGGTAACAATCTAAATATCGAACTATTGGGCACCTTTGCATGGTTCCATGATTGCCTGCAAAAATAGAAACTCAAAATACGAACTCCTCAGGTGGACCGAACATTACCAAGTTATTTCATCAGGCGGTAACGTTTTATGCCAGCGGACTGAACATGTTACGACTTGTCATGCCCACTGATACTTCGCTGCGATTTAGGAAGGTGGTAAACTTGGAACAGGCTAATAGTAACATTAAATTTATTTTTTATTATTGAATTTAATATTCATAGGCCTACCATTAAAAGTTTTAGTATGAATGGGAGGATTTTAAAATCGCTAGGCATATTTAGGATGAAAATTCTTTTAGAAATAAGGATAAAAAAAATAAAAACTCTTCATTACTTTTTCTTGGAAATGTTTTGTGGTTTTGAGGAAAAATGTTTTGAAAAATTCAGATAGTGTAAAAGTTGTATACAGACCTTTCCCTTCCATTCTTAAGATTCAATTTTTTAAACTAAATAAAAAACTGTCTCCTGATACCTGTCTGGTAATACAAGAAACGCCCCTCGTTGAAATACTTATGTTACCCGAAAAGCTATTTTAAAAACTGCTATTGATCAAAACATTACCACACTAACATCCTTCGTATGGTATCTAGTACTTTTGTAATCCCATACTGACATTATTTTCACTGTTGTTATTGATGGCATAAAAATTAACAATATCCATTTGACACACTCTCAGTCTATTTGCATTACAATGTCTGCTTGCAACTCAAACCTCAGATGCTTGTGTTGTCAACCACTCCCCATCCTGTACAAACAACCAAGTCACTCTGATCGACCAGTTCAGTAATCACAAACAATTATAACCACCGATTTATTATCGAGGTTGTTCACCTCTATTACTTAACATAGAAACAATTCAAAAGAAAATTTTTTGTTCTAAGTAATCTATGTAAATAAAGAAAACAATTTTGATTATAACTTTTTTAATGCTTTAATTTTAATTTACATGGTTTTGATACATCAAATACACTACTGCCAGTGGTTTTTAAAGCTCATGGAAACATTTTGTACATATTTTACACATTGACGACTTTTTAAATAAATTCTAGTTTAAAATAAACATTTTATTTTTTGATTATTAATATTTCGTAGTATTATTCTTGTATGTTATCAAATAACTACTTTAAAAATTTATGGTACCAAAATGTAATTCAAGGCTAAAATATATTCGACATGTAGTAAAGTTCCATAGTCCCAGCATAACTTCAGTCAGTTACAGAAGTGTCATTTCCTTGCCAGCAGCCAGCGCAAGTTTGAGTTAAACTTAATTAATCGTGCTTCCTCAGGCCTATTCTAATTAATATTCCAATATTTCATGTCGTCAATAAGGTCACACTACTACCAAGTATGCAAGGTTAATGCTTTATCTTAGAGAATATAATTAAAATGTGTATTTATGTTCATTACACTACTGCAATTTGTTATAAACATATTTATATATTCTTTCATATGCAAATTCTTACGAGTTCATGAAATATGACATGCTATTGCATTGTTTGATATTAAAAGTAAGTAGAATAAATGTTATCATTCTAAAGAACTAATAAAATTGTTCCATACAACAAATCTACCAACATTTTTTATTGATTTATTTTTACTTTAGATTACGTATGATATGTCATGGCTCTAAAGAGATTTCTAAACATATATTAATGTAAATGGTTTTCAGAGACAATCCATCACAAATTAGCGAAGTGAGTTTCTCAGTTAATCAGGTCATGGAATTAAGGCTCCGGCCTACCTGAACCCGAATGCTGCCTCGCGGTCGTTGAAATAGCGCTAGGCGGGTTTAATGGATGCAGAGATTTTCGGGAATTGTGTTTTAAAATTAACTCATTAAGACAGAGATTGACCTTTAACTTTTTCTAAAAGAATAAAGAAGAATCTCGTCTTCTCTGCTTTTAGAATTTTTTAATAAAATGTCTAATTTCAGCTATAATTGTATAAAATCTTCTGTTTTTTTCAATGCAAATGCAAGGATGTTTTTATAATCCTGTTATCTTCTGCTAAATGCCGCCTAGAGCTAGAACCAAGTCATATTAAAGTAAAAAAATGGTGCTAAATTTCATTTGCTACACTTTGGTAGATTCATCAAAACTAATGGAAAACTTCAGTTAAAAATGTGTTACCTGTATTTAAATATTTATTATTTATTCCCTCGTTTCTAGTGATGAAATGCACATTGTTTCGTAAATACTTATGCCTATTTTAAAAGTAAACATCAACAATTGACAAAACATCATGTTTTTACTGATTGGTGACGGAAAAGGAACGCAATAATTTACAAAACAATAACAACTTACATATTTATACATTTATCCCAGTTAAGGTTTATTATTCTAAAAACATGGACGTACAGTGTAAAAGCCTCTGAACTTTAACTTAACCACTTTTTTGTGATTTAGGAATACATCAATAATTTTAGCTGAACATCCTCTAAACTTCACGTAATATGACTAGACTGACTGAAAACGTGAAAAACAAACAAACTAGCATGAAAAAATGTATATCGTGAATAACCCTAGATATCAGGAACACTGTTCTTGAAAGGACAACGATGAGGTGATCAATGTGAGGCCCCCTGCGGTTAACTTAACCCCTAAAAATTTAACAAGGTCTAGGAAACTATGTTATTCACTTAAGATATTTATGTTAACGTAGGAACGCAAAATGCAAAATTATATATTGTATGTATATTTTACCAGTCTTATTTTCTTACAATAAGAAACACATATATTATACCCAAAGCGTAAAATGTTGCATCAAGAAATTTTAACAGTTTATCAATGAAAGAATGCCATTGTCGAAATACAAAGGCCCGTTAGCCGTTCAAGGCTTTAATCATTGACAACAATAGGGTGTAAATTAATTATCTTGATACCATAAACGATCACATTAAACTGATTACAACATTTGGGGACTCATATTTATTTGTATAATGTTTTTTTTTTTTTCTTGAACAAATATACAAAAGGGTACCAGAGAGATCAGGGACACACTGCATAGTGATAAACAAATATTTAATGTTTTTTTTTTTTTTTTAAGTTGAGAAGCATGTACTGTATTTATTATTTGATCGAATTTGTAATGGATTTTGAGAATTATATAGTAGCATCTCCCCTGTGTCATTTAACATATTTAGTTCCAGAAACTAGTTTGTTTTCTAATTTGATTTTTAAATTTTATCTTTAAAATCTTTTTCATAAATTATTAAAAGCGAATATTTTTCCTTACTCTCAATGTTTGTCATGATCATTCTGTCTCAATTGAACCACAAATAACTATTGAACGAAACATTTTCTATTTTTTGCTAACATTATCTTATTGTATTTAGGAAAGGTTTCCTCAAATATTCATTGAAAATTTCAAACCATTATTGAATTTTAAAAGTTTACAATATTTAACAAATTTTCTAGTGTTGATTCAATGAACGTAGATTTATGGAATTGGCGTTTTTGTGTACATTGTTTTACTACACCTCGATATTTTTGACAATGTAAGTTTTTTTAATTATATGCATCTTACGTATGATGATCAATTGTAGTTTTCATCACAAAGAAGTGATTTTTTTCGCAAAAAAAATTGCGCAAAATTGTTTTAAGCTTAGATGTGATTGACCACAACTAAAAAAGTATATAAAAATAAATAAATAAATTTAAATTTCATCATCTTTTTATATTCCATGGTTGAGATCCATCTTAATTTAAACATTCTTAGACCACAGCTGCTGAGTTAAATGAATTTAATGTCAGAATCTTGCATGTCAAATTTAGTTTTCAACCGATTTTTGTTTTAATTGTTTTGCATTTCTTTTGAATCAGTTCTGTTTTTCTTGGAGAAAACACGACTTATAAGATTAGTGCACAAAATATCAGATGTTTATACAGTGCAACTTTATTAGGCGACGATAATTGCTGTATTAGTGGATTAAATGAATAATGGAAAATCGCTGTTTTAGATGGATAAAGACGAAAAACGTATAATGTAATCTTTGTTACGATCACTTTGTTTTAATTATTTAAGAAATTAAAGACTGTTTTTTCTATAACTCAGGTTGAAATAATAAAACGTCTTCCAACACTAATCGATATATTTACACTTATACTGTAATTGTTTACAAGACGGTAAATATATATAAAAGATCTTACCGTCTATATTTACCGTCTTGTAAACAATTACAGTATAAGTGTAAATATATCGAGTAGTGTTGGAAGACGTTTTATTATTTCAACCTGAATATCAGTACCAGCACGTATAATGCTAATCAAGAAGTTATTTTCTATAACGTGATTCAATACTTGGTGGTTTGCTGGCCAAGTAAAAATAATTTTTCATATTTCATTCTTAAATTGTGATTTATTTGGAATTAAAAAAATAATATTACATTTACACGAAGAAAAAATCTATAGTCAAAGGAAGTGTTTATGAACCTGAGTTTTTATTCAGTCTGTATAAAAAACTTTTACTAAAAATACCTTTCCCTCTTAGCACAGAGGACTAAAGCGGATTTTTAAGTGAAACATCAAGAAATGAAATAATCACACTCTAATGAAGAAAAGTATATTTGTATATAATTAATAAAAATGGCTGTTAACTTGCGCATCAGGTTAACACAAGCTATCTCTTTTGGGCGGTTTACAATTTGAATAAAAAAAAGGACGAAAACCGATTTGTCTAATCTCTCCTGAAAGGAATTCTGCCCCTGGAATTTAGCAAAAGTTTTTTCAAACAGTTATTAAAAAAATAAGGTTTATGGATGAAAAAGGTCATAAAAAATTCTTTTTTACTCATTTGTATTGTGTTGTTTCTATTTCCTTTTTCTTTCTCAAACAAGTTACCTATTTTGTAATGTAAACAATACATCCTTGTGCATATGTGGAGTCAAATATATTGTATCTATGAGAGATTCTATTTATACACAAAACAAGGCATTTTTTATCATTCTGCGATAAATCTTCCTGTTTTATGTCCTCTCTATGTAACAAAAGCGTTTTTTTTTTTTGTGCTAGGAATGAAAAACCAGGTGAAATATTTTTTAGGTCCTAGGACTGAAAAATCAGCTGTTTTCTAAGTGTTATTTATTAATTTTCTATGCACAATAGTAAACTTCAAATGTTATAGAAAGCATTGTTTGTAAAAAAGAAAAATGTAAACAATATTTATTACTTACTTTGTAAATATAACCTCGAGAATACAACCTTATAGTTAGTATTTTTAACGATGAAAAGTGTGATTCCGCATTACAATAAAAAACGTTGTTCATCACTCGGAGCAAAAGTCTCTTTTTATCGCTTAATCGTTTATAAAAACTCGTCTGCTCCTCGCTATTAAGACACGATTGCGCTCTGAAGAGCCGGTTATAGTCCTAGTGATGAAAATTACTATTTTATTACAATTAACGATTTGAAGCAATATCGATGGGAGTAGGTACGCTCAGTACAAGCTTCGCAGCTCCTGTTTGGTTTCTATTGACAGCTTTATTTTACTGGGAGTGATTGATGATGTTTAGTTTAAGTAAATTTTTGTTTGCTTTTAATTAAGTTTCTGCAGCATTTCCAATATGAAATACCTATAGGTTAAAAGTAATTCATCATGGGCTTTGTGATTGAAAATTGAAAATATGCACTTCATCTGATTAACAACCTTTACCTATTTATAACAGGAAATAAACATTATGTTTTGATGCAGTTTAAGGAAAACCCAATTTGCAAATATTGTTATTTAACGACAAAAATAGAGATAGAATCTACAAAGTTGTTGCTTGTGGAAAGCAGTTGACATTTGAACTATCAAATAGTGATGCCCATCGGTCTCCGGATTACCAGTCATATGACGGCTGTCACTGATGTATAATGTCGGCCATGTTCTATATGAATCGCATTTTGATTCAATTTATTTGGCTCACTATTGCACTTTATTTATTGTTCACCTTCCATAAATATATATTTAAATTATGATATTAAAATTTAACACCAACTATATGTCTTAAAACACAAAAGTTGTATGATACAGTAAAATTAAAACAGGTTTATACCATTTTGTGAAGTTGGCATTACGAGAGTTAATGAAGTTTTCATAAAATGTGTCAATTGTTTTGGTGTCGACTGTAACAAATTCACAACATATAACTGAGAAACATGAAAAGACAGTCAAGTTGGTCACAAATAGTCCTGTTTGACAGTCATGTAGACTCTGAACGGTAAGCCAGTCACAGGGCAGAGCTGACCACATATTTTTACAATAAAATAATTTTTTGTTCAAGCAAGAAAGTGGGCCCTCTAAGGGGCCAATTAACCGTCTTCTATCCCAATTCTCACTTTTCCGGGTACTTGTAAAAAATTCCCATTAGAGGCAGATGCTTGTTGGTTCGGCTGGAGTCTCCTACTTCGTCAGTAACAACAAAATCCCAAAGTAATAAATTATCAAAATAACACGTAGGCCTACCAAGGATTTTTGTCAAGCATATGTTAATTATTGTCTTTCCTAAACCACCGAGGTATGTTTTTAAAATCTTTACTACATCAACAATAAACTTAAATTTAAAAACTCAAAAAGTTTGATATATTTCAGAAAAAGAAAAAAAAAACTTACAGAATTATTTTTTTGTTGTTGAAAGAATACACAGTAAATGGTGAAAACTTGAACGTTTGGTTTCAAAAAAGTTATAATTATTAATGTGTTATGAATTTAACGGTTACAAATAAGTAACCCCATAAAATTTGCAAGAAAATTTATTTGAAGTTAAATTTTATATTTATTACACCTGAACTATTTTATTTATTCATATTTTCTTCGTAGTATTTTCCGACTTAGATCGATAAATTACAACTTCGGTTGTACGACTCACATTGCAATAAGATATTAGTATCTTCCAATATAGTTATATACTTATTGATATTTTTGCAAATTTTTATAATACATTTGGCTGCTTATTAGTTTTGGCTAACATCAATTGCGACAAATATTTAACTAAACAATTTTCAAGCAAAACTCAAACATATTAAAATATTAAGTTTGAGGAACTCCTGATTGATAAATAGATTGTTGAGACTGATGAAACCAAGAACAGCTGGGAACTGCTGTGTAATTTCGTACATCATCCCTCAAGTTGCGGTCCGATATAATTGACAAGATGTGCGATACATTCATCTTATGTGGTCATCCTACAAGATGGGGCTAGTAACAAATTCATTCTGTAATACACAAAACTTGACAAGATTGAATTGTTGTATTAAGATTTCTTGTACGCTTTTTTAAATGAGTAGTGGCAGATCTATTTTCGATTGAATATACATAAATATGGTAGTAAAAATCAGAAAAATGTATGAGAAAAGATTAAACATTTGAACTGCAACAAATTTTATTATTATTATTGTTATTATTATTTTTTGTAATATAAAACTAAAAATAATGTAATCTAAAATCTAAAACACTGCATCAGTTTGATTAGTAATTGAATAAATGTAATTAAAAATTGTGTGAGCTAAACTAACTAACATAATAGTGTTTTTCATCACTATCACTGTTTGAGAAGATAAAACTTAATTTTAAGTAAAAATTATTTAAATAATCCTGAGTTAATTTTGTTGTATAGACTTCTTTGTAGAAGGTGTAAAGCTGTTTATCCGAACTGAGATGCTCATTGTCTCATAGGAGTGTCAGACTCTTACAGGCTCAACGTCCCACGGGCCACCGACTAAACCCCCCCCCCTCCCCTCATCAACCCCCTCCCCGCCCACCAAAAAAACCACATCACCGAGTACACTAGCCACGACCGTGATATTAAGCACATTATTTCAAGTTTACATGGTAAAAAAATTGTGTTTACACTTGTGTGAGACCATCTTATTTGAATAGCCCTTTACCTAACGATTAAAACGGTATCTCGAAGTACGGGCCTACGATGATTTTTAGCGGACTTTATTGGTAGATGATAAATGGAATATTAAGGAGTAGGAATAATTTGTAGAACTTGAAATACCATCCAAATGTGAGTTTTACCGTTAGTTTATGAGTACAAGTGGCCAAGGAAAGGCGAGATCGATGGATCGCATATGTACGAGGCTTATAAGTTAATAATATTAGTAGTTTCTGACATACAAATACCGCATTAATCGTTTAAATTCGGAAAACCATAACGTACAGGCCGCACGAAACCTAACCTTTAGGGCTCTATCACGGCCAATCCTGGTTATTTTAAACCGTTAAAACTTTCAATTGCAGGTCACACCAATGCGTTTATCATGTGTAAAGGGTAATAACCTGGAGAATATACATAATTCGCCTCCAAATTCAGCTCAAAAATACCTTTTTATGCAATACACAATAGAGTTTTAACCGTTGTAGAATAACGCATATTTCAGCCAAATAAAGCTCAAATTTACCCGTAATCAGCCTAATCAAATTAACTCAGAACAGGGCCAGGGAAGGACATGTGCCTTTTAATCTATTGTCACATTTAGTTTCAAGTGAAAATGTAATTTTATACAAGTTATAAAATATACGCAACAGTATATTTCATTAGTATTTATAAATTTTATTAATATTTTATTGTATTTGCCTTAAATTACGCCCTAGTAACATCTGAATCTTTAAAATTATTATTATAGGCCTAAGAGGTCAAATGAGTAAATCGTAGACAAAGTAACTAATGAGCATTTTTTGTTTCAAAATATTTTCACTAAGTTAGGCTCAGGTGGTTGAGGATGTTTCAATATTTCTACAGTCTGCATGAATTAAAACTTCTCTGACACTTTCTAATTAAAAGTTTGTAGCCACACACAAAGAGTGGACAATAGTGGTCCACTTTTTCACTATATTAAAATTTCCTGTTTTAAAATAATTACATACATATTCATAAACAAAGTAATTCTCGGAGAAATAAAATGTTTGTAAACCTTAAATTACGATATGTTTTCAAATTTATTAATATTATGGACCATCCTATCGATTTCGTTTGATTACTGAGTTCAAATGACTTCAGTGATCTCAGGCAGGTAAACGGGAATTATAAAAAAGAAAAATGAAAAGGAATTGAGAAAAGGAGAAGGTAAATGAGGAAAAGGTGACCTTTAATTCACATCAGTGAAGTAGAGTTATCCTATTGGTTGAGTTAAATAGTTTTCTTTTATTCAAATTATACAGGGTGTCCCGGAATTCTCTGGAACCTTTTTTTATTTTATTTTTTTTTTATAGAAATACCTCTCCATGCATCGAGACAAAAATATTTGCAATATACCATAACTATAATATTGTGTCCTAGTTTTCTATCTTTCCGTCCGTATGTGAATTTGGCTTCGCTCAAAATTTCTTTAAAAGCACTTGAGGAGTTGAATTTTTAGAGAATTCCGGAACACCTGTAAGTGGCAGCTGAATGTGATAAGGGTATCTTAAAACTCACTAACCAACAAGACATCTCAAAACTACGATTCCCTATTAAATTTTGTGTACATTAGTTACACTATTCTTGATATATTTATATGCTTGTGTAATATTCTGGCACATTAAATATTTTTTTATCATATACTTTTCTGGAATACTAACACAGAGAACTAAATAATTTGGGAATGGGGGTAGAACAAATTTTTACAAAAATATGAACTAACTGTAAATTTGATCGGTTACTTTTATCTCTGTAGATTTTAATTTGTGTGAGTAGGAGATACTGAAATCATTCCAAACTTGGTTTATTATAGGCAATAATAATTTTTATGAAATATTTTTCCTCTTTGTTTAATATTAACACGAAATAAAGAAACCTTCTATTTTCACTTAACCTAGTGACGTTTAAAAAACAATATGTCATTGTCAACTCAACAACTTGGGGGAGAGGGATGCAGTCAAGTGTGAAATTGAGTTTCCTGAACTATAACAAAACTTGTGTTATTTTTTTCTTTACAATATTATTTACGGTTAAATCAAAGAATTCTTCTGACATTGAGTATAAAGTACTAACCTGCATCCACGATAAAAACTGAAAATTATAAAATATACTTATAAACAATGTAAATTAAATATTCAGCATACGATGCTAAGAAAGAAATTTCCAATTTATGCTTCATGATTTTTTAAATATATTTTGTTACATTGAACCATGTTTACAAGTGCAAAATCCCTCCTTAAAAATTCCGGTTTCCATCTTTGGATCCTTTGGGTTAATTATATGATTCCTATTAGGCATAACATTATTTTTAATCATAATACAATTTTTTTGATATTACGTCGCATAAATAAAGTACAAATATAAAAAACGCAAATTAGCTCGTAAAAAAATATCAGTGATCAAAGATACACAGTATGTTATAGTTAATTTTACTCAAACCATTTTAAGTTTATTTCTTTATTACTACTTTTCTAATATTTATTTATAATTAAAACAAAGTACAAAAATTAATTAAATGTTAAATAATAATTTCAAATCATAAAGGTGAGCTATTTCAAGTTTGATTTTCTAAATATTTAAATATGACTTAAACTAAGGCAACCAGAACTACTGGTAATTCGAAGATTGTAGTATAGATCTTTAATGGTTATTTAATTTTGGACTCAATGGCACTCACGAAACGTCATGTAGTGCTTCACCTGCTCCTATTTTGCGTCTTTAGTGTCGTTGACCAGCCTGACAACATCTTGGACTAAAGAGCAATCAGCAAAAATGTTGTTAGATACGATAAATACCATATTTTTCCTATTATAAAAATACGTGATATTTCATACATAAAAGTTAGGGGATATTGTTGACTACTCTCAAATTAAACTCTATATATATATATATATATATACAAAAAAAACATCCAAACCATAATTATCGAGTTCACCGAATTAAATTATTTAGCTGACAGAAATATAAAGAATAATTATTTTTAACTGTGACTCTAATAAAAAAGTTTAATAAAAAGTGTTTATTAATTGTGGTATAGACTATAATTATTGTGTTAGCTTAAAAATTATAGTCCTTATATAGTCTATTATAATTTAGAATGTAATCCTTTGTGTAATGTTAAGGTTTGAATTCCGAATAGAAACATATTTGTATAGTTTTCCCACCACAACGAAAACTTTTAACACTAAAACTAGTATAAAATTTTTCCCCTCTAAAATTAAATTTTACATTAATTTGAGGACATAATTTGTTTTTATCACCTTAGGAAAGTATTGACCCAATTTGAAGATTTACAAGATGTAAACAAATGCTTAAAACCCCCTTTAGTTCATGTTTTGCCTAGTTTCTATCGGTCATAAAAGAAGAAAAGAAAAAATATAAAAAGAGTTAAATACAACATTTACTTTTTACATAAATGACTTGATAAAGTAACTTTCATCGTAACAGTGACTGTTAATTTAGTGACTTTACAATGGAAAACAATTACTAAATTTTTATGGTGGTGTATATTACATTTTTACACCTTCTAAAATTTTACTATAACTTAAAAAAAAGAAAAATATAAAACAGGATGGTATAAAATAAACAGAGAGACTAATTGGAAACAAGTTTTAATATTTTTAAGCAGTTCATTTTGTTATCCATGCGAACAATATGGATTAAAACAATAATATTTTATCGCTATCAACCTGGGTGCCAAGCGTCCCTCAAACGGCTTTGGGAGCTGTGAAAGGACAATATCTCTATTCAGTTCCAAATATGGCCATTCATATTGAATTGAGTTGGGAAATATCTCTCTTGAAATAGATTTTGAACAGTGACGGATCATTTTTATCTCACAACGATTCTTAATTTAGAATTTATTACAATAACTCTAATTACGTATCTATGGGAGTACGTTTTTGCAATGTACTTTGATGACACCAGAATTTAATGAGTACAAAAGTTTTCATGAAGAACTTGAGGTCTTTGATCATAATTTATGGATTACTCAAAACAACAAAACCAGTAAAAATATGTCAGGAAGTCATCGATTCAATTAATCTTGAACCTACTTTCTCTCAAGTTCAAGACGTTCCCTTGATCGGTCAACTACATTGATGTAGAGACAACAATGGAATTTGACACAGTGTTCGTTATATCCCCTGATGACTGGATACAGTTTCATTAAAGTATCATCAAAACCCCACACTACTCACTTCGGATACGAGGAGTTTGATTATCCTGCTTAACTTGAGATATTGGAACATTTTGGGAGTTAAACTGGTAAATAAACTGATAGAAAAAACCCCCAAAACACTAAATTTATTTATAATTGTTTGGTTTGACTATTCCATTTTGACTAAAAGAAGATTTGAAGTAAAGCTTTTGATAAATTGTCTTTTAATTTGATCAGTAAATTGTTCTGGGCGTGGCTTTGTCTAAAATCCGGTCTAAAAGTTGGATTCTTAGTCTATGTTCACACTAGAATGTAATTTAATGTTTATAATTTTTGTATCATATTAAATACTTAATTGGGAAAACCTATGATAGTTAAAAAATTGCTTTTGTTTAGCGTACAACATATCACCCCAACAGTGCAACACAAGCTAAGGTTAACATTCCTTTCCAAACGGTTTAATCGAGAAAGCAAATAGAATGTTACAGTTACTGGTTCACATACCATGGTAGTAGTTCTTCCAGTTTCATTTTCTGTATTAACCGTTAGGCCCTTTTCTAATTTACAGAATTAATTTTTCACAAAGAAAAATTATGCCATATAGGTAAACCGGTTACGCTCTATTGATTGTCAGTATTTGTAATGTACAAAGTGTACGAGAATTCACCTTTCCAGACATGTAGTAATTAATTTAAATGCAAATATTTACTTTTAATGACATTTTTTGATTCTACGCGTAATTTTAACATATCTTTATAATTAAATTTGTATCAATAATAGTAATGGTTTATAAGAAAATGGCAATTGAAACTTATATTTTTCATTAAGAATAACATGGAACAAATTTTCAAATCCATTATTTCTGAACATTTTTCAGTTAAACACTTATGTTCCAGAAAAAATATTTTTTTCATTAAAAAATTAGTTATAAGATTTATTTATTCATTCCAACGGTTTCTCAATACATAGTTGTTACAATTTGTTTTAAACACAGTGAAAATAAGCATCATACTTAACATACAGGCATACGTGAAAGTAAAAAAGTTTCTTGTACATTTGATGAAATCGGTTAGTTCAACTAATCGGTAAAAATAAAACTATGGCTTTAATGATAACAATTTGTGACGTACAGTACAACATTGATAATAATGTTAACAGTTATAAAAATTTGCAGCAAGAACAAAAATCAATTTTAAAATATGACAGCAATAATAATTAGGCCTACACCAATTAAAAAGTTATTCAAACCAAAATCATAGCAATAAATTTACAACAAGATCTAACTTTGCAGCAGGTGCAGCTTCTTCGTCACGCTTCCCTCGACTGTATGAAGATGTCAGTCTAACCACTCAGTTCATACACTCTTCCTCAACAACTCTGATAAGTGTAGACGGTAGGCTGGCATCATCTGGCCAAAAGACCTCTAAAACGTGTGCCTCTTGGGATTCCGAACTCAATCGATTCCAGGATCTCCGGACATTCCATTAGTCCGTTGTATACTTTTTACAAGAAAGTCTGGTAGAGAATTGATCATCTCAGCTCAAGAGGCTCAAGACCAATAGTACTATGGTGCTCAAAGACAGGCACATCGAGGTAGCGAAATCTCATCCGTGTCCCGACGAGGTGCACTACAAACTCCTCTGAATTCTGGCCTGTTCCTCAATGTCCTTCCTCCAGTATGGACACCAAACCACTGATGCATTATTCGAATACAGGACGCACAAGTGTATTGTAGAGTGTAATTAATGTAAAGGGCGAAGTAAAATCATATGGAGTTCTAAAGATGAAATCCAGTAGTTGACGGGAGTTTGTGGTGATGTGACGTTTGTGGTCTAAAGAGTTAAGGGATGAAGACATGACAACGTTGAGGTCTCTAAATGTATCGACTCTTGCCAAAAACTAAATTATTTAGAGTTTCGTTTTACGCGATTAATTTTGAGCCACGTAAGAATGAAATGGCTGCCCTTAAAAGATATATAAAAATAATGCACATCTATTTAATGTTAATATTATTAATACTGAAAACAGGTATTATTCCTTTGAATTTCATTAAATCGTAAGTTTTACATTTTCTTTTGTCTACTCGTGGACCGCCCCTCGTAGAGTCTATAATCATAATAAAACACAAAATGGATATTTGAGGTTCTATATTTCTAGGCAATAACGTGTAAATAAGTAAGAGTAGACTACGTTGAGTTGGAGCCAAAACGTAACTGTTTCCTCTGTCAAGATAATAATTATACAATTTTAATCGTTAATCTTTGAATAAATATGACAATGTTTATTTGTATAATATGTTAAAGGTAATCGCGTAATATGTTGGTAATTATTGCTACAATTGTGTTGCCTGGAAATTGTAAAAAATTAATAAATAATAAAATAAATTATGAGAAGAAGTTTAATAACAAAATGAAATGTTTTAGTTTGTGTTGTTTTTTCTATAAAATTTTAATTGCTTTTCCACAAGAGGTGACGACCGAGTTTGTAGTGGCTCTTGGGAAAAAAATAAAAAATGTTACTTTGATTGCTTTAATCGTTACAAAAACTGTGGGTGATTTCCTAATACATTATAACTACAAATTAACCGGGACTTAGGGAGGAAAACTCAATGTTTACTTTCAGAGCTATTTGTAAAACACATATCTTATCATGGTCTATAATCTGAGTAAAAACTACCTCCTCTGTAATTACTTCCGACTAAAACCTATCTTGATTGGGTAAAAGTGAAGACCGGGAGCCTTCAATCGTATTTAAATGCCATGGTTCTTAGCTACCCTAACCTGAATGTGATGGTCTAGTTTTTTTATAGACCATCATCAAATGTTATCAATTATAACTTTCATAAAAAATACTCTTAAAAATTGTTACTAAAGTAAATAAAAACAATATTTATTATGATTCAAGTCTCCAACCACAGGTATTATCATTTATATATCAAATAAGCCTTTACGAAGGAAAATCTAAAACCATCATTGATCATTTCCACAATAAATGTACATGTCTGCCTAACTCCAAAGGTTTCATAGTACCTTTCTTAGTACATGTTCACACCTTAAAAAAACGTAAGAAGCTTCAAAGCTGACACATTACGATGACCTTGTTATTTGTAAATTATTAATTTATCAGCCACTGTGTTAGTTGGTAAAAAGATAGCCAACACGGAAACAATTATTTTTAAGGCCACTTTTTGAGTTGGTGACACCTTAATAAATAATAAAAAATATATAAACTACCTTCAATAAACATTTTACAAATTTCTCAACAAACTACATCAGAAAATGAAAAGTTGACATTTACATTTGATAGTTTCTTTTTACAATTCAATCAAAACTACTATTTCAATATGTCAAGTGTTTTATTTAAAAATAAAGATGTAAATGATATATATTTAGGCTTGTAACAATCGCAAATCAAAATATTCAAATGACAAATTATGAAGAAAAATAGTTTTGTAAAAATAAATTCCAAATATTTAAAATAAAATTTCTGAAAGCTCTACTGTAAGGCTGAAACTATAGATGTTTATTTTTATTTATTATGCTAACTGTTGCTAATAATTACCAAGACTCTAGTGTAAGTTCTTTAACATTCTTATAATTTGCAAAATCGTGTTAATCAATAGAAATATTTTCTTATAAAAGGTATACTAAATGATTCCTTTAACTTAATATCCATTTAATTTTAGTGATAAGCGAATTAGTATAATTAAAGGTTATACACTTTCCCAACGAGTTCATTGTGTTATGTTTCTTTCAGAACCACATAAAAATAAATGTAAAAATACACATATCGTGAATGTTATATAGCGTACAAAGTTATTTTGAAATAAAACATGTGAGCGATATACGAGAGTGAAATCTAGCAACGGATGTTTAAAAATCTTTATTTTTAATCCGTAAATAAGTGTTCTACAGAAGATTATCAAAAAGCGTTTCACTCGTTTGAAGGAATTTCTCCTGGAGAAAGAAGACAAATCGGCTTACGTCCTCTTTGTTATGCAAATTCTAAACCACTCAATGGACATTTCTTGTCTTAACACCTGTTGCTAGAGTTGACAGCCGCATTTACTGTTAATTACTCTCTGAAAAACTTTGGTTCAATAACGTGTGATTACTTAAATCGCAATTTTTTGTTGAAAATTATTTGTAAACTATGTTAGATATTTAAAAGCGTAATGTGACAATTTAAAGTGACAGCATTTTCATGGTTGCTCAACAATAACCGTTTACAAAAAGCAAATTGCTATGTAAAAAGTGGTAATGAAAGGATTTTCAAAGAAATTAGATCAATTACGGAAATTTTTAAACTAGGTAGCCCTTTTGGTGTATGAATTTGGAAAGATTTTTTAACATTAAATTGTTGGTCTTATTATAGTGAATGGATTTTGTTAGGTTTTTAAAAATTTGCAAACACTCTCGACTTTTATTGAGATGCTATTATTTTGTTAATATTATTGTTTAGTTATTATATGTTGTTATTATTTTATTAAGATGTTATTATCAATTCTTTCGATTGATATATTTATTATTTCAATAGCAGAAAAAATTTATTAAGTCACATTGATTAAGTAATGGCCTGAGTCCCAATAATACTCGTAGTACAACATTCAACTAATTATTTTAAGGAACATCATGTTAAAGGGAATTGTAATGATATCAATCAACATAAGGTATGCAGTTCTCAAATGTGTTAGTTATTTATGTGACACATATTAAACATAGCACCTTGAGAGGACGAAAAAATAATGACTTAAATGGCAATAAAGTTTATTGGAAGTAAATAATATTTCTTGAGCTCAAACGTTATGCAGTAAAAACTTTTTTTAATTACTCCAGAACAACTTCATTCTGATAATATTTAAATTTATTTACATGATAAGTGATTTTTTACGCCTTACTCACTACAAAAGATTTGTTTCATTAACTCATAAGCATATACAATAGAAAGCTAAATCCCGAAAATAATTACAATTGGCTTTGGCTGGCCATTCATTGGGACCTCTACCCACATTTCAATTTGTGGTTTAGCTTCATTTATCATACCTCAACCCTAACTCTCTCCTGACATATCTATTTGTGGAGTCTTTGAAAGGATTGATTTGATTTATTCTGTCCCTTTATAAATAAAACGTAGAAGTTTATTCAATAAGAGATTTAAATGTATTCTACATAAAATATAATTTTAATTTTAGATACTACCATAGTCTTAGATTCATTTTCTTCGTTAGTACGAGTTAACAAACACAATACTTTATAGTTAATTTCTTTTAACTATTTCACTCAACTTTTTTACGTTTTTCGTGTTTTCAAGGTGACAAAGTTGTGAGCTTACTCGTTTTATAAAACTCTTTATATAGGATATCTTGAAGAAATTTTGAATAATTTCATCACTCCAAACTATGCCAAAAATTTATTTTTGTATCATTCGAGACACTCAATTAACTGATTTCTGATTGTTATAAATCAGTTAATTGCTGATCTCCCTCCACTAAAAGCCATACGATAATTATTATTGTTATAAATAATTAACAGTACAGTAAACATTTTTGCAAACTTGTGAGTTAGTTTATGTAATATTTGTAGCTCAATTTTTTTAATTTTTAATCAAACACATAAGTATTAGGCCTATAAATGTTTAAACTAAAATAGTGTTTTGTGATTGATCGTAAAATGTGTTGGATTAATTGTATCTTTGTATTTAATTGTAAATTTGTTGGTGATGCGTTACCCAACCAATAACTTGAGCAATACTTATAGGAATTTAAAAATCTTGTACCACATTAAGCTGATAAAAATATGAATTTAGTATAAATTTAATCTGTTAAATCAATGAGTAATTATTTATAGTTGTGTTTGGAGAGTATCAGTTGTCAGACATCAATATAAACGACGAAACACCTTAATGTCTTAGTGAACGTAAGAATCATTATTATGTAATTTTAGTTTTGTATTTATTCGTAACTCACAATTTACTGCAGAATTCAGACCTAATAAAAAAAATGTTTAGACAAAATGTATTAAATTAATAACATAAAAAAATATGAACTACATTTCGTTCAATTTTGAACGTATAATAAACTTAAAAAAACTACTAAAAATATTTAATTTTAGAAGAAACTTACGTAAATATTCATGGATTTACTACACAAATTTCCAAATATTTTATTTGTTACTGTGTAAAACGTCATCGTTCATAGCAGCAAGATAATTTTCACCCCCATTGTTGTGAGTGAGCAACACTTTGATAGGGTAACGAAGCTTTGTCTTTCAACAATGGCTTTTATTGTTTGATAAACTGTCACAATTTTTAACTGCATACTGTTCTACTTTGTTAGAATATTTACTTCCGATTGTAAGATTGATATAATATTTCATATGGACCGTAATTTTCACGCTTACCTTAAATATTACTCCCTTATTTTATTATGCTTTTATCCAAAATAATGATTTAATACAGATTTTTCAAGGAAACTGGTAGAAACGTGCGTGATTAGGTACATAGTAGTAGAATTAAAAGATCGAATATTTTAATAATAACAATATTCATACTAACTTTTGGAAACTGTAAACTGTGCACTGAACATTAAACTGATTATGCATCATCCCATAAAAATCTATAATTACAGGATTTGTTCAATAATATTAATTCACTAATTTAGCTTAACACTGGAAAAGATCAATAATACGCAAAATACATGAAGATTCTCTTTCCTCACCTTTTCTGCTTAGAAATAAATTTCTGATTAAAATTCAAGAATACAGAACATTTGTTTACAAATTTTAGTGGTAGTCCGTTTCCTCAACAATAATGAAAAAAATACAAAAAAAACTTCTTGCAGCTAGTTTGAAAGTCTCTTCATCCAAGTATTGTCATAAATAATTTACAATTCCCTCATCAAAAAGAAGATGTAAAAGAAATTTTTACCGTATAATAGATTATTTATGTACTCAAAATCCACCAATGTATATTTTAAATATACTTAGTAAATAAAAAAGACTCAAAACAAGTGTATGTTGATGTTATTTGAAGGAGTAATTTTCATAATTTCCTCAGATAATAATTTTATTCGATATAAATAAAAAAATATTGAAATGGAACCTTTCGTATTCTTTTAATGTGATTAGCAAATAAGAATTCAGAAATAAATACTAAATCAATTGTTTTTGTACAATTCAGCAGAAATACAATATTAAATAAAATGTCAAATAAATGGAATCTCTCTTCTTTTAATTATAAATTTTAATTGATAATAAGATAGATTATTTAACATTAATCGAAATATGCATGAGTAAGTATAAAAGTCAAACTTTTGTACTATGCCGGCGTGTAACGGCACTCCTACTACGAGTGGCTGGAGCTATCTGCCCACTATTGGATATTTTCTTTCTTTCCTAAACCTTAAAAATATATACAGAGTGTCCAGCTTCCACCTTTACAAACATTTCGATGTTATTAAGCAGGCCAAAATAAACAAAATATATATATATATATATATATATATATATATATATATATATATATATATATATAGATATATAGATATATAGATATATATATAAAGATGCGTCCCAAAACGCTTCGTTAAGCCGCTAGCCACCATTTTGTTTTTTATACTTAAGAATTTTTATTTCCGTAATGGGTTGTTGTATTGAGTTCATATTTGTCATGTGCCTTTAGCACACCACTGGTCATTTTCCGAAAAAAATACTTTTTTCCGATTTGTATTTTCAAAATGGCGGCTATTTTGATTTTAAAACTGAACTATCTCAAAAACGGTACATTTTAAAAAATTTAACAAGAGTAAAAAAGTGGAAAAATTAAATTATCTAAACATTAATAGCAAGTTTGTAAATATCTGACAACAAATAATAGAGTTATTGAGCTTTTTCTACAGAAAAACATTGATTTTGCATTATGATTAATGCAAATTTAAGTTATTTTACTATAAAAATCGCAGTTACTCTGTTATTTGTGATCTGATCTTTACAAAACTTGGTATAAATGTTTAGATAATTTAATTTGTCAACATTTTTGTCCAATGTACAATTTTTATAAAATTTATATTTTTTAAGATATTTGAGTTTAAAAATTTAAAATGGCCGCCATTTTGAAAGTACGTATCGGAAAAAAAATTTATTAATGAAAATGAGCATTGGTGTGATAAAGGTGCAAACTAAATATGAACTCTATACATCAACCCGTTGTGGAAATAAAATTCTTAAGTGTAAAAAACAAAATGGAGGCTAGCGGCTTAACAAAGCATTTTAGTACATATGTTTATATGATTTTTTTTATTTTTTGACTTACTTAATAACATTAAAAAGTTTGTAAATGTAGAAGCTGGACACCCTGTATATCAGTGTTAAGGCTGCGGTCTACCCCAACCAAAACAACAACAATGCCGAATACCGCCTCGCGGCCGTAGCGCTAGGCGCTGCAGAGGTTTACGGGGATCGTGTTTCAGAATTAACCGATTAAGATAGAGATTAGCTTTTAACTTTTTCTAAAAGTAGAAAAAAGAATCTAGTTGGCTATTTTTTTAGAATTTTTAAATAAAATTTCTAATTTCAGTTATAACTGTCTAAAATTATCTGTTTTTTAGTTTTGTAAATGCAGAGGTTTACGGGGATCGTGTTTTAAAAATAACCTCTTAAGATAGAGATTGGCTGTTAACTTTTTTTAAACGTAGAAAAAAGGATCTAGTCGGCTATCTTTTTAGAATTTTAAAATAAAATTTCTTATTTCAGCTATAACTGTGTAAAATCATCTGTTTTTTATCGATTTTTAACTGGAGTTTTCTATTGTTTTTAATGAACTAATTACAAAAGTGTAACAGAGTTAAATTAGTACCGTTATTCTTCTTTAATATGACACCTTATTTATAGCTCTAGGCTTCATGTAGCAGAAGATAACACGGTTCTAAAAAAACCCTTGCATTTGGGTGCGCGCCAGGGGTAGACAAGGGTGGTCCCGGGCTCCGGTCTACCCCTGGCGCGCACCCAAATGCAAGGGTTTTTTAGAATCGTGTTATCTTCTGCCAAATGAAGCCTAGAGCTATAAATAAGGTGTCGTATTAAAGAAGAATAACGGTACTAATTTCCCTCTGTTACACTTTTGTAATTTGTTCATTAAAACCAATAGAAAACTCCAGTTAAAAATCGATAAAAAACAGATGATTTTAGACAGTTATAACTGAAATTAGCAATTTTATTTTAAAATTCTAAAAAGATAGCCGACTAGATCCTTTTTTCTACTTTTAGAAAAAGTTAACAGCTAATCTCTATCTTAATCGGTTAATTCTGAAACACGATCCCCGTAAACCTCTGCAGCGCCTAGCGCTACGGCCGCGAGGCGGTATTCGGCATTGTTGTTGTTTTGGTTGGGGTAGACCGCAGCCTTAAATACAAAGATTAGTTCTATCAATAAGATATTATAGTTATGTCAATGAGAAATTTTTGATACATTTAATGCAATTATCCATACAATGAAATACAATATACAGTGGAGGGGATAACAGGATGTCTGAGTGAACGCGTGTCGCCACGGCTCCGTGAATTTTTGTGTAAAATCGGGTTTATTGAAGTTATCGTGTTAATATTTCGAGTGCAAAAAGTGACTTAAGTGATAGTGACTATTTTGTGTAAGTACTGCACCGAAAGTCTTATTAGTTAACTCGTAATCAGTAATAATTATAATCTGGCAAACAGGTTATAATCAGTTATCAGGAGCCGGTTCAAGGTCACGTGTAGCGCAGATTAGCTTCCGTGTTCTGCCACGCGTCCGAGATGGCGCCACCGACCAGAACTACTCGCAACAACAGCGCCAGTGAAATGACCGTCGACCAAAAACTTGATTTATTGCTAGCCGAAGTAGCTGACATTAAAAATGACAACAAGAAGTTTAGTTCTGATATTGCGGAAATTAAACAGGACATTAAGGATTTTAAAAATGATGTAAATAACTCTATAGACTTTTGTAATGGCCAAATTGAAGATTGTCTAAATAAAATGGAGGAGTGCAAAGCTAAAGTTAAACATTGTGAAAATACAATTGAAGTACTCTCCGTTGAAAACAAAACATTAAAGAAACAATTAGCTGTAATTAAAAAGGCTGAGCTTGCATCCGATCAATACTCCCGCAGCAACTGCCTTGAGATTCGTGGAATGCCTCAATCCCAATAGGAGGACATCATCGCCGTCGTCAAGAATGTAGCCAGAGCTTTAAGTTTTAATTTAGAAGAGAGAATGATTGATGCCGTCCATCGTCTAGCGCAGAACCCGAATGATCCTGCTGCTCCTCGGGGCATCATTGTTAAATTTTGTCGGCGCATCGACATGGAGGAGATGAGGAGGAAGGCTCGTGTGAAAAACGGCTTCCCTGCTGCTGAGCTTGGGTACCACAGCGAGAGCAAAATCTACATAAACTTGTCGCTGACCAAGGAAACCAGGGCGCTGTGGATGGAGACGCGGGCGTTCAAGGAGAAGATGGGCTACAAGTATGCATGGATTACGAGCGCTGGGAAGGTGTTCCTGCGGCGAGAGGAGGGTGCGAGAGCTGTCCACATCACTGAAAAGGCCGTCCTTGAACTTCTTAAATAAATAAAAAGTATGTTAAAGTTATATTTAAGGTTGTTATAATAGTTTATGTTGTAACTTATTTTTTGCATGTAATGTATTTTTTAGTTAAAATAATATAATGCCAGAAAAAAATATTAGTGTGTATTACCAAAATGTTAGGGGTTTGAGGTCTAAAGTTAATAGTTTTCGTTTAGAAATGTTAGAAATTAGTTGTCCAATAATAGCCTTAACTGAAACATGGTTAAATAGCACGATTAGTAACTCAGAACTGTTTCCTGATAATTACAATGTTTTAAGGTGTGATAGGGACGAAGTGCATACAGGAAAGAGCCGGGGCGGGGGAGTGTTGTTGGCAATTACTAATTCCATAAAGGTACAAAGATTAACTGAATTAGAAACGTGCGAGGATACTATTTGGGCTCGTTTGAAAGTCACAAATAACTTTTCTGTTATTGTTGCTCTAGTTTATTTCACACCTAGTACTCATGCAAGTGTATATAAAGCATTTTTTGAAAAGTTAGATATGTTACAGATTAAAAACGAGCATGTATTAATTATTGGGGATTTTAATTTACATATTTTTGGGCGTGAGTATGATTTGACTAAAGGAAACGAAATTTGTAAACAATTGTTATTTTTTGTAGGTTACATAGTTTGTCTTTAAAAAATAATGTTCTGAATGCAAATGGTAAAACTTTAGATTTAGTATTAAGTGATATTACTGATTTAACTGTTGTAGAGGAGTTAAATACGCTTGTAAATATTGATAGGCATCACCCAGCTTTGTTAATTGAGTGGCAGGTTAAAGGAAGAATGGAAAGAGAGAATTATGGTAACGATAAGTCTTTATATAATTTTGCTAAAGCAGACTTTTTAAATCTTTATCTGGACTTTGCGAATTGTAACTGGGTAGACCTAATGGAAAATAAGGATTTAAACTTAGCTGTTAAGGTTTTTTATAATAAGGTTTACAGTATTTTAGATATGCATATGTTTTGTATATGTTCCATTATACAAAACAGTTCGCCACAAGTATCCCTCATGGTTTTCACTTGACTTAATTAAAATGTTAAAAAGGAAGGATAAAATACGTAGAAGTTGGACAAAACATCAAATGCCACATTTTTACGAACAGTTTAGACAGCTGAGATATGAAATAAAATTGAAAATTAAATATGATTACAACATTTATATTCAAAACATTGAATCTAATTTGTTGATTAACCCAAAGTCATTTTGGGGTGTGATAAAAAGGTTGCGAACGAGTGACAAGGGTCCGGCAACAATGCACCTGGGGGATAAGGAATTTGTGGGGGGCGATAAGATAGCGGAAGCGTTGGCTGATTATTTCCATTCTGTTTATCAGCCAAACAAACTTGACCTTGACGATTTGTTGCATCGCGCGCTCCGCTCTCCAGTCTTGGGGAATGTCCACGCACTATTTATTTCGGATGTGAGTGAAGAGGAAGTATTGGGTGCTTTAACTAAATTAAAATCTAAGCGTTCTGTGGGACCAGATAAGATTCCACCTTATGTTTTGAAAGCTTGTGCAGACTCATTTGTCAAGCCACTGCATTTTTTATTTAACCTTTCATTAAAGAATTCTTGTTTTCCAGACATTTGGAAACTTGCTAAAGTTGTTCCTATACCCAAAAAAGGGGATAGGGGGGATGTAAAAAATCATAGACCCATTGCAATTTTATCTTCTCCTGCTAAAGTTTTCGAGTGTATACTGTACAACAGATTGCTCAGACATGTAAAAAGTTTAATATCACCGCATCAACATGGGTTTTTTCCGGGAAGATCTATTACCTCCAATTTAATTAACTTTTCTCAATATACAATTAATATGGTTGATCAAAACATTCAAGTGGATTGTGTTTATACAGATTTTGAAAAAGCATTCGATATAGTGGATCATTTAGTTTTGCTGTCTAAGCTGCATTACTATGGTTTATCTGAAAATGCTCTAAAATTTTTTTCTACATATTTGCACAAAAGAAGACAGTTTGTAACATTTAATGGGTTTTATTCTAAAGAGTTTCTTGTAGAGTCAGGAGTCCCCCAGGGATCAAATCTTGGCCCCCTAATGTTCATTATCTTCATTAATGACATAACTTCATGTGTAAAATTCAGCAACATTCTAATGTATGCCGATGATTTAAAAATATATAAAAGTATTAGAAGTGTTACGGACTGCCATAAATTGCAAATTGATATTGATGCTCTGGTGGCCTGGAGTAGACGAAATCTTAAGTTTAATGTCAAGAAATGTGCAGTCATGACTTACTCTCGCAGAGCAGAACGGGGAATCATTAATTGCAACTACGTCATGGATGGTGAAGTTTTAAGAAGGGAAACAGAATTTAAAGATCTTGGGGTAATTTTTGATTCTAAGTTATCTTTTTCAAATCACGTGATTACCATTTGTAAGGCAGCTTATTCAGTCATGGGGTTTATTTACAGATCAAGTAGCTTCTTAATGAATTTAAACTCAATAAAATTACTCTTTTGTTCATTAGTTCGTTCAAGATTAGAATATGCGTCTGTTGTATGGTATCCTCATCAATCTTATCTTTGTGATACAATTGAATCTGTTCAAAAAAAGTTTTTAAGATTTCTGTACTTCAAATCATTTGGTTTCTTCACTTTCGACATACCTTACAGCGAACTTTTAACCATCTTTCAATTTTCAAGTCTTGGGGTTAGGAGAAAGGTCAACGCCTTATCTTATCTACACAAGCTGGTGAGCGGGGCCGTGGACGACAGCGTCTTGCTCGGTCAGCTGAACTTCAATGTCCCGCGTCCAAACTCTCGAGCTACTTTTACGCTTGTCCCTCGCTACTCTCGCACCAATCTTGGTTACCATTCACCTCTAAACATCATGTGTAGACTAAGTAACTATCTTCCTGTTGATATTTTTGATTTAAGAACAAATGTATTTATTCAGAGTGTTATCAGAGAAACAAAAAATATGGGTGAATTGTAATTTATAATCATTTATTGGAATGTTAGGCCTATAAATTTGAATATTATTTATTTACAATTGTTTTTCTTGTTGTTATTATTATTTTTACTGTTATTGTTGTTATTTTGTCGTTGTTATTGTTGTTAACATATTTATAGTTGTTATAGCTGGCATGTTAAAAAATCATTGTTATATTTTTCACTTGTTTCGTCAGTTGTTTCTTGAAGACGGTCACTGAACTAATCACAAACTAGTCTCCATAAGAATGTGAATGTATAGTTTATTGAATTGTGTTATTTTACTTGCTATATATTAATGCTATAATATAATTGGCTTAGGCTGTTTTATAGCATTTTGTAATAAATGAAATAAATAAATAAATAAATATATAAATTGTAAATTAATAACGATCATCAAATAATAGTTTAGTATAGAATGTCATTACATTAACGGCCGGTTTCTCCAAGCGAGTTTAAACCTAACTCAAGTTTAAACTAATGACTCAAATGTATTTGTAGCTGAGTGGTTATAGTGCTCGCCTTTGAATCCAAAGGTTGCCGGTTCGATCCTGAGAAAAGTCAGTAGCTTTTTAATGGTTCGATTCTGGAACCAATTACCATTTGTCATTGGGCTATTAATTAATTATACTTTCTAACAACTGGTCGATGTTAGATAGTAACAAGATCGGGGTTTGGACCGTTCCCCGTCAAAACGTTAAAAAATGCCACTGGCGTAGACAAACACAAAATAAACAAAAATTGTCCATTTCTTTAACATTGCATTAATAACTAAGTTTTAAGTTAAACGTGTTTGGCAAAAGCAGCCCTAAGTATCACAAATTCAATAAATAAGTATTTATGAAATTAGTCATATCATTGCTCATGAGCGTAAATAAATGTGTCGTTCTGGAAACTTGCAATTAAATATACCATTACGTAATATATTAAAAACAGAAATTTGTAAAAAAAGTAAAATTGTTAACATGATTAAAATAGAATACTTAGGATCCTTTCTACACTAATATTTTCTGTAACATGTTATTGTGGTAACATAACTGAACTCTCCGGTTTGATTGTTTGACAATCCTGAACTCGTCGGTCAAAGTGGCCTAGTATTTGTATAGGACGGCGCATGGTTGACCACACAAACCATTTGAGGGTTGATTTGCAAGCAGATGTTGTAATGAAAATATACAATGGATTTGGTTTTGTTTGTTACTATCCATGAAAATAAAGAAACTAAAGATAGCATTAGATTACAACAGTAGCAAACAATTGTATATTTCATAATAAAAGTCGAAAGTGGGTTACTGCATGTTCGAGACCATTATGTTTGAAGTGCGAGATTTATACTTTAAATATTGTCGAAAGTAAGCAAACCAATTTCGCTCGTCTTTTGAACGATAAATTTGGTTACATTTTTTATAGTAAAATTGACTTAGGGAGGAAACTATTACTGTAGGTCTTATGGTAAGAACGAAGCTCGGGACCATATTATTTTTGAGGTACCCATCAGAGATCAAAAGTTATCGTTATTAATCGATATGAATATATATAACCAAATCTACATTTATATATATATATATATATATATATATATATATACAAAGTTTTACTTGTTAAAATATTAAAATCCTTTGTTACGAATTTGGTTTAAGACGTTAAAAAAACTGCTAAAATCGCCACATAGGGAACCACGTTCTACATAATTTTCGTTGTTCATTCAAGATTCTTCATAGTATATCTCTGCTTTGATTTTTCAGGAATATTCTTTATGATTACTTCGTCTGCTTAAGTTTTTTACTAAAACGGGATTTACACTGGCATGCTCATATTAGTTTATGAAACAATAACAATTGTTAGTTTGTTTCTTTTGGTAAAATCCAAAAAAGATCGTAAACATTACTATCGATAGTAAACATTCTCATTACGATTCATCAACGTAATGATGAATTTTCAAAGGTGATAAACATATAACGATAAAAGATTGTTTCATGGTAGTGTGCTGTAAGGGATGTTAATCGTGTGGCAATATTTGTTGTCATGTTAGAATAAATTTCAGGATAGTTTCCAGTTGGAAATTTGTAAAGAAAAATCAAGTTCGAGGTTCGCTGCTTGGTTGTAAGGATAATACCCCCGTCGCAGCAGACCTGCGTACTCAGCGAATTTCCAATGGAATTTTGGTATATTTTATATTTCCCCATAAAATCCATGGGGATGAGAATATGTAGGTTTGAAGCCATAATATGGGTTTAGTTGGTAAATATAAGTTAAATCCTACCTAGTGATTGTACATACCAAATTTTATAAGGTTATGGTGTTCTGTTTATTTTCCCCATAAACCCCATGGGGGTGAGTATGTAGGTTTGCCGCCATATGGGTTTTGTAAGCAAGTATAAGTTAAACCTTATCTAGATAATGTACATACCAAATTTGATTAAGTTATGTCAATAAATAAGCAAGATATAGGCTTTTCTTGATTTCCCATAAGAATAACATGGAAAACACATTTTTTGATTTTCCCCGTAACCAGTTATGCTAAGATAAAAATTCAAAATACCAAATCGTTTGTTTTTTTAAGCTCTTTTAAATGGTTTCAGTTAAAATTGTTGAATTTTAAAAATTAAGGTCGAAAAATGCCAAAAACCCATTTTTAACCCTTTTGAAACCCCATAAAACCCCGTTCCAATGGTCCGATCATTCTGGTTCGCGAACTCAACCTAGTAGATTCTGGCTTACACCCCTGTACCAAATTTCATCAAAATCGGAGGTCCCGTTCAAAAGTTATCGTGTTAACGGACACATAGATATATATATATATATATATATATATATATATATATATATATATACATATATATCAATTTGAACGAACGGTGTTTTTGGCTTCTAGGGACCTCAAAACGAAAAAGTATCATGGTCCCGGGCTTAGGTCTTACCGTGACTACTACCGTAATAGCGTATTCCCTATAGGGAAATTCGCTAAAATCAATAACTTTTAATTTTTTATCTAATTTTAAGATCTACGGCTGTTTTGTATATTTTTTAACATCTATATGTAAAACAATTAATACTTCCTAACATTTGCGAAAAAAGTTACGGCAAGATAACATTTTTGGTACCATGAAATTGATTTTTCATAAACAAGGAATATAATATTAGTGATTGGTTCGCGGATAAATAATATTGCATCAATTGCATTGGTTACAGAACGTTACATCACGCTGATAAGGGTAACTATCTTTTCAATCACAATGAAACTGACAGTGCGTTTATATAATTTCAGAAACAACAAACATGGAAAATGATTCTAATAATTTTTCCAATAACATTTTTTAGTTTGACGTGTTATGAAATACTATACATTTAATGGCTATAAATATCTCCTACTTTTGAGAATCTGGTAATTTAATATGGTCACACCTGGATAGCATTCGATAGCAATATAAAATCTCGCTACGGCACATTGACCATAAAAAAATTCCCTGAATACCCAGATATTAATCAGCAAAGAGCAAACATTTTCCTCCTTTTTCTCAGTTTGTGAGTTTGTAGGGGAAATCCATTGTAAAGCTAAAAAGGTGGTGTGTTTAAGATGAGCTACACCCATTTTATTTACATTTCATGCAAGGCTATAAGCCTTAAAGGCTTTCAGGGTTTCAATATTAATCTTATGGAAGAACTATAATTGATAACATTTCATTTTAATTTCGGCTACTGTTGTAATTACAAATACTAGAAAAACAGAAAGAATAGGTGTTTTAGTAATAAAATACATGCAATATACAAATATGTAATGTTTAAGTAAACAAATTGCGTTCGGATCAACTGAATTTTAGTAGATTTGTAATCAGTGTTATCAGAATTGTAAAACACTACTATGGGTTTAATGCAAACAAAAAAATGATGTTCACTTTTAGCCTATTTTCAGTTTATCATCTTCCTAAATCGCAGCGAAGTACCAGTGGGCATGACAAGTCGTAACATGTTCAGTCCGCTCGCATAAAACGTTACCGGCTGATGAAATAACTTGGTAATGTTCGGTCCACCTGACGATTTCGTATTTCGATATTTTAATTTCTCCATACCATTTGATAAAATGGATATATGCAACGATAGTTTATTTTCAAGAAATTTTTATAAATCCAAGTTTCTTTCTTTCACCATAGTTATTATGGCCTAACCAATAACTAATAACCAATTTCGATTATTAACAGAGCGTAATCATTCAATATTTATTCCTATTTGTCAATCCTTTATTATAAAACTAAGGGAACTAAGACTTAAGTTGGTTAATTAACACTAGTGTGGTTTTGCCGGTTCTGCCCCATTTCAATTTATTTATTTAATCAAAGCCCTCTAGTGATTGGAGAATCGCTTTGACATCATTTGGAGCAGTAGTGGTTATTTTATCACACTGTACGGGGCTTGAGCCAGCGGTTGTTGTAAGTATGGAAGAACTGTCCCTTGGATGTGCAGTATTATTAGTATTGGAAGTCACCTAGGAGATTGTATGGGTGAATCTTGCTGCGTGCCCATAGTTGTATGAAAGGAGAGCTCCTAGGTGCTTATAGTGCTAGTCGATAGAACAGAATGAGACATGTGTTTGAGGAAGAACGGTCATTTACACCCGGTAAAACAGTGAATAAAAATAATTGGACAGGATCATCAATAGGTGTAACAAGATTGAAACGTTGTTACTTTAGCATGTCAGTTAAGACAGCGTGTAAAATACTATCAGTACAACAAGTGTTGCAAAGTTCAGGTCTTGCATAATACAATGGGTGAAAAATGAAGTGTTTCTTAAGTTAAGCCAATGTAGTACGCGGTTTGAAAACTGTGGTGTTAGATAGTTTCTGTAAAATGTGTTTTGTTCGTAAAAGTTTTAGATGATTAAATTTTATATAATTTAACTATGGTATACGTACATTAAATTTAAATACTTTGAAGTTAAATTGGCATTGATAGTGGTAACCTTTATTCGTAGCCTATACTCATTAAAATATACCATAGTAACACCTGCATTTTAAATAGTGATTGTGTAAGCGATGAAGTGAATAAATTATAGGCAAAGTAACTAATAAACAATTTCTGTCTCAGAATATTTTTGAAAGCTGGGCTCAGGTGGTGGTAGACGTTTCAATATTTTTACAGTCTGGGTGAATTAAAACTTTCCTAACACTTTTAATTAAAAGTTTGTAACTACACATAAAGGGTGGACAATAGTGTTCCACTTTCTCACTATAAAGGTCCTGTTTTTTTAATAGTTAGATAACTATTCATAAACAAATTAATCTTGAAAGAAGTTTAATTTTAAGTTAAGTTAAGTTTAAAGAACTCATAAGTTTAAAGAACTCAATAGTTCGGTGCATCATTTCGATTTTGTTTTATTATTTAGCTCAGAACACTTCAGTATTCTCATAATGGAAAAGAGAATTGAAAAAAATGAAAAAGGAATTGGAATTGGGGAGAAAGGAAAGGAACTGAGGGACAGGATAGGAATGGGAATACCAGTGAAGTAGAGTCCTCCTATAGGTTGAGTTAAATAGTTTTATTTTATTTCAATAATACAGGTCGTCCCGGAACTCTTTTGAACACTCGATATATATTCTTCAATATTCTTCATATAACCATGTTCACATATTCTATTCTTCAATATAACCATGTTCATTCTTCATATAACCATGACATATTCTTCAATATAACCATGGCTCTTCGGGTCGTAGTTAAAAGGCTCCCTCTAGTAACGTTGTAAGCGACACACTTTCAAAAATTGAGATATCAACACAGTAATGTTGGAAACAAAACTCTATATCTAGCTTGGGAATTACGTTGGTGATATCTCCAAGACTGGCAGCTCTGTGACGGGTGGAAAGCCACGAGATTTTGGTCTTGCCGTGCAGTAAAGTTGCAAGAGCCCGGAGATGTCGACATCGCCACGAGTTTCTATAGCATATCGTATGTAATTTGGCTAAAGTTTTATAGAAAAAGGATAATTAAATAAATGTAACTAAGTATGCCAGAAATGTTGAAAAAGCTAACAGGAATGCGGGGGAACCGTATTTGACTTCAAAGAAAAGGCCAAGTCCAGTAAAGCAGCCACCACATGAGGTATGTGCAGTAGCGTTATAACCGTCAATAAGATATTTAAATGTATATAAATTTTATGATTTATGTAATTTTTTATATTTTGTTAATATTGTATACAATACAAAAGATGTTTGTAGAAAAAACCGAGCCGAGTTTTAATTTAAAATAAACTCGCAACCGCTAACTTACCTCAAAAAGCGACAGGGTGTAAACGACTGTCATTTACAAAAATTAAAAAAATCATCGTGGTGTTGAATTACACACGATTAGTGGCCATAGACTTGTACAATTATAACTTAATATGAAAAAATCTAAAAGCGAATCAAATAGCCCAAGTCCTTATCTTCCATTTAAAATCTTTTCCACTTTTATTAGAATTTAAATAAATGGAAAAAATGAGCAGGAGAATCACTTCGACATGAATTTTTTACCCACACGAGCCCTCAGAATGGTCGTGCAACAATGCGAAGCGTATTGTGGTAGTTACCGTAACAGGCACTTGACTACGCATGCTCCATCCATTTAGAATAATTTAAAAAATCACAAGGGTAATCTATTTCACATTGTTATATCGTCACTTAACAAACAATACCGCCAATCTGCAATTTTTGGCGAAACCCGGGTTTTGAACGCTGCGCATTCTGTGGGCGATCGCGCACACTACTAGGGTTAGTTTTCTGACGTTTTCCAATAGATAGCTCTGTTATACTGTTTGGAACATTACCGCCAATCACGTTTCTTATCAAAATAGCGCCAATCTACGGAGTCGCCATTGGACAGTGCATTGCAACAGGTAAGCTCTGTTTTAACTTTGTCTTTAGAAGCTTGAAATGCATTACTAGAGTACGTAATTGTATATTTATTACTCAGACAATAGTTATGTAGCTTAATATGTCAAAGTCATTGTGATTTTCAATTGAAAAATACTAAAATTGCCGCGATCAAGTTTTGATTGTAGATAGGCGGATTGTAGATAGGCGGTTTTGATTGTAGATAGTGTTTTCTAATACAGCCTAACTCCCATTTCCCCTACCAAAATAATAGTAATACCGCCTATGTAAAAATCAGTGATTCCGCCTATCTCAAATTAAAAAAAAGTGGCAATACCGTCTATGTACATTTAAAATTATTAAAACTATAACTAAACAACTATAATTGTAACATTGAATGAAACTATAATTAAACATTGAAGATGCACTTCAGACAGTTAGAACGACAAATAAAGGTTTAAAAATAGGAACAAATTTAAATATTCTTGCTTTTGCAGACGATGTAACAATTATATGTGAGACGAAAGATGACCTTATAAATTTAACAAAAATATTCATTCAAGAGACTGGTAAAATGGGTTTAAAAATTAATGATGAAAAAACTAAATATATGCATTTTTCAAAACAAGAAGACCAATTAAATGAAATAAATATTGAAGGACACATTTTTGAAAAAGTTGACCTTTTTAAATACCTTGGAGTCGTAATATCAAGCAAGAACAGTGAAGAACCGGAAATAAACCATAGAATTAACCAGGCCAATAAAAGTATGTTTGCATGTAACAAAATTCTGACCTCAAAAACTCTATCACGTGAAACCAAAATCAAAGTGAACCACTCAATTATCCGTCCAGTCTTGTTATATGGAGCAGAAACATGGATATTAAATAAAAAAGAAGAAAGAAAGCTCATTGTTTTTGAAAATAAAATTTTAAGAAAGATTTTTGGAGCAGTATGTGAAAATGGAGAATGGAGAATTAGGCACAATGAAGAGTTAAGGAATCTGTACGGAAATTTTGATATCGTGGCCCACGCTAGAACTAGACGTTTGAGATGGGTTGGGCATGTCTTGAGAAGGGACAGAGGTTCATTGCTGAGAGAAGTAGGAGAAGGGCAGCCGAATGGGAGAAGACCACCAGGAAGGCCCAAGAGTAGATGGTGGGACAGTGTGAAAAAAGATATTAGAAGAGCAGGAGCAGATATTGAAGAGGCACAGGACAGGGACAGATGGCGAGCAGTTGTTGGCGAGGCCAAAACCCTCCTTGGGTATCAATGGCCATGGGAGTAAGTAAGTAAGTAATTAAACAACTAATATCGTCATTATTACACTTTGCTTAGTATAGCTTAATATTTTTACATAAAACGTTTCAAAGATTGGTAACACTGCTCTTTTGATTCAGTTTTTTGTCCCTCCTGAAAAGTTTGAGTTTTGCTAGATAGACAGTATTGTTTGTTAAGTGACGATATTCAAAATATTTAAATATGGAGTTAAGTCGGATAAACAGAAAATCTAGTATTACGAATGATTTAGTATAGAGCTTTAATGGCGATTTAGGGAATCTGGATCTGGAATCTAGTCCTTTGGCAGTTAGAAACCAAACAGTGGCAAAGTCATTGTTAGCTTTACCATCATCGTTGTTGCCTATAAACACGTTACATATGGTTGAAAAATATGGTCTCGAACATGCAATGACCCACTTTCTACTCTTTGTATGAAATATTATTTTTCACACAGTAGGCCCTATCTTTGGTTTTCTTAGTTAGACTTCTAATATTTTTCCATCTATCAACAAAACAACTAAAACTACAAGTGTCACTCAATATGGATTTCCCGCCTTTTCCGTACATCATACAACGATAACAAATCTTACCTAAACAGGTTTGTTCTAGAAATTAAATGTAAAAAATAATGAAATTATAAGAATTATCCCAGTAGATGGGGAAACGATTTACTTAGAGATTTTTAGAATAATTCAATACGCGATGAATGGCAATATTTGTTTCTGAAAATTCGTTCTTTCAATGATAGTAAATCCGTTTCAGCTACGCTTGGCACCGATAATGACGAAAAATATATTTTACTAAATACCGTTCTTATAATTAACCAAAATTGGCTTATGGACGACTAAACAATTTTCACACTTAACTAGTTTTATTCTGTATTATTACTGTGCAAAAATTGATATTTTACATACAAAAACGAAATTACTATTATATCTAAACAATACCAATAGGGTGGTATTATTTTATACTTGTCCATAGTATATTTACGTAGAGATATACCTTGATAAAATAGCTTTACGTTATTAATTAAACTTTGAGCGTGAAAATCATTTTAGAAAGGCAAAACAATTCGTAATCTAATAAAGGAACTGTAGCAGAATACCTGCTAGATTATATCAGTGTATTTTGTGAGAACTTAAAAGATTGTTTTGGAGGAAATTTATTGCTCAAGTTCGGATCTTTGTCACATCAGTTTCCAACCACCTGGGACTCTTCTTTTTTTGCTCAAATTGACCAAATTAGGAAGTTTTTCGTAGTTTTTCTGCATTGTCTTGGAAAGAAAAAATATTGAGGTAAAATATCGAATCATTCCTATTTTATTTAATAATAACAATCTTAATTAATTGTTAATAATTATTAATAAACTATCAAGATAATAATTAAATGTATAAGAGTGCATATTAAGCATAAATCCTTAAGTTTATTTGTTAAGTTTATTGTTTGCGAATGGCAATACAGAATACCGTTGGTAGGGTCACATTTAAAACTGAGTGTACCAAATATTTTTGAATAATTTAAATATTTACCTATATTTTTTTAATCCTTATTGTTTCATTATCAAAATACAATAAATTGTACAATACATGATCACATAAAATGAAACAACAACCACCAAGGTATAACAACCTGGTTTGGTGGATTTACCACGATCTTAAAACAATTATGATTCAAAGAGTATTGGTGGGCTGCACACCGGTCAAAATTGTCCTTAAAATGTTGTTATTGAAAAGACACACTACATTTTATATTTTAAAAATAGAAAAAATTAAAATTTTATGTTTGAAAACTATATATTTTAAATACCTAAAATAAAATAAACTTTCGCATTGCTCTAGAAAATACAAACATAGATTCAGAGCCAAGCGGTGCTCCGGGTGTTTTTCGCCTACAAGACAGTGTCCGAGCCTGCTATCCTGGTGGTCAATGGAGTCATTCCTGTCAAGCTTTTGGCAGGGGTGAGGAAGGTTATTTATCAGAGACAAGGCGAGATAGGCAAGGACACGACAAGAACAGAAGAGCGCTCCCGAACCTTCCAGCAGTAGCAACAAAGCTGGGAGCCCGACACAAGAGAACGATGGAAAGCGCGACTCATCAAGCGAGTCCAACCATGGGTGGAACGGCGGCATGGGGAGGTGGACTACTACTTGCCTAATTCCTGACAGGTCATGGTTGTTTTCGGTCGTACTATGGTAAATGATACGTTCTTATGATTCTTTTATAGTCGAATGATACGTGAGATTGTAGGATGACCACATAAGATGAATGTATCGCACATCTTGTCAATTATATCGGACCGCAACTTGAGGGATGATGTACGAAATTACACAGCAGTTCCCAGCTGTTCTCGGTTTCATCAGTCTCAACAATCTATTTATCAACCAGGATCTTCCTCTACTTTATTATTGTCTATGTTTGGGTCTGTGTAGAAATAATATCATTTATTTATGTAAATTTAATATCATTGCTTGTCTTTGATTGATACATTTAATATTGTCTTAAGACTCTTCATGGATGGTACCTCGTATTGTCTGCAATCATAATATACCACAAAATTAAGTACTTAATACCTAAAATGAGTACTTTAAGTTCTATAATAAAAGACTATGCAGTGCAAAAAATAGAAGTAAAGTGGGGGCCAAAACGTGGTTGTTTCCACTTTTATCATGAAATAAATACAATTTTAATCGTTAATCTTTGAGTTTATATGACAATGTTATTTTGTATAAATGTTTTGGGTAAATTATTGTCTACAATTTCTTTGCATAGAAATGGTAAAAAATCAAATAAAAAATACCGCACAAGAAAATACAAGAAGAAGTTTAATAACAAAAGAAAATGTTTAAGTTTGTGTTGTTTCTGCTAAAAAATTTTAATTATTTAACCGCAAAAGGTGACGACAGTTTTTGTAGTAACTTTGTTTGGAAGAAAAAAAGGAAAAATGTTACTTTGATCGCTTTACTCGTTAGGAAATTGTAGCTAATCACCGATTACATTCCTGATATGATTCCTGATACATCGCAACTACAAATCAACAGGAGCGTAATGAGGAAAACTCAATGATGATTGTTTAAGCTGTGTGGAAAACATACATCTGAGCAAAAATTACATCCTCTGGAATTACTTTCAACTCAAACCTATCTTGATTAAGGAAAGTTGAAGACCTGGAGCCTTACGGTTAATGAAATGTTATGGTTTTTAGCTATTCTAACCTCGAATGTGACGGTCTACTTTTCTGATCGACCATCGTCAAATAATATCAATTATAGCCTCACAGGCATTTGTTATTAATATGTAAACATATAACAACTCTACATATGTTGTATAACAACTCTAATAAAAGTACACTTAAAAATTATATTTGAAGTAATTTAAAAAAATATATAAATATATTTTCACAATTAATGTATATATCTGCTTAGCTCCGAAGGTTTCATAGTACCTTTTTTGCACCTGATCACATCTTTAGCAAACGCAAGAGGCTTTAAAGCTGACACATTATGATGAACTTATTATTTGCTGAAATAATAATTTGTCATCAACTGTGTAGTTTGTAAAAATATACACATGTAAATATAGAAATAATTATATTTAAGGCCGCTTTTTAGGTTTGTGTATAATGATAAAATAAATACTAATATTTAAAGTACATTCAATAAACAATTTTCAAATTTCTCAACAAACTACAGCAGCAAACCAAAAGTTGACATTAACACTTGATGGTTTTTTTACAATTCAAGAAACATTACTATTCCAATATGTTAAGTGTTTTACTTAAAAATAGAAATGTAAATTATATATTTTTATTGTTGTAACAAATTGTAAAGCAAATATCCAAATAATTAATAATGAAGAAACATTGCCTTGTAATAATAAATTCCAAATCACTAAATTAAAATTTATAGTTATACACTATACTTTCAAATTGAAGTATTAACGTAATAGTTGTTGTGTTTTTATTTATTTTTTTTGTGTGCTAACTAAATGTTGTTTTCCATTACCAATGCCTAAACTATAGTGCAAGCTAATTAACTTTATTATAATCCACAAAATAGTGTTAATCAATAGAAATACTTTCTTATAGGAGGTATTTTGCATCATTCATTTAATTTCATTTTCCTTTATTTTAAGTGATAAATGACTTATAATAATTTAATGTTGTATACAATTTCTTAACGTGTTCATTGTGTTAAGTTATTTTTAGAACCACATAAAAATAAATATCAAAAATACACATATCGTAAATGGTGCATAGCGTACAAAGTATAGGGTCATCTTCACCATTGGGTCAGTAGCCCATTGTTGCGCATTCGGCAATGTTAACCATACGGCTTTAAATGCAAAACATGGTATTTTATTTCCCTGTTTCGGACACCATTTTTCAGCCGATTTTCCTTAAACTTGGTAAGTGTTTGGTTGAATTGTTATATTAGTTCCCTCATACCTACAAATTTTTTAAATTTAACAAATATTACTAACGAAAATCGAGTTACTTTTCAAAGTCACAGTGAGTAATATTTGTTAAATTTTGATATATGAGGGGCTTAATATAACAGTTCGACCAAACACCTACCAAGTTTAAAGGAAATAAGTTAAAAAATGGCTTCCGAAACAGGGCGATAAAATACCATGTTTAGCACAAAAGCCGTATGGTTAACATTGCCGACTGCGCAACAATGGGCTACTGGCCCAAAGGCGAAGATGACTCTTAAGTTAAATATTTTGAAATAATAACAGGTGAGAGTGAAGTCGAGCTACGGACGTTTAAAAGTCTTTATTTTAAATCTGTATATGAGTCTTCTACAGAATATTATCAAAAAGCGTTTCAGTTAAACTTGTTTGAAAGAATTCCTTTCTGGAGAAAGAAGATAAATCGGCTTACATCCTCTTTGTTATGCAAATTCTAAACCACTCAATGGAGATTTCTTGTCTTAACACCTGTTGCTAGAGTTACCGGTTGAATTTACGATTAATTACACTCAGATAAACTGTTGTTCAATAAGGTGACCATTTAAATTTAAAATTTTTCATTGACAATTATTTTAAACCATTTGATTTAAATACGGAATATGGCAATTTCATGTGACTGTACTTTTATATTTTTCACCAATAACCCACCAATATTTTTCACCAATATATTGTTTACCAAAAGAAAATTATGTAAAATAAAATGGTAATTAATTAATCAAAACAATTATTAATTATTGAAAGCATTTAAACACTTGGAATTGTATCATTTGGTTTCTGAATTTAGAATGACTTTTAAACATTAAACTGTTGGTTTCATTACAGTGAATGGAGCTTATTATGTGTGTAAAAAATAGCAAACACTCAGATTTTTATATGAGATGCTATTATTTGTTATTATTAATATAATTATTTTTAGTTTGTTAATACATGTAAATATTATTTGATTGAGATTTATTTGATTAATTCTTTTAATTGATATATTCATTATATTAGTAATAGGAAAGTTATTAATCCACTTGGATTTTAACTTCGACTAATTTAAATTGGGCTTTGGACATGATTTAATTTTTGACTTGGAAATCGGTTCGAGTCCCAATAATATTCCCAGTAGTATTTATTATTAATGGATATATTGTTAAAGCAAATTGTGATCTTTCAACTGACTTGAGGACTGCATGCAGTTCTAAAAAGTTTTTATGATTTAGGTGAGAAATATTAATCATCGCACCTTAAAAGACTAAAAAATGTTTATTTAAATGACAAAAAGAGGTTGTTGGAAGTAAATAATGTTTCGCTGAAACTCAAAACGTCTTTTAACTTTACAGAAGAAACTTTTTTATACTTACTTTACAATAATGTCATTCTGCCAATACTTGAATTTATTTACATCAAAAGTAATTTTTAATCACTCACTCACCAGAAAATGGTTGTCTCATTATCTCATTAATGTATATAAAAGACAGCTAAATCAGGAAAATGATTACAATTGGCTTTGGCTCGCAATTCATTGGGGCCTCTACCCACATTTCCATTTGTGGTTTAGCTTCATTTATCATACCTTAACCCTAACTCTCTCCTGATATATCTGTTTGTAGATTCTTTGAAAGGTAAGTTATTGATGGATTTTATTTATTTAGCTATTTTCTATTTATAAAACATTGAGATTTATTCTATGCAAGAGATTAAATGTATTCCACATACAATGTAACTTTCATTTACAACTCACCGTGACTAGTTCTTAATTAACTAATTAAAGCTTCACTAAAAAATTAAGTATTAGCGAATTCCCCTATACGGAATACGCTATTTTGGTAGTAGCCATAGTAAGACCTAGGCCTGAGACCACTATACAATTTTTTTTATTTTGAGGTCCTCAGAAGCCAAAAACACCGTTCGTTCATTTTCATATATATGTATATCTATCTATCTATCAGTCTACGTGTCCGTGGTACCGATAACTTTTGAAGGAAACCTCCGATTTTGATCAAATTGGGTATAAAGATGTAAGACCAGGTCTATTTTCATGAGTTCGCGAACCAGCATTGTCGGGTTATGAAATCGGAGTTTTATGGGGTTTCAAAGGGGTCAAAAATGGGTTTTTGTAATTTTTGGACCTTAATTTTCAAAATTCATCAATTAACTGAAACCATTTAAAAGGGCTTAAAAACGAATAATTTGGTATTTTGAATTTTTATCTTAGCGTAACTGGTTATGGGGTCCCAAAAATGTGTTTTCCATGTTATTCTTAAGGGAAATCAAGAAAACCTATATCTTGCTTATTTATTGACGTAATTTAATCAGATTTGGTATGTACATTATCTAGATAGGGTTTATCTTATACGCTTACAAAATCTATATGGCAGCAAACCTACATACCGACCGCATAGGGTTTATGGGGAAAATAAAAAACTGCCAGAGCTTGATAACATTTTGTGTTTACATTCACCAATTATTGGTTAACTTAGATTTTACAACAACATCCCATGGCAGCAAACCTATACTCTCGATCCTATAGTTTTTTTTTTTTTTTTGTTTTTTTTTTGTTTTTTTGTTTTTTTTTTTTATGGGGAAAGTAAATAACCTGGAATTCCATTTAAAATTCGCTGAGTATACAAGTTTGATGCGACGGGGGTATTTTTGACCATTAACAACTAAATAAACACATATTTTTTGTTACGAGAACTAAGAACTAATACTTCATTTAACATTTTAAACTTTTTCGAGTTTTTTGAAGTGTTTTCTTTATTTAATAATGCTTCATGTATAAAACGAGTTGTAAAAAATAGTTTCATAGGTAAAATAAAGAATCTTATGATATGAGAATTTTACTTTATATATTTATAACATGGTGGCTAGCTACTTTCTCTTCATTAAAATGTCTTAACCTAATATGAATAGTTAATTTTACTAATTATAGCTTAAATAAACACATACAAAACTGAATATCGTTTATCATTATCTTGCACATGTTTCATAGATAAAAAATATAACCTTGCTTATCTTGAAATTATTATCATCGGCAAATTTCAATTCTATCATTTTCAATTTAAATTTAAGTGGGGGCTAAGGGCCGCTTTCATTACGTCATGAAGTGCTTCACCTGCTCCAATTTTCCGAGTTTATTTTAAGTCCGATAAAAGTGGGAAGGGTTTTAAATGAAAGATAAAAACTCTGATCATTTTATCTACTTTGGATCAACTTTGATCAATTGTAGCTTGAAATGGATTCAAAATTAAAAAAGTAAAAACTAAATCTAATAGTCTAGGTCTTTATCAAACCTAAATAAAACTGGAAAATTGGAGCAGTTGAAACACTGCACGATGACTTTTTGACCCTATAGACACCCGATACTGACATTCTCTGTAGGCAGTAGCTAAAACTGCTGGGAATGTATCCTATGAACTTATCCAATGAATAGCATATAACATAACTACTTTATAATATAACGAATAATAACTTAAAAATACTTATTGGAAATTTAGAATTTTGTACCGCATTAAGCTGATTGGAATTCTAATTTGGTTACATTTTTAATTATTTTAATCAATGAGTAATTATTTGTAGCTGTATCGACTGTAGGGTAGTATCAGTTGTCTGCAAAAAATATAAACGTTCACTCACATTAATGTCTTAATCAACGTGAGAATCATCAGCATTTTATTCTTAGTTTGTTCTTTAAATTCGTCATACCCAATTTACTACAAAATTTAAAACTAATTAAATGGTTACACGAAATGTCTTAACATAAACATTTACATTTTATATGTAATTTGAACGTCTAAGATACTTTATGAAATTTGCTAAAAATATTTCAATGGGATAAAAATTAACGTAAATATCCATGTAATTACTTGAAACATTGTCAAATATTTTATTCGTTACTGTGTTAAGTGCTACCGTTCACGGTACCAAGATAATATACACCCCATTGTTGTCACTGAGTAATGCCTTGATCGCGGTTAACGGGACTTTGTATTCACGACAATGGCTTTTATTGTTTGATAAACTGTCACAATTTAACCTGCATAAGATTGTACTTCATAAGAATATTAACGTCCGATTGCAAGTTTGATATAATACTATATTTCACAGCAAAAAATGCTTTCAAATCTTATCTTAAATATTTTTTTGTATTTTTTACTATGTAATAATTGAATATATGCTTTTATCAAAACTGTTAGAAGTTTTCATGATTAGTTACGTAGTATTAAATCTAAAAGATTAAATGTTTTAATAATAACTCAGATTATATCAAAACCCCTTTGAATTGAAGATTATAATTTCAGGATATATATGTTCAATGATGTGTATTTAATCTAGTTTAGACTAAACAATAAAATATTTAAAAGACAATGAATATTCATAATGTATGAAGCTTAATACTATTTCCACGTCGTTTCTACGAGGAAAGAAAATGTCTGAATCAAAGAATACACCTCGCTTATTTATTTTTAGTGGAGGTCCCCTTAATCTAAAGAATCAATCCAGCTATTTTCAGAAAGGTTTTTTATCCTTGGCTTGTCATAAATAATCTACTACTCACTCAGTAGAAATAAAATATAGAATAATAATTAAGAGTACATTTATTAACTTTATTAAAATAGAACACTTACAGCGGGGTCCAATTCAACTTAAACATTTTCTGCAACATTATGTCACTATGGTGAGGTGAATAACTGAAGTTTCCCGTTGATTGTTTGTCAGTCCTGAACTAGCGGGTGAAAGTCACCTAGTATTGTACAGGACAGCGCATGGCTGACAGCCCAAACCATCTGAGGTTTGAGTTGCAAGTAGACATTGCAATGGGCACTATTATCTGGGCAAATAGCACAAACTACAATCAATTACTTAAAATACAAAAAAGTAATAAGAATAATTACAGGTATTAAACCTAAAACACACTGTAAAGCATTGTTGAAAATTAAATATAATAACTTTGTCATATTTATATATACTTAAAAATTTATGAAACAATTTTTTTTTAAATTTTTTTATATATTTAGATATTTATCCATGCAATTCAATAATCCACAAAAAATTCAATGTATTTTTTGTACTTAAAATGTACTTAAAAATTCAAGAAGTAAGTAATTTTTTTAACGAAATGGGAATTAATTTTTTTTTTACTTTACCGAATGGTTGGAAAAATTTTTGGTGAAAGACAATTTAAGAATAAATTAAACAAGTTTTAGTGTCATAATGCAATATACTATTCAAGAATGTTACACAACCAAATACTCTGAAAATAAAATAACAAATGTACTCACAATTTGACTAATATCAAATAAGATAATTATGTAAATCTTGTTAATACTAGCAAAGGTATTATTATTATTATTATTAAACTAATAAACAAACTAATTAAATGTGGAAGATTTTGTGTCACTGTTTTAAATAAGACAGCATATAATCAAATATAAGTAACGAGACTTCATTACGAGAGAGGAATTTACCAAATACCAATACTCTGTTAAGCCGTAAGTATTTTGGATAGAGTATGTAAAATTTACAATAATTAATAAAATTGACATTTTGTGACTTTCAGAAAACCTCATGATTAAAGAAAATCTGCTTTAATAACACATTTAAATAACGAATTTTATTTAATATCACAAAAGATATTTTATTTGTAAAATTCAACTTCAACAAAAGCACATTATCTATTCAAGATAATTTATGTGTTTAATTGGTGGTTAATTTAGCTGTAAGCTCTGGTAACAAGTGTTAACACGTGAAATCTCTGTCGAGTGGTTTCGCAAAAATAGCTGATGTAAGCCGATTTGTCTACTTTGTAAAGAAAGAATTTTTATTTAGGGTTCAATCAAATTAAATTTTGGGAAAATGTTTAAATTTGAAACTGTCAAATAATTTTGAAACATAAAATTTGTATTTCTCTCTTTGAAAAGTAAAAAGATTAGTGGATGACAAAATATTTGTAGCAATAAATTATTTTTTAGTTCCAATTTTTCACTTTCTAATATAAATGTTCTTACAAGGGAAAAAGTGTTCTATGCAATTTTAATTCAAAACAAAATCTAAAATATGTCCTAGCTACACTCTACCTAAAGAACCAAAATGTGGATTGTCTAAAAAATAGCCACAGTTTATTGAGTTCCGCGGTCGGCAGGAAGCGGCGATCACTCAGGTGATGATCACTCAGGTGGCTATCATGCAGGAGGTGCTCACTCAGGTAGTGCTCGCTCAGGCGGTGCTCACTCAGGTGGTGCTCGCTCAGGCGGTGCTCACTCAGGTGGTGCTCGCTCAGGCGGTGCTCACTCAGGTGGTGCTCGCTCAGGCGGTGCTCACTCAGGTGGTGCTCGCTCAGGCGGTGCTCAATCACGTGGCGCTCACACATTCGCAGTGTCAGCTTGAAATGGTAACTAAACGAAACACCTTGTTGTGGTTTGTATCTTAACTTAAAAAAAATAGAGATATAATGGTCCTCCGTATTCTTTAACTTTGTCTTTCATGAAATTAACCAAATAACTGCCAGTTTGCTCACTGTTTAATATAAATATGTATTAAACGAAAAAGTTTCAGTAAAGTTTTTAATTATTATATAAATAAATATAGAAAGCAAGCTGAAACTATAATAAATCTTATTCTGCATGTATGGTAATGAACGGAAAGTAAAAATTGTATTGAAAATTTAATAAAACACAAGCCATTAATATATTACCCTGACTAACTTCCCTCCGCCAAACAGTCCTACGAAAAGTTAACTGTTACAAGTTTTCATTTACCAGATCCTTCAAAACTAATGTAAGATTATAGATTTAATTTCCATACACAAGAAAATATAATAATGTAGTCACTTAATTCATAAACAGAAAATACAAAAAAAAAAAAAAAAAAAAAAAAAAAAACAATTTCGTTGGTAAAACAGAAAGTTATTGCGGAAGTAACACAGAATAGGTATAGTGTAATCAATAAGCCCATACAGTGTGAATGTAACTGACTAGGCCATTGTAGCACCAGAGAGAATGTTTTCATCATTAAGAATGTTTTGAAAAACAATTCCTCTAAAACAGCCAAGTATTTTGAGTGTAGACGAATTCAAAGTAAAAACCTTTCTTTTTGTTTACAGGATATTTGATAGGAAAATATATTTATTTAAATACAATAACCACACAAATCCCTAGTAAATTTATTTTTAAAACATTCTTTGTTTCAATATGACTCATTTTAAATTTAATTTAAATTTAATCCATTTCATGATTTTTTTTTACGAAATATGCATTATGAAATGTTAAACTGCTAAGCCAAATATTTATTAATTTTTTAAGGTAACTAAGAAGTTTAAAGAGCTTTTTAGCGGATAATATTCTAGAGAGTTAATTATCTACTAATGTAAAGTGGTTCTTAAATCTTGGGGTGTGATGAACCTCTTCATGCCTCAGCTGGAGTGGCAGGAGAGTATAATTTCCATGAGACGTTTTCCCATAAATGTAAAACTGGAAGATAAAACTGGATATACTATATTATAATATAGTTTAAATTGAGAAAGATGATAATGTATTTAGTCGTCATGACATTACTCCCATAGAATTTGTTACAGATATTTCTACTTATGAATGTGAGAAAACAATATCCTTCACATCTGAGCTGATAACCTTTTTTATTTTAGAAAGGGTTTTCTTTAAAATATTCCGTCAAATCTCATGTTTACAAAATTAAAAGTTCGTATTTTCATTCATAACAGGGGCCAACGTGCATTACGTGAATTTTTTATCCATTCCATATTTTCTATGGTATAGCCAATTTAAATTGTTGCTAGAACTTGAAAGAAAGAAATTTTACCATATCCTTAGTGTGTGGAAAAGCATATTCCTCAATCAAACAACTAGACAAACTGATTTTTACATTGGTTATTGGTGATTTTTATATTGGTTTTACATTGGTTATAAAAAAAAACATTTTTTTTTAAATATAATCACTAAAAAATCTACGAATATAGAAAACAAACAATATACATGACGTCATAAAAGTTAGGAATGGCCCAACATAACAAAGTTAGTTACTATTTAATTTAAAATCTTTTTACATACACATAAAAAAATCTAAGATTTATAGCCATATTTATTTTACATTTTTCTATTAATTGTAATATTTATATACCGTAAGTTTATTGCCAAAATATCTTTAAATTTACTTTACTTAACATTTTAAGTGGGCTAAATGTAATTGGTACATCAAATGGTATTTTGAAAGTAATTTTAGTTTTTCTGCCAAAACAGGGGCACTGACCGCCAGTAGCCGATAGAAAACCGTTAGGTAACCATAGATATTTAAATTAAATTTTATTCCCTCTTATTAGAGTAGATCATCAAAAACCGGACTTTAAATGAATAGGATAGATTTCGTGGAATGCGTTCATATTCAAATAATACGAAAAATCTTAGAAAATATCACGTGTTTTAAGCTAGTGGTTATTTTGTAAAAAAATTTACAGAATGATAAGTGTTTTTTTTTAATTTTTTATTAATTTTTTTTTATTAAGTGCCACTTCTAATGCATTGCGTACTTCCAACACAGCGGGCACTTATGCTTCCATTCAAAATTAGAGGTGTAGTTGGTGATCTTATACAGATTTTAATTGAATGTACATCCTAACCTAAAATAATGCTAATTATGTAGAAAATAGTCAGAATAAGTGCAAAGCGTCCTGGAATATAATTAAGAAAAACTCTCACAATCCCCCTAAGTGCAATAGTCATGAAATTTCTCCAGATACATTCAATAACTTTTTTGTTGAGAGTGTGATATGTATTAAAAATCAAATAGGTAATTCTAATACAAGTTGCAACGACCTTATCAAAAGAACCAAAATTACCTCTGTTCCTTTTCAGTGGAAACTGGTAAATCCTGATTCAATTGTTGAGGCGAGTACAAGGTTGAGTAACTCAAACAGTTGTGATGTTTTCAACATGTCTAACAACCTACTCAAGAGTATCATACATAGTATTGCTTAACCTCTGGCATTCTGCCTTAACTTTTGTCTAATTCAGGGAGTTTTTCTAGACACATTAAAGGTCTCAAGAATATGTCCAATTTTTAAAAAGGGCTCAATAAATAAACCTGACAGTTATCGACCAGTCAAAATTGTGCCAGTACTTTCAAAATTATTTGAAATAATAATACAAGAACAACTATGTAATTTCTTTGAGAAAAATGATTTCCTAAATTTCAATCAGTTTTGTTTTCGTAAGGGGAAAACAACAATAGATGCAATTGATAAACTGATTCGGGAAGTTCTTTCTAGCTTTGAAAAGAAAATTGTATGCTCAGGCCACATTCTGTGACCTGAGTAAAGCTTTTGACTGTATGAATCCTGAGGACCTTGAAAAAAATTAAAGTACTATGGGGTATCTGGTATTCCCCTTAATTTTTTAAAATCACATATTTCAAATAGGAAACAAAGAGTTCTTGTTAATGGGTCATGGTCTCAGGAGGTTACAGTTAACTTTGGGGTTCCTCAGGGCTCGGTACTTGGTCCTATGCTCTTTTTGATCTGCATTAATGATCTTCCAAACTCAGTTCCATCCACCACATTGCTCTATGCAGACGATACAATTTTTTTAAATACTAATAGGGATCTGAATCAACTTCTTGAGTTAACAAGGAGTCAAATTTCCTCAGCATCTTCTTGGTTCAAATTAAACGGGTTTCTATTAAATGAAAGTAAAACACAAAATATTATTTTTAGCTTAAGACCTTTTCCAGTAAATGCCATAGATGATTCTGTTGATTTTGTAAAATTCTTGGGTATACAAATTGACAATGGCCTTACTTGTGGGGCTCACATTGATTATTTAACCCCAAAATTATCAAGAGTCATTTTTCTTTTGAGACGTCTCACTCATTGTATTGAATACAGTTATATATGAACAGCTTATTTTGCGTATTTTCAATCCATTATTAGATATGGCCTCATACTCTGGGGGAACTCTAGTAGAATAGAAGAGATTTTAATACTTCAAAAAAAGGCAGTCAGAATAATTTCCAAACCAGGAGTACTTGACCACTGCAGACCCTTATTTTTTCACACAAATATCCAAACCATCATAAATCTTTATATTTGATTTAATCGTTTAGATCTTAAATAATAAGCATTTAATTAAGATCAATGAACATAAATATGCCACGAGGAAGAAAGATAAAGCCTCAATAGAATATTTTAGACTCAGAAAATCCCTTGGTAGTCATGTTGTTTTGTCACTTAAAGTTTACAATAAACTTATTGGTAACATTTCTAAGTATAGCGGTAATGTTTTTAAGAAGAAATTTTACAGTTGGTTGTTAATGAATCCTTTTTATTCAGTGAATGATTTTTTTTCATGTACTACTATAGATTTTTTGAATCACTTTTAACCAGGCCCGCTTTAGCTGCATTTTACCATACTAATTGTATTCTGCTGTAAAAAAGTCTATTATCTATATTGAAACTGTCTGTGTGGCTTTCACTTGTTACTTAATGTTTCATTGTGGAAATTTTTTCTGTCATTATTTTGTTAGATTTAAGATATTTGACGAGTTGTAATGAAAAAAGGAATATGACCTAGCCTATTGTATTGTTTAATGTACCAAATAGCAATAAAAGTAATTTGATTTGATTAAAAGGTGTTCTTTTGACTTGATTTACTCTAATATGATTTAAATCTTTATTTCCGTCGAAAGGTAGTTTTTGACATAATAATAATGTAACAAATGTCATTTTATCCATAATCGTTCCAAAAATATTCTTATCCAGCCTCCCTTTTAATTGTTTTAAAGTATGTCTTGTCTCAACATGCTGGGAAGGGGAAGGGTGAAAGTTTCAGACCATTAGGTTAGTCATCACTATTCATTCAAACTGACAAGCTGTAATATCATAAGTCATGGTAACCGCATGTCATATACGTCCCCCACTGTCACATGACGAACCTAGCAACATATGACATTACATATCTTTCATTTGACCCATATGATTAATTGTTCCAGTCTATAAACATTAATCTTGTTGAACATTTCTGATTTAATAGCACGACAAGTTTGTGTACAAATATTTGAATTAAGTTTAACTTTTCCCTAACTGTGATTTTTAATTATTATTTATTTAGTGCAGTATAATAGTTTCAATTGTTATATATATATATTTTTTACTTAAGTGAGAAAACAAAAAATTTCTTAAGAGAGAAATTTAAATAAATGCATATTTTGCAGTTTAAAGGAGTACATTGTAGTTTTTCAACTTTTAAAACATAATATAAAAAAAAGAAATTATTTTATACAATTGTTTTTTATATTTAATAGGAACTTTTTATGATTAGATTTATCTATTTTATTTATTTTATATTTCACATCGTCATCGTTAAATTTTAATCAAATCACTTCAAACAATTTAGATAACCCAAAATACAAAGCATGAAAAGGGTCAAAACATTACATACAAGGATTATCAATACAATAGTGATTGAAAATTAGTACAGTTAAAACCATCTGTTGAATGTATTAAAGTTTTGAAAGCTATAAACTGGAAAACCATAGAGACATTCGTTCGTTAAAAATATTATTACAGTTAAAATATTTACAGTTTTAAATAGAGTTAAAATTGAATGTTCTAATCGGGTAACTTAAATGAGTTTAATACAAAGGTAATTTTAATAGTTTTCTGTTATTGGGAAACAAATATTTTTGTTAATAGTCACTATTAATCCAGTTTCTATAATAACTTTTTAAATTTCATACCAGTAACCAAAGTTTTTTTCCGTTTAACACAAATTATATTTGTTCATATAGCAAAAGAAAATTGAATTTGTTGGAATTACGAGATATCACTAAATCTTTTTCCCAGAATGTAAATCGCCAACTACTTTGAGTTTTGTGTCATTTGAATTTTTTTATTTTTATTGATGAACTATGAGTTCTTATTAGGCAACGTGAGAGTTATAAACTGCTGTATGGTCTGTAAAAAATAAATAAATATATCCTAGTATAATGTTTTAATTTAATAAGGAAATTGTGAAATCTTAAGCATTGAGGAAACAAAAGCTCAAATAAATATGAAGCAAACTTAATTTAAATTATAACTTAGAGTAAGCAACTTTTTGCTCAAAACATTTCCTTATCAGACATTAATGAGAGGTCTCTTAGTGTGAGATCTATTAAGTCATACGAACCTATTATAAAATTGTTAAAAAAATTACATAACTTTTTTAATACTGTACAAAAATATACAGAAATGCGGAATTTTTCGCTCCTTTTCTTCTTTGGAATTACCTACGATTGAATATTTTCGATAGTTGAAAAAAGCATCGTTTATCTTAAAAAGGGCTATCCTGGCCCTACTTTTAAGTTTGATTAATTTTTTTAATATTTTAGTTGGCGGTCTTGATTCCTTCTACTCTGTTCTCGGCTTAAACGTACTGTAGCTCTCAAGAACTTTTATATGAAATACGTTTTTAGCAGTGCTTAAAATGTTTTAGTTGAAAATCCTTGATTTTGCAAATTATATTCCATCTTTAGATTTGCTGTTCACAATCCATTATTTTTCCTGCGATCTTGCTGAGCTGGAGAAGCTTTATAGGGCCACTTTGGCTTAACTGCTGTTTAACTAATTTAAAAACAAATTTTTGAGCATAGCGTTTGTGGTTTACCCTCGTGCAATACTACTCTTTTCACATAATTTACTTTTGGAGCGTGTTTATAACATAGGTCCTCCCCATGTTTGTAACTACTATGATGTTCGGAAACTCTCTACAGAAACTCCATATGGCGATTCCTTGGATGAAAGTTAACAAAAAATATCGTTGGAACATATGTCCTAAAATGATTCTTTAAGCAGCTAGCCATCCTTTTGTTTTGTAAACTTACGTAATGGATTTTATTTCCATAACTGATGGGTGTATTAAACTTCAATATGGCATGAACTTATATCACAGCAATGTTGATTTCCAGGAAAAGAATTATATTTCCTGATGTGCATTTTCAAAATGGCCATTTTAAATTTTTAAACTCAAGTATCTCAAAATCCGTTAATGTTTTAAAAATAGTTCCTTCGAATAAAAACATACAAATTAAATCATATAACCAATGATACCAAGTTTGTAAGGATGTGACAACAAATAATGGAGTTATGGCAATGTTTCTGCAGAGAAACATTTCTAATTGCATGATAAATCTGTCAAATTAAAGTTATTTTTATGGAACAAACCGCTATTACTTTTTTTGTTATTTCCATAAAACAAGGTACTTATTGGTATATTTGTTTAGACAATTTATTTTGTCAACTTTTTTATACTTGTACAAATTTGATAACGTTTACCGTTTTTGAGATATTAGAGGAAAAAACCTAAAATGGCCGCCATCCAAATAATACAATCGGAATAAATTATTTTTTCCTGAAAATGAAATTGGTGTGGTAAGGTTTATACTAAATTTAAACTTAATACACCAATTCGTTACTGAAATAAAAATTATTAAGTGTAAAAACAAAATCTAGCGGCTTTAGGAAGCATTTTAGGACTCATGCTTCCATGCACTTTTATTTCATTTTGATACTAGGAATCAACAGTCGGATTTTTTGGAAGAGAGGTTACTAGCACCCTCTATATCATTCCGAGATTTATTCAGAAATTTGATATAAGAGTTATGGGAAGCAATTTCCACAAACTAATATCAATATTAAATTTATATTTAATATATATTTGCTAACGTGAAATATTTAATTGTGTAGTATAGAGTTTAGTGATGTTTAAACTTTTTACATTGCTATTATTAATTTAAACTTTTAAACATTCGAAATCTCCGATCAAATTACAACAATTCAACTATGCAGATGTTTTTATCCCAATTGTGCATTATTTTATAAGAAAATTCAGTATATGAGAGTAACAAATAACTGTAACCATTTCAGGATATAAAATTTATCAACAGTATATCCTCATTTTTCAAACTAAAGTATTTTTTGCCAAGACATGATTTTTTTATTTCTATCTTTCATATTTGATCAACACCCTTTCATTTCAACAAACACTTTTCTTTTAAGTATATATGGTAGGTATAAATTGTTGGAAACACAATTAATTGTAAAGCATAAATTTACAGGCTTTAACCAATAGAAGTTGTTCGCCGAAAGAACCTGCGACCACGACCGGGACTCTGTTTAGTTCCGCGGCATAACGCCACCAACTACGGCCATAAAACATGAGCTTATGACTAACCGAGGAAAATAATAGGAACATGTTTTGGGCTTTATTTGAAAACTCTTTTCATTGCTTCAATAGTATTTTAAAATTCACTGTTGTCTGTATATAGAAAAATTTATTGCTTTTAACTATTTCTAAAAATAAAATTTACTCAAGAGGGATATATATTATTATTATGCAATTAATTTTAACTTTATAATCCTTCTTTCAGCTCTTTTTGATGACAATCAACTAAATTTTATAATTAAACGGTAATTTACTAGTTTTTTACCCTGTTTAAAATTTTATTTTTCAATTTAAACAAATGCAACTAACAGGTGATATTATAAAATTCTCATTAACAATTAGTAGCTCAATATTTTCCGCTTCGTTTAAAATTTCCCTTTCCAATACTATAATATTTGAATGATGTTTATGTTGCCATTCTATTTTCCCTGACAATCCCATTGACTTCTGGAGCATAGGACCTCAACTGTTCCTCTCTTTCTGACCCTGTAGGCTGCTTCTCTCTTTATCCTCTCCCAGGTCTTTCCTTTCTCCTTCAACTCCTTCAACATCGCCTTTTCCATGTTTTCCTTGGTCTTTCCACTTTCTGCTCCCTTCGGGGTTCCATTCCGGCACCTCCTTTGCCACATCACAAGTTCCCTTTCATAACGTGTGATCTTCCCATCTCCATCTTCTTGTATTTATCTCCACATAAATTAGCTCTTGGTTTGTTCGACGCAACAGTTCTTCATTTTTTATGGTTTCAGGCCACCTTATTCTTACAATTCTTCTCAGGTTCACACAAGTTTGCAGCTTACTTACTATAAACTTACTGAGTTTTCAGGTTTCAAAGTGGTCCAGCAACACGCTCTTCACATTTGAATTTAAGATCCTTAACTTACTCTTCATTGAAAAACTATTGGACGTCCAGATTTTTTAGGATGCTGGATGATCCAAAGGTTCTATTAATTCTCCTCCACACATCGTTCTCCGTTCCATTTCTTTCTATAACCAAACGTAAATACAGAAAATCGCCTACTTCCTCATTTCCATGTCCAATTATTGCACCTTGAGCCTCATCATTTACCTTCATGTATTAGCTGGTTATTAACCATCTTCATCTCTAGACTGATGGTGGGGCTGGCACCTTGGCCTCCAGACTTGCTGCTTTGCTGTTGGGGCTGCTCCACTACCCAGCCTATGAAGCTCCCACTTCAATCCGCAAGGCAGTGGGGCTCATTTTGATTGACCCCGGGTATTTGATTTCCCCGGTACCAACCATATCTGGTGGGCTTTCCCCTATCCGCCACCTGGGGAGGCGTGCGATAAGAGATAAGCAACTACACACGTGGCCATTAGATTTAATTCCAAAACAAAAAGTCGTCTTTCCAGTGGTTAAATAACATTAAGTTTCATAATGACCCATGTTGCAACCTTTTAACAATATTGTTGTTTGAAAATTCAAACAAAATTACCATAGAGTCAACAACTAGTGTTCGTATTTTTATATAAAAAGTGTATTGTCCTTTAAGATTAATTTAACGTTAAATTGCTGTAAATAATTAATACCAAAGGAAATAAAATAATTTATGTACATATCGTATTATCAATGAAAATAATTAATTTTATATATAATATTTGCTAATCGCAAGTCATTTTAAGGGAAAATACTTAACTAAATATATGTTAAGAGCTTAAGAAGATCTTTTGTAACTTTGATAATGGCTTCAATAATTTTAGTATAATATCCTAATTTAAAATAAATTGTAATATCCATAGTGTAGATGGTACTAAATGGTTCATTGTAGTCTAAATATTATTATAATTAATTTTGTTGTATAAATATATTATAAACTCGAAAATTTAAGTCACATTTCCTCAGAAATTTTAATTCCCTACGGACTGAGAAAAACACGTGAATATAATTTATTAACCATGATTTCCGATCAGCCATAAGCCAACTAGAAATTTGACTCCCGTGGCATCCTGCTATGTTAGTCCCGGCATCCTATTATGTTTCGTATTCCTAGTTATTGCCCCACCCCTTTTGTTCCCTAAGCTGGGCCACACAAAGCGAAAGCAAGGGATCTCGAACATGGCTTAGCATTAATTTATCACCTTAAGCTCTCGAATACAAAATCATATATTTACAAATTTTAAGTCAGTTAGGTGTTTTATATCTATAAGCAGTACACTACATGTAAGACCAATAAAATATATTAATCTTCAATGATTACTCAGAATTTTTCATTAATTGTACTGCTATGTTATGTAACATCGCATAAACAAGAAAAAAAATTTTCAATACACAAAATGTTCGAAAACTCACTTTCCAAACTCCATGTGGTGATTCCTTGGATCATAAATAACAAAAAGGTTCTTTCTAACATATATACTATAATGCTTCGTTAAGCCGTTAAAATGTTTCGTTACATTTGATAATTGTTATTTTTTAATGTGTCCATGCATTAAATTTATATTTCATATGAACCTTTATTTCATTCTCAAGAAAGAAAAAATCTCCGGTGTATTTTTCAATTAGCGGCCATTTCATTTTTTTACTCAAAAGTATCTTAAAACTGGTAAACTTTATTAAAATTGTACGTATAAAACAAGATACTGATCAATAAAATACTTAAATAATGATACTAAGTTTGCAAGGGTAAAATAAGAAATAATGGAGTTATTTTAATTTTGTCTGAAAAACATTTTACAGAATTTTGATTATAATTCATGCAAATTAAAGTTATTTTAAAAGAAAAATCACAAAAATTCCTTATTTTTTCAGATTCTTACAAATTTGGTTTCATTTTTATATAATTTAATTTATCAACTTTTTTGTTTTATTACAATTTTAATAACTTTTACCAGTTTTCAGATATTTGAGTCTACAAATTTATAATCACCACCATTTTTTAAGTACATGTTAGAGAAAAATATTTATTTCCTGATAATTAAAATCTATGTTATACATGTTCATTCTTAATAAAAATCCAATACTCTCATCCGTTTAAATTTAAATTATAAGACCTACGTTCAATTATTAGATAAAGCATTGGTAGGTGGGGTCTAATTATTTATTATTATTTGAATAATTAGTAACGGCAGCTGACAAGGGACTTTGGCCCAACTTAGCCACCAAAAGTATATTAAGCTACTTAATTGCACGAAAACAAAGGTCATCTTAATAAAGATAACACAGTGTATGTAGGCTTACGAAAAATGTTTACCAAGAGTTTTTACATAAAGGGAAAAATTCATTCTTATAGGTAATGAGAGTTTTATTAGTGGCGTATGGAAAGTAAATTGCTCGATTTCGAGCAATGAGTACACTAGTTTTCTGTAAGCGATGAAGCAGTTCCAGAAGGCAAGGCAAGGCTTATATTTATGGACTATGCTGGATTAGACAACTCAATTTCGCTTTGCGTTCTCGCCATCTCGTGAAACTCGCCAATCTGCATTTACAGTGTTGTGCATTTAAATGAATACTATTTAGCTCCAGAAATATTGATGGTAATGTAAATTTAAGGGTATAAGAGGAGTTCTTGCGTGAAAAGGCTGTCACGTATTAATCGTTTATAAATGTTATGAATATTACACAAACATAACTGTACATCATTTATTAAAACTATATACAAAACAATTATATACAAAAATTAAATATTAAAATTTTTCTTCAAAACAAATTTTTTTAAATATTCTATGATCGTCGTGAGGATATTTTTATTTGCGGCCATATATTAATTACCTTGATCTAGATGTGTCTTGTTATTCAATTTTAATATTGAATAACGTAGTCTAAACGTAGTCTTAAGTAGAGTATAAAAGTATTAACTTTTTTAGTTATGTTTAAAACTAGAAACTTTATCAAAGCTACTTTATAAATTTCTATTTTCAAAATCGTTGGCGGCATAAAATCAATAAGTTGGTAATGCATCATATAGTTGAGTTTTACATGGGTTGTTTTAATAATATAGGATTTGTATTCTGTACATTTACTATTTTGTCCTAAAATTAGTAATACAGCTATTGCAAAACACAACTACACAATCGTTTGGCATAAATACATTTGAAAGTATAAGCACACACCAAGAAATAATTTATAATGCAACCAATCATTTGCTGTCAAATCAGTATGACAGATCAGATAGTGTTACTTAGTTTATAAAGATATACGTGTATAAGATGTTTTCTTTGTAAAAGGTGAGCGTAATTGAAAGTGAAAAGCCTAATGAATATGCATTGAGTAATTTGAGTAAAAAAACAGAAGGTTTCATTTTCCCCATGAAAAATGTTTGTAACAATTATAAAAAATACTAGTAGAATGAGTAGTTTTTACTTCGCTGCTAACAAAGGTGATAAAGAGCATCTGGTCTGAGGAAGTTTTCAGTGCCATTTTTTTATTCTTAGTCTTCTATTCATATCTTGCTTTGTTGAAGTAGCTAAATCTATGAATCGATCAATGATATCAAAACGAGTATTTTGATTGTCCCATTTCTTTTAACGGAATATGAAAAATTATTGTTTATCCAACAATAGCCAATGCACAAAAAGAAGGCCCCTGGTGTGTTTTACTTAAACTACAATGTGTCTTACCTTGATTACTGGTGAGATGACCTCTTCTCTGTAGGTTTAAATTGTAAAAACTATAAAAAAGTTCTTGATTTGCACTTATCTATACATATTTAATAAACGACACGATTTTTTGTACAGTGAAGTTCTCCTGCAGTTTTAAACCGATTTTATTGATTTTTGTGTCATTTGATGCAGCTCGCTGTGAAGTTATTTCTAAAGTAGGTAAGTTGATATTCATTCAGATAGAGGGGCCCTAAACCCCTTATTTTTTATATTTTTTATTTAATTAACATTATTTGGAATATTAAAGGATTTTAAAGTTTACCAGCTGTAAAGAGTAAACAGAGTAGGCTACACCAGCGAAATCAAATGTATGTTCATACTAAAATGATTATGTTAAGCCATCAAGAAATACTGCTTACTGAATTATATAGTGACTGGACGTAAACAGAAACAATTTACGAACCTAAATTGCTCTATTTCGTGCAACGAGTACACTAGTTATAAATAAAGACCTAAATAATAATTACGAATACCTATTACACGGTTTATTTTGAAAGTTTTCAAAGTTAAAAGGTTCTTTACGTTTGTGTTACATGTAACAAGCAATGCCTTTTATTAAAATAGTCCGATCAATATTTAGTATAAGGGCTTTAATTACTATAATTTCTTGAAAATAAGATTGATTTACAATACTTGCATCTAACAGTAGAGGATTTCAAATCATTTCTCTAGATGGATTTATAAGTCGTTCTTTGGTAGCTATCTTGAAATTTGCTATCGTTCAATATGAAAAATTACAATTTTCTCCCTGTTCAACCCCCCCCCCCTGCCTCGCCCTATAGTCGTCGTCACACTCCAACAGCGAATTTTTACTTGGAATATTGGTTAGTAATCTTTGTTGATGGGGGTCTGTATTACCTTAATCTGGGAGAAAATGAAAAAAAAAATATATTTTCCCGGAAATACTTACCCCGCCACCCTAGGTGCCTACATCGTCTACTTTTATGTTTTCTTTTTTTAAATGAAGGTGAATATAATGTCTCTATTCAGATTATGTCGCGTAAGATAAATCATAAAACTTTGATACATGTTATCATTTTTGTGTGTTTCGACATATATGCCGTTTTAACGTTCTAATGGGGGGCAGTCAAAACCATGGTCTTGTTAATATCTAACGTCTACACTTTGTTAGACAACATATTTGATTAATATCCTAATGACAAAAGACAACAGCTTCTACATTAAAACCTTTAAAAGCTACAATGTTTGATAGGACTGTTCCTCCCGATTTAAAACATCTTTATTCCCGGACTTAAAAAGCCACTTGCTCCCGTAATTGTCAGCCAACAGAGCTGATGGTTGGGCCAACATCGGAGACATCCGAGACTGTTTGTGTTGGGCTCATCCACTCACAACCCACAACCCTCCTCCCACCACCACAATGTACAAGCTGTGACTTGAGCGTCAATACATGTAAATACGCAAAGTGTTTGTTTATTTGTTACACAAAAACTAAAGTCTATCAATTCATTGAGCTCACAAGACAAAAATCAACTTTTTAGTGCCATCAGTAATGATGCAATAACATTATCATCTCTAATTTTTATTTCTATGCTATGAGTATTTCCCTATGGCGTTTTTATTCATTGTTGGTTCTAAATAAACAAGTTTGTATATTTTCACTAACCTAGCGCAAATAGAGTGTCTACCCTGGTGCATTAATGTTTCTGAGCATAACTTTTTACATAACGAAATCTTGGCCAAGCAACATTCATATAGTTATAATAAAAATTTTTTAATATCTTATATTAGATCCATATTAACTTAAAATGCGTACCATAAAATAGTTATATTGATAATTTACCCCAGGTTAAACAGTGAGTTTTACTATCAGGTGTTATTAAGTCACAATTTAGAACCAGATAAATTTAATTAAACTCTAGCAAGAGTCTCCACGATCAAACTGTTCTGCCGTTGTAACAGTTATTGAGGAAGAGCATACACACTAAAACAAATAACAGCTTTGTCCCATGTTGGTGTTTCACCTTCACTGTTTGACTTTGTAACCAATGACAGTAACGATCACAGGACAGTTACTGGCTAACGATTGATTGATTCTTTACCAGATTCACTTGTTTATTCATTTAGTTTTTCATCACTATTTTGATTAATAAGTAAATCATGAACAATATTTCCAATTGTATAAAACTAATCATTACTCTTATTTTTCTCAAGGCATAGTTTTTATTTTAATGACTGTTTACCCGTTCTTAATAAGGGTGTTGTGTACTGTGTAGTAGTATTTAAATGAGTTATATAAATTACTAGCTGTTGCCCGTCACGGCTTTGCCCGTGATAGAAATTATTTTATACGTACGGCAATAAAATCTGTTGAAAGAGAAATGAAATCTTTCCTTAAGAATGCTATCGAAACATTGACGTAGTGTGGGCGGAGCCCTGAAGAAATGCTGCAATACCTTTTCTTGGTGAGCACCTATTAGCAAATAGGAACATCCACAGTAAATTTTAACCCCGTTGGATTTATGGCAATTTTGAGGTTCTGTGGGTTGGCGCTCTAAAGGAAATTTGCAAAACTGTTTCTCAGTGAGCACCTATGAGTAAAAAGGAACGTCCATGTTAAATTTCAACCGTAAATAGGTCCTAGAGTGATTCTTAAGTCCAGTGGGGTGGAGCCCTAAACAACTTAAAAACTATATTTGCAAAGGCTTTTCTTAGTGAGCACCTATTAGCAAAGAGCAACGAGACAATAAATTGCAAACTGTAGGATTTATGGTAGTTGTGAGATTTTGTGGGGTGGAGGCCTAACGGAATTTTGGAAAATTGTTTTGTAGTGAGCACCTATGAGAATAGGAAAAGACGATAATTATAACCCTGCAGGTCCTTGTCAATAGTCTTTGAAATTTGACGTTCCTTGATAAAATTGGTCACAATGATAATATCCTAGTATATTATAAGTGGGTGGAGCCATAAAGGCCTTCACAAACTATATTTGCAAAACCATTGTTCTTAGCTATTACCTATGATGAGCAAAGAGAAATGTCCAAGTAAAATTTCAACGAAGTAGGCCCTAGAAGTTTTTCAAGTCCAATGGGGCAAAGCCCTCAAGACCTTCAAAAATATTTTTGAAAAATCTTATCTTGGTAAACACCCATTAGCAAAGACAAATTTCCATGCCAAATTTGAACCCTCTAAGCTCTATAGTAATTTTGAGGTTCTGTGGGGTGAAGCCCTGAATAAAACGTGCAAAACAGTTTTTATTGAGCACCTATGGATAAACAGACCACCCCGAATATCAACAATGCAACATTTTCAACAAATTTCAACAGTGCATTCCCTATAGTTTTTTAGATGCATTGTTTCCTAAATTTGTATATAAATTGACTTTAACGATAACAATATATTGAAATTTCAAAGGCCTGTGGGGTGGGGCCCCGAAGGGATTTTGTAAAAGTTTTTCTTAGTGAGCACCTACAGACAAAAAAGAGCGCGCATGCCAAATATCAACCCGATAAGCCCCAAAGTAATTTTGAAGTCTTGTGGGGCGGAGCTTTGAAGTAGCTTTCCAAAAGTGTTTTTAGTGAGCATCTATGGGCAAAGTTGATCTTCCATGCCAAATTTAAATTCTTTAGGTCGTCTGGTTTTCCAGATTCGTTGTTTCCTAGATTCATATTACAAATTGGCCATAAGAATAACATTAGATGTAATTGGAAATCAGGTGTGGAAGAGCCCTAATGGAATTGGCAAAACCTTTTCTTAATGACCACCTATGATCAAAGAATAATTAATGTCCATGCAAAATTTAAAAACTGGAGGTAATATAGTTTTTCAGATTTAATATTTCCTAACTTTGTATTAAAAATTGGCCATGAGGAAAACTTTAGAGGGAAATTTTGAAGTCCTGTGGGGCGGAAGCCTGATGGAATTCTGCAAAAACTTTCCTTAGTGACCACCTATGAGCATAGAAAAACACCCATGCAAAATTTTAACATTGTAGGTCCGATAGTTTATCAGATTAGTGTTGCTTTGGTTTGTATAAAAAAATGGCCATAAGAATAGAATTGTTGCCTATTAGTTGTCAGGTGAATTTGTCAAACGCTTATTATTGGTCCGATTTTTAGTCAGCAATTACATACGTATTTTCTTTCAGATTACAGCCTTTTTATTGCCTTCATTGTTTTTGTTTCACTTTAGTTATACAGATTAAGTCTTAGGACTACAACTATAAGTTATATTATAATAAGGAATGTTTCTGACAAAGTTTATAAAAGATTGGAGTCTTTTACGTGAGGTATTCAATCCAATAGGAAGGCAAGAGTAGATAATTTTAGGCTTGGCTTACTGCAAGTAACCAAGCGGTACTTATCCGTCCTAGATTTAGGAGAGACCTCAATGTAGTTATTTATTTTAACCTAACACCTTCTCATGTAGTAATATAGTTTATTTAAGAATTAAATACACCAAAAGTTGGTTTATGAAAAAAAAGTGTACAGAATTTATTTGTATGTTTTTTAAATATAGTTATTTATGAAAATGCCATCTAGATTACTTACGGTGAGTCTTTAAAGCTACAAAAGGCTTTTAATTTCTTGTAATGACTTAATCAATTTTTCTTAATATATTCTAGACGTATTTTAGTCAACGTGTACATTGAACATTGAAACTATTCCTCATAACGAATTTATATTACATTATTACATGAGAGTCACATATATCAAGTGGTCCATTTCTGGACCTATAGCCTACGGCAATGCAGCGATGAGAAATTGTTTATGGACCAACGAGCTTATAGCTGGGACTGGCGACCTGGAGAGTTTGGGAGGAATTTCCATGGAAATAAATAGTATTAAGAAGTAAAATTTAATGTACCAATATTCTGTATTTCTGAGTTTCAATGTTTGTATCAATTAAATCAATAAAAAAATATATTTTTTTCAATTTACGTGCCATGAATTTGCTTGAAATGAAAAAAAAAAAACTGTTTTTTAGAGGACACAAATGCCGTAATTAAAATAAAAGTTCTTTTTACAGAAAACATTTTTTTCTCCAATTCCGAAAGTCGAGTTTTTGTTTCTTTGCTCAAATTAGACCCTGTAATAGTATTGTCTCGATTAAACAATAGGGGAGATTCAAATTTAACAAAAAATACATGTTCTCTTCTAAGATTTAACGCTCTGTTCACTAGTGAGATTCATTCAAATAAAAATGTTTAAGTTTCATTTGAGAGATATATCGTATGATCCACTAAGTGGTGACGATTCTAGACTTATGAGAGACCACAATGTAGTTATTTATTTTAACATAACTCTCTTGTATTTATTTAGTTTATTTGAGAATGTCATACACCCAAATGTACTTCCTGTAAAATTGTGTACCAAAATTGTTTGTATGATTTTTTATATAGTGATTTTTAACAACTGTCAACTAATTTACTTACGGTGGTTATTTAAATTTACCAAAAAGCTTTTTATTTCTTTCAATGGCTAAATTTTGTAAAAAATTATTGTTCATTAAACATTCTTGACTTTTTTTGTCAATGTGTCTTTATACATTTGAAGCAGTCCTTAGAACAAATTATATTACCTTATTACATAAGAGTCACGTACATCAAGAAGTCGTGGAACTGTATTATATATTATTTTATGAGGAATAGTTTATAGCCCAACGACCTCAAACTGGGGACAGGTAGATGCGGACAGACTGTATTAGGAATAAAGATAGAAATAAATATTATTTGTGAGTAGTGTGTTTTGGTTACTTCTGGACCGGAAGTCGTGCCATCTGCCCGAGCAGCTGCTCGAGCAGATGGCGTCAGATGCTGGGGTGCAGATGGCGAGAGCATATGCCCTGAATTTGAAGTAGAATTGGGCATGAATTAAGAGTTAATTTAAAACTGAAATTTAACAGTTATAACTGGGGCTTGGAAAGTATGTCAAGGTCATCCAGAGTAAGTTTTAAAAAAGCCTATCCAACTACCACCAGAAATAGTTCAAAGTTGAACTAGTTGGTGATAGTGGGATAGGTTGAAGTAACTTTTGAATTTTATTTGTGAACATACAATTAATGTGCAACAGCAGAGTTTAAACAAGTTGAACTTTTGTGATGAACTACAGAGTTGTAAATGCAAACACCAACGACGATGAGAAGGTAAACGCAGAGTCCCCAGATGATGTATTTGAAAAGCTTGAACAAACGTAACATTTCGAGTTGGTTTTCCCGTTCCATTTCCAATCGTTTAATTTCCAATTTCAATTTATCCTCTTCCATTCTAGTTATGAAGGGAACTTCATCCATTATATCCATCATGATTGTGTTAGTGTTTGAAATTTTAAAACAAGTGATGTTGATAGTTCAAAAGTTGAAGAGGGAATGAGAAGTGAAAGTGAGAAATGTTAGTTAAATAAAGAAGTGGTGGGGGGAGCGAAGAATTATAAAGAAGTGGTGGGGGAAATATTTTGCTCTTCGTTATTACCATCAGTAGTGTCAGATGGTGCAGGAGTTAGATTTAGTAAACTGTCTTCGTCCGAACTTTCAACTTTATCACAAATAGGACAATCGTATGTTATTTCCAAATTCATTTTGATGGTTGTAAAATTATCTACAAGTTCTTGTAAAATATTAAAAATGTCTTGTAACTCTTCTTTAGAGTTTATTTCAAAACTAGAATTCATTCGGGCCAAAGGAGAGTTGTTCATCGTTGAAGAGTCGGGGATGGAATGAGGATCGGCACATAGGGAGGGGGCTTATATAATGGCGACCTTGAGCAGGCGTCTAGGGAGGGGGGCTGTCTAGGGAGGGGGCTTTTATATGGGGAACCTTGAGCTTATCATTGAATAAAATGTTTAGTTCTTCTTCTTCGTCTTTTAATTCAATTATTTGAACCGAAGTAGTTGTTTCATCCTCTTCACTCTATGAAGAAAACAATTCACCAGGATTTAAATATTGAACTACAATTCTGAACCATCTTATAGGATATTCGTCAATGATAGAAAGTAAGTTTTGAAACAATTCTTCCATCTCTTCCCTGTCAGTTATTATATGTTCAAACTTGATAAATTTGTTTTCCATGTTGTTAGTTAGAGTGTTGGAAGTGGAATGATTTAATATTATATAAAAATTAGAACTAATGGTGGGGGAAATCTCAAGGTCATCCAAATGAAGTTTTAAAAAAGAGTGTAAAACTGAAATTACACATTTGATGGTTCTACAGGATCGGAATACCAATCTGATCTGTATTTACATCTTTTTATCATATGTGTACAAAAATCATCTTGATGAGAATTGGTGCGTTGACAATGAGCAAGATCTAGAGGGTGAAATTTGAAACATCTTTGAGGACAACATGTATGAAAATATCTTGATTTGTAAAATTTGAAAGTTCGCAATTCCGGTGGTGGTAGTTGTTTTGTTTTGCATTTGCAATAACAAGATCCGAAGAATTCACATTTAGTACAAGCTAACCCATCCACCATCATTGGTCCTAAATTTGTACATTGTTGTTCACAACAGTAACGAGGTTTGCACTTGTATTTTTGCTCTTCCATGTTGACGCTGCGGAGTCCAGTGAAAGAATAAGAGTGTATAGTGTTGAATAGTGAGTTTTATGTACTGTGAAAAGTGGTGGGGGTAATTTCAAGGTCATCCAAATGGAGTTTTAAAAAATTATACCTTACAAGTGTAAGGATTATTAAAATTTAGGAAGTTTGTTTCTCTTTGTTTTCTTCAGACTTTTTCTCTCTATCCGCCTTAGCCATAGCAACAAGTTCTTCTGTTGATAATGGATGTACTTCAGGAAATTTTAAAATTAATTTAGCTTGATATCCTTCTTTAGTTAATACATCTAAATCTTGGGTCATTTGTTCAACGGTGTTGTAGTCTTTTCCATAGATTTTTCCATCAAGTTGAATCATCATTCTGTACAACATTTTCTTAAATAGGTCTTGTCGTGGTGAGAGCTGAGAAGCAAATGATTATTTATACAAGTATCACATCCTTTTTATTAACTCACATTGATCATGTGATCCTTTAGTTGTAGTTTTGTCTGTCAAAAGTTATTCAACATTGGTAATACTTTTGGAACTTGATGTTATGTTGACCAGTTGGCGATGAAGAAGTTGTAGGTTGTGTAGAAATAAATATTTCATCATCGCAATATTTTGTTTTAGTGAACATCCTTGTATTAGTAGCACTAACATCAAGAGTTAAGTGATAACCACCGGTAAGTAAAACTCGCATTTCGTTGGTTAAATCTTCGAGTTGTTCAAAAGTTGTAATGGTGTTGGTATCATAAGATGCACACTTGACTTTGAGAGACATCTTTTAGTTTTTATATTAAGCGATAGAGTGAGCGAGATGTATACGGTACGAAAGGTAGTCGTAGACTGATGAATTTTACAAGTAGATTTTCGCTTTTATAATCACACAAAAGTGGGTCAAGGTCATCCAGTGGAATTTTTAAAAAAAGCAACATATTGTAATGTACAAAGACATCACAATATGTTGCTTCTTTTAATTTTTTTTTGTTTTTTCTTTATATCATATTTATTGAAAAACAATTACAAACAAATAGTTACAATGTTATGTACAAACTAATCAGTAGTAGGTGTTACATGAATAGTTAGTTCAGTTGAGTTGTTTCCACTTGGTCCGTGCGAAACCAAATAGAGTGCGCCGGGTTGAACTACACGAAGATCTTCATTTTGAAGAAGTTGTACAAAGCGTCTTGGTAGGAAGATCTGAAATTTTGGTTCATCACCAACTGTATATGGAGCCTCGCTCAATGTGCAATTAATAGCATCACCTACTGAAGTTTCCATTTTCTTAATGGTATGAATGATGTAGTGTTTTTCTTCTTTTAGTTCAGAACATTTCTTTGTAGGTAGAATTGATGATTTAGAATGAGCGTTGAACTGATCAACTAAACTTTGAAGTAAGTTCTGTGATGCCATCTTGATGTTGTTGTTAATCTTCTTGTTAATAAGAATGTCCGTCGGAGATGTTGTCTCTTCGGAGGTTAGAGTAATACTCATGCTGCGTCATGGTAGCGCTCTCGCTTTTATAATCGACACTACCCCCACTAATGACACTACACCCACCACTTTGTTGAAGGAAATTGTTCAAGCGGTAGGCATTTTTATAAAGCGCACTGCGACCTTCGATGTTTAAAACTTTTTGATGAAATACAAAGTTTGTTGAAGTAGCATTGGAAATCTTTATCAATTATTGCATTAATCACTTCGTTGCTTGTAAATGATTGTATCCAATTTGCTTTTTCCAATCCCCTTGTGTAGATAATTTTAACTCTTTGCAATAATGATTCATAATGTGCGGCATCATGTTATAATTAATGAAACCTTCATCCCATCTTAAGTTGTGAAAATGTTTGTTCAACCATTTGTTTGTAACTTTCGCTTTAGTTGTTAGTCTATTAAATGGTACTGGAGGTTTGAACAAATAATGATAAACTACTGATGTGTTCATGTCCAAGATTACTAATTCTTTAATAATAAAATTACCATCATTTCCTCGGAAAGCTTGAAATTCAATTATACCTCTTTTAACTTCCATTATATGTGGCGCATTAGAAAACGAAACCCGTTTATTCATGATGAAGTCTTACTAACAACTGACTTAAAAATTGAATGAGCCGATGTTTATAACAGACAGGATTGTTCTTCTTCTTTCACTTCTTGTGCCACTTCATCAATATTAAAATTGGTGTGATAGTTGTTTAATTGTCTCCACATTTCAACTTCTTGAGGTAATCTATTAAAGATTGAAGTATCCACGGGACCGTATAAAATTGGAACAAAAGGTTTTTTGTCCAATGTATCAATTAGATAGTCTTTAATTATTGCACTTGAAAATATTAGTTGTTTTAAATATCTGACGGGACCGGTAGTACAACTTAAAGTGTAAAATTCTTCTTTAGTGAAATATAATTTAACATTATGTGTAGTTAAATCTCTGAAGCGAACAATTTGTCCTCCACGATGTTTTACTATATCAACTTCAATATTTGATTCCAATAACCTTAATCTTGTTCTTCTTCCAAATGTGTTGTTACTTAAATAGCACTCCAAAAGATGTAAATGTTTCATGAGAGATTCCCAAGTAGTTTCACTGAAAGTAACCATTTTGTTTCCATGATTTAAAATAACAATTGGTGAATAATCCATTGATTTTAAAATTCCAACTGATATACTTTTTGTCATGCATGAAGAAATTGGGTAGATAATCCGAAGAAATACTTCTGTTAAAATATTTTGTTTGTAATGTTAACTTCAACCTTCTTCCTTTTTACTTCTTTTTCAGCTTCTTCTTCTCTCTTCTTATGTTTGTTAAACTTTAGGAACTCGTCCATTTCTCGTTCAACTTGTTTTTCTATATCTGAACTATTATCATCCATTAGAGGTGTATTTTCTTCTCCGTTAGTAGAATTCATCTTGCGAATGATGTTTCCCATACGACAGTTGAAGATAGAATGAAGTTTCCACTAATTATTTTCTCGCTTTTATATTTTTTTGTAAAATCCTTGAAATTTATACAATTACATAATTGTTTGTTTTCAACTTGTCTTTCACAAATGAAATTCTAACCTCAAAAATTGAAGCAGATAATTCTAACCTCAAAAATTTGCAGTCATTGTACAATTCTTCTTAAAGTACATTCTTCACAATTCCGGTCAGCGGTGTGTAAGTAACTATTTTATCATGTAGAATTAGACAGTATGCCGAAGTTCCATCCGCTACTGGTTCTTCAAATTCCATTTCAATTTTTATATCCACACTTGATGATTTTACCGATTCATTTTGTTTTGAACTATCGATTACAATTATTGGAGCCTTGGAATAATACTGGTCAGGTGATAATAGTGGTGTATTAGTTTTTCCATAATATGACGATTGAAATCTTGCATACATATCGTATAAAATGGAAAAACGTTTTTTGCTAAACATGACATTCAAATTGTCATAGGGAAAGAATTGAGAGTTTAGGAAAACTTTACAATTCTTTATTTTACAGTGATCAAATTGACCAGCATTTGCAGTGATAACATCTTTTCGCTTAGTTTGAAAACCGAGTATTATGTACCTTGCTCGTTCCAAGTAAGTTGATGTCTTGACGGTCCATGTTTGTCGTTCTGTCTGAGGTAGTGTAGGGTATTCATGAAATTCCCAACTTCGGAATGGCATCACAATATCACGGTCAGATTTCAACTTTCTCAATAATAGGATTCTATGTTCATCAGCCAATCTTACATGAGGTACTCTCCAAACAACTTTATCCAACTGTAGTTGCCATTCCAGTTTATCTTCCGTAGTTGCAGGGTCTGCAAGTATCAAGTCCTTATTAGTTGAAGATCTGAGTAATACTAATTCTTGTTTGACATTTATTATTACCCGTTTGTAATCTTCAGCGAATCCCAAAAGCAATCGTAAAGGTACATGAAAATCAAAGTGACCGTTGGAAGCTGGTGTTATAGTGTCTTTATCGGGGGCAACCCATCCGGCAGTGACTATTGAATTCTTCTCATGCGGTGTTAATGATGTTAATCCTTTCAATGTCGTTTTTAAACAAACCTTTTTTGTTGAATCAACCGTCACCCCTGATATTTCATATCTTATTTCATCAAAAAGATATGCCATCGGGTTATTTATAAAAGGAACTGTTGAAGCAGTTTTTCCATCCAATTTTAATACCCGTCCTTCGATGTACAAGTAACTTTCACATGGTAAAGTGTAAATATCTTGTTGTTGAATGGGGATCCTTATTTCATCGTTATTGTTTAATTTTGATGAAGTGTAAGGGTTGTGTGTGTGATATTCCTTCTCCCATAGTGTTTCGTCGAACGTTGGTCCTTGAGATATATCCAGGATATCCATCGCTGTTAAGTTTCAATCCAATCTTCTGTAGAAAACGAATGTTGTCCGATGTTAACTCTTCCAATGTCGAGGAGCTACTGAGCTCCCGACTCTTCCGTTGCGGTTTAAATGATAATCCCATGTTGACTTTTATGTTGCTGCTCTGATGTGTATCCGTATAGTAATTGTTTCTCCTCTAAAGTCAACACTATGACCGTCTTGATCCAATATGTTCAGTACGATGTCTGAAATGAAACTGGTGTTTAACGGTAGGTATATCAAGTTTTGTGGCTTCTCAACAATTTTAAAACCAGGAGCCACTGTTGGATAAAATGTATGTAAAATATGTTGATTAACTCCATCTCTATATGATCCGTGTATAATGTTGCACGTAACATCAATACTATTTACTTTCAATATTGTTACAGTTGAATCACCTGAATGAGTAGTTCCAGGAGTTAAGATTTTCTTTTTTGTATCTGTAAATCCAAATAAACTGCCAATCGACTGTTCCAAGCTGACATCAATATAATATTTTGATGTTATTTCTGCTTTTAAAGTATTATTGTTTCCTTTAACGGTGATATTGTCTTCTCCAAGTTGTTTCTGTAATAATTGGTTTATATCATCGATTTCATAAGCTCCAGTAGGAAATGTAATTATTTTCAATTCTGAGTATTTTCCTGCAGCATCCTTAGTTTCATAATAATGTAGTAAATTGTTCTTCCCTTCCGTAACATTGGGAATTGAGTTGTAGGTAGTCAAATCAAGTAATGCCGCTTCCCATAATCGTTCCTTGGATAGACGCAATGCTGGGAACAGCGTACTTTTCAATGTGGATGAATTTCCACTCAATGACACTGTATACGATGACATCTTAAAGCTGACTGACACTTTTCGCTAGAAACTCCAAACATAAATGCCCACATATTTCAGTATTGTTAGGTTGTTCTCTTTTGTAATTGTAAAAAATGTTTTTGGAGTTTCGAAAATAATGTTGAAGTTCTTTTGGTGGTGGTAGATTGCCAAAACTGTCAAAGTAGTAAACGGTTTGTCCTATCTTTTTATAGCATACCCAATGAGTGCCTGGACCATAGGTGGAATCCAAATTTACTATTCCAGTTTCATTTTTCCATATTTTAGTTGGTAATGCATCTTTCATAAAAACTCCTCGAAAGAATGGTATTTTCAAACATTTTACATAATTATTTAACTGATGATTTGTTAAGGCTTTATTTGGAATTATCAATTGATTCTTCTTATTTAGTACACACGGTATGGTCTTAGGTATAAACCTGCTCCATTTTTTACCATTTGCCAAACAGAAGTCTTCTTTACATTTGCCTTATGAGTTTTACGACGTCCCTTTTTAATGTTTCCACCTCTTTTGGGAGCGTGTCTCTTTGCAGGTCTTCCTCTGTGACGTCTTCCACCACCTAACTTTGCTTTCGTCTTCATGGCTGTAGTTACTGCCCAAGCCGCTGCTTTTTCTGCAACACTTGCGTCACTTGATTTTACTCTTTGCCAAGCTTTTTCCGCTAGAATTTTATCCGCTATTGATCTATTTGTTAAATCTTTAAACTTTGAATATGCTATATCGTGTTGTTTGCAAGCTTGATCTAATTTATTAATTCCAGGATCTCCTCTTGCTAAACGCTTTGCCAACTTAGTTCCAGGTCCACAATATTGATAACCTCCGGGCAGATGTAATTCGTATGGTAGAGCATCTATTGCTCGATTTACAACAGCACCAACTGGAATCCGTCTGAGCAGGGATAATGCAGCTGATGTTATACCACGTCCTTTCTTGCCAACGTCTTGACGACGACTGAACGATGAGGTCTTCATTATGCCGTTTTATATAACGAGCGTCTTCACTCCATGAAATACTTTATGATAATGAACACTTTTTATATATTCCATACTTATATATTGGCGAGTTTTACTAATACTTATTGATAATTGCATCTTTAATCCATTGTTCTCTTTGATCATCTTGGATTTTACCGTGATTCGGTTTACTAAGCATATGATTGTGCATGTCTATAATTACATTACCCATAAGGTTCATTACATACTCCACATTAGTAGCATCTTTGTAATCTGTAGGATTCTCAAGATCTGTGATACGTTTACCATTACATGTATACACAGATGGATCGTCATTAGAGGTTGCTATAACTTGATTAATAGTAGCAACATCATTCGGAGCTATTCCTGCCGATATGTTAGATATTCTTCTATTTTTTCCATCATATACATTATTTATTTTATCTCTAACTATAGTTTGTTTTACAACAACACAATCCTGATCATCTTTACCAGATTTAACTTCGGTTAATCGTCTGCCTCCACATATAAAGTTAACACCAGTAGCTGATAGTTGTGGTACTTGTTTTAAAATAACAGCATCATGTTCTTCCGTGCCTAAATTTATATTTGACAATTTTTTATTTTTTCCATCCCACTTGTCATTTTGTAGTTGTAGTAAGGTAAACTTTTCACTTCCTTGCATAAACTCATCACCTTTCTTTGACACTACTTGATTTTGTTTAACAAAAGTGGATGTTTCTTTTTTTAAGCTTTCATTCATTTGTTTCACGGTAGCAGCATCCGATGGAGTTGAACCATCTTTCAGATTGGACAACAGTTTTCCATGACAATCAATAACAGCATCATTATATAAAATACAATTATCTTTAATATATTTTATATTAACACCATCACTTTCTTCTTTAGGATATCCAATATCGTTTATAGTATATTTATAAAAGGAAAATCCATCCTTTTTCTTTTCTGGTATTACAGAGTGCAAATAACGCTTATTGATTGTATCTGTATCATCGGTTGGGTCTGCCACATTAGTTATTTTATAATTTAAAGCATTGTACATTTTTCCACTTTTAGTCTTTTGCAACAGTAAAGCGTAATCCATCGCAGATAGCAAATAGCCTTTATTAACAACATCTCCATTGTTGACTGGTTTTGCAACATTAATAACCCTGTGAGATTTTGCATCATACAGTTGGTTGTTGTCAAGTTTTAAACTTGTAGATGTTTCCTCCTTTACTGTTTTTAAATTTGTTGCATCTCCATCTTCTTCTGGATCTTTAACAAACTTTAAACGTTTATTATTTATGTTATAGTCACCTTCGGGTGTTTGCGGTAATCCACTTCTTTTTCTGTTTTCTCCAACTTGCACTCCTAACGCGGAGTAACGTCCGAACTTGTCAACGCTCATGTTAGAACTGACACATTATATGCCTGCAACTCTTATATATCCGCGGACGATTATACAATTATTCCGCGATTCCTGAGTTCGTCAATCAGAGCTACCCATTCATTATTTAAACCTGTATGACCAGCTTCCATGGCTTCATGCAATAGTCTCATTCTATCAACCAATTTATTGATGTCGTTGTAGTAAATCACATTTGTATTGTATAGATTTTTCATCAATCCTTTACCAGATGTTGAAGTATCTCCTTTACTCTTTTTACCATGTTGTTCAAGAAGTGATAAATCCATAAGTGATAGAGATTTCTTTTCAGTGGTTGTCTCACCGCTGGTGCAGTACGTAATGTTGGCAATTTTCGTGGAGGAAACAACTTTTTTATAACGATGTTATATTTTGTTGCACGTGAACGATTAATCATTCCATCCTTTAAGTAGTTTCTTTTATGAGCGTTAGTATTTTATAGAATATCCTTAAAAACACTTAAATCTTTGGATGAATATCTTAGTGGTATGTTTTTAAAAATTAATTCATATAATCCTTTTGTTCCTTTATATCTGTGCTCACCAATAATGATGTAATCATCTTGTGTTATTTCAAGCTTTGAATCGCCGATCTTTAATTCATTCCCATCAATTCTTGCTCCGTATATGTGTGATCTACTCAAATTTGGGTTTGATTTCATGTCATGTAGCATTTTCATTATATATTTTCTTCCAAGAGGTCCATGTTGTAATATATCGCTACTCAATTGAGTTAAATTTGGAATAGATTGTTCTGCTTCTGGTATTGGCTGTTCTTCTTCCTTTTCAACAATTGGTTCTTCTTCTTCTTTTGTTTCTTCTTGCTCACTAGCACTTGTATATGAATCATCATCTTCTTCTTTTTTTAATGCTTGTACTTCTTGTTTAGAAACTGGTAGTAAAACATCTCCTTCATAACGAGGTTTACCAATAGTTTCTGATATCTGTTTTAAAGGTTCCGTAATAGGTTTAAATGTAGTCTCTAGAAATTCTTCTCTTTCACTTAAACCCATCCTCAATGCACGATTCTTCATCCTAATAGAATCACTGAGTGATTTTATTTCTTTCAATAGTTTTTCTTGATTCACCATGTTTACACTGTGAAGTTCAACGTGTAACTAGATGTAGCATCGGTAGTTCAACGCATAAATACAAATTTATCCAACCCTATACGATATCTACCATTTTTAATATCTTCTTCCTTCATAATAACGAGAAAGCTATATTTCTCATTCCATGCTTTGCCACACATCTCTTTAAATTTTTCAAATGGCATATCCGCATTTACATGATCATTATATATATGCTTTAAATTTGTTTCATCTTGCTTGAAGATGATCAACATATTTGCATTGTCTCTTATAAGTTGTTTTGGAATTTTACTGTATGTTTGACCAATATAAATGCTATCAATATTATGATGTCTTCCCATAGCAAAATAATTCCTTATTGTGTCATGATTTTCACAAGAAACATCGTCAAATATAAAAATAGAAAATGGTTTTGCTTCATTCGGTTGCATAATTGTTTCACTGGCATTAAACTTGTAAAAATTCACTTCAGGTACACTTGCAAGTACTTTATCCAATAATTGATATTTTGGTTGTTGCAATGATTTTGAAAAAATGTATATATTATTAAAACGCAATCCTTTAGGATTAGTTATAAGGTTAAAAACAACATTAGTTTTTCCACAATTTGAAGGACCAGTTATTAGACATCTTATCGTATTTGGTAGTAATTCACCATGTTTTCCATGATTTAACTTATCATTGTCAACTGTCAATTCATCAATGTTATTGATATTAAATCGATCTTTTTGTTGTACAATCTCCATCTTGTATAAAGGTTAAACACACAATGAGCTATTAAACAACTATACTAAGTCTTTTGAAGGAATCCAAGAGTCTTCACTTTTATCAAACCCTAACCACCGGACTTTAACCATATCCTTTTTCCTTTGTAAAATCTTCTCGACAAGATATACATCACCGACTGTTGATTTCAACAATTCATGTCCGTAAAATCCACCTTGAAGTAATTCACCCTTGTTATCCTTTAATAAATAGGTTTCAGGTATAGTTGGTTGCACTTTATAAATTGTAAATACTTCATTAGTCCAATTTGGTAGATATCTTTTACTAAATACACCTTTGTATTTGCTTATACGAACTTTATCGTTGACCTTGAACTTCTTTGGTTGCAATTTTTCCAATTTTGGTGTTGTATTATTTTTAATGCGTTGTAATACAATTTTGGCATTAGCACTATTTACCTGGATAGGTTTCATTCCAATGGTACGATGATATTTGTTGTTATACTCTTTTATAAGTTGTGGTAATATGTCATACCACACGTATGATCCTCTTTTTGAAAATTGTTTATACATCGCACCTTTTAATGTTCTATTGAATCTTTCAATTATTGAAGCTTTAACTTCAGAATTTGTAGAATAATGATTTATTTGATATTTCTTCATCAAAGCTCCAAAGTCTTTATTAAAATATTCTTTTCCATCATCGGTCTGTAGATGTTTAATTTTAAATTTATTTCTTTGTATTGTGGTTTCCATAGCTTTTGTAACACTTTTACCAGTCTTATCCTTCAATGGTAAAGCGTCAGCTATTTTAGTAAAACAGTCTATAATTGTTAAAATATATTTAAATCCTTTATTTAATTTACTGTGCGGTATCATTTCAATGAGATCAGCTTGATAAAGATCATTCATTCCTTTAATGATTGTACTTCTTCTTGGAAATCTTCTTCTTGCTGGTTTATGTAGTTCATTTACAATCTTGTCCTTCACACTTTCCATCTTCAGATGTTGCTTGTACACCGCATGTAAAAATACTGATCCATAAAATAGTTGATTCTCATTTATATAGTTTGAATATAGGTCAAGGCCATTTCATATTAGTGTAAAAAAGAGGGAACATGGCATTGGGCTTGCCATGTCCCCTCTTCTTTACGGAAAGGAAAAAGGAAGAAGGTAGAGGACGAAGAATAGGTTTACTGGTCGATAGGGTTTAGAGAGTAGTGGCCGAATGGTAAAGTATTAATTTTATCTTCTAAAATATGGCGCTTGTCATCTTTGTAGCTTAATGCCCACTTTGTTTGTTTAACACTAAAAAGTTGATGATTATAACTTCTAATAGTGTTGAACGTTGCAGTTGTTTCAACATTTTCAAACAAACATCTTTTATAATGTTCAAACTGTACGTTCTTCTTCAGGAAAGAAGTTTTTATTCCTTTGGCCTTCTTCGTGACTTGATGTTCGTTCCTCTCGTTTATGTACAGTTGAAATGAATACAGTTTGGACATTAATGCTACAATTTCCATCATCGGCACACCATTTGTTTCATCTTTAAATTTTCCCAATACTTTCTTATTTCTGTCATAGTCGTAATTTGGATGATCCTTAGGATAATCGGAAAAGTCGAAATCATCTTTATATATAAAGGTGCGTAGATCTTCATACATGTCATTTGTTTTAATCCAGTAAATTAGTGCATCCGTGTCCATATATGCAATACCAATGTTCTCTCTTCCATAATAGTTAACCATCTTCTTATAATGAAACTCGTACATATGTGTTTTTGAAATATCCAAGATTGACATTCCAAGATACAAAGGACGATCCATTGTAACTGACTTCTTGTTCATGGAAATAACAACTAGATTTTCATTAATAATTATAGATGAACCAAAGTTTGGTTGTTGCACCAATTTTTGTAATTTTACTGGATCAGTTACCAATTTGATATCCTTATGTTTCCTTTTGTTTTCCATAAGTCTTGCCAAATATTGCGTTATTCATTAATTTGAAAAAATCTTTTTGAAAACTTGATGTAGCGGTGGCTCTTCTTCTTGTGTTGTTGTCGATGTAAGGTTTTAACCAACAAGATTGAGAAAATTGTAGTACTCGATTAATTTTTGTAATTCTCAATCCTAAGTCTAAAGCTTGTTGTATCATCCAGTAGTGTCCAACATATCGAGACTTATCGGTTAAAGTCATCATTAATTTTGGCCATCTTCCAGTAGGGGAAATTTCAGTCTTCGGAAGAAGTGGTAAATCATAATGTTGATCATGAAGATGTTCAGGATATTCAAAATTAACATCAAAAATGTAACCAGTTTCACCATGCTTCGGTATATCCATTATGTTTCCAATCGATTCTGGATCTATCCATTTAAAATTATCATATGGAAGGGGATTCGACATTGCCCATCCGTATAAGTTATTTGCATCAAAATAACCCAGGAATGTTGTTGGTTTTGATGCATCATAATCGGGCAGATACTTGTTGTTCGCCTTGAAATGTCGTGTAACGCTTTGCGTCAATCCCCCTCGAACTCCTGACTCTAACATCATAACCATATCTATATCAGTAAGAAGTTGTATTTTACAATTTGTTTCTTTCAACATAGCTTGCCATGCTAATCCAGGTGAAGTGTACGAATGAAGAGGGTCCAATCCATATGCCGCAAAACATGTATTTCTAAATTCTTCCATTATATCACATAGTAAAGTTACATCCAATTTAACATAAAAATCTGAATATTCTCCCAATGTTCTAAATCCTAAATCTTTCCATACTTTACATGCATGATCATAGTCCTCTTGAGATATGTCCATGTCATAAAGTTTACTTTTGAATTCTTCTTTAGCCGGAAGTGATGTTTCATTAAATCTTTCTAAACTGTCTATGTAATCATATGGAAACACACCTTTCCGAAGTACCAAATCCAGTTTGTCGTTATTTACAATCTTCTTTGTTTCGATGAAATCTTGTTTCCTTAAATTTTCTGAAAGTTTGGACAAACTCGACGGCATAAATCTGTAGGAGTCCAAGAATCTTAGTTTCATGTTTCCAACTTCTTTGGAAAAACTTATGAACTTCTCTGAAGTTTCAGCTAACACATCGATTTTACCGTCGTCTCTTCCTAGTTCAGGTATTATAAAATGAGCATCGTACCCACTGAGGTTATGCAGAACCACAGGAATAAATAGTGGTAAACGATAGCTCAAGTTGCATTTATTACAAGCAGCACCCCTGTAATAACCTGTGAGGTGATCGTGATCTTTAACTTTATAATTCTCAATAGTAAAATCATTTTTGCATAAGAAACATCGAGTTGCATTTTCATGTTGAATTTCTTCTTCTTCCTCCATCGGTTTCATTGGTACAATATTTGTATATAATCTTTGTGCATTTCCAGCTATTGAATATAAGTGATCAAGAAATATTTTTTCTACATTTTCACCACGATATACTAGAGGTTCTGAAGTTAATCCATATCTGTTTAAATGTTCTTCTGATAATGTTGATTTAACCATTAAACAAAAACTATTTGGTTTGTGCATTTGATATTTGACACTTTTTCTAGCTTCACAATTTTCATCTTCTATAGGAATTAGTGTTGATTCAAAGTCCGCATATACAACTATAGGGATACGGTATTGATGATGAACCTTTTCAAATTTAACGAATGCTCTGTTTTCCGCAGGTAAATTAATCTTTGCTTCATAATTATTGTTACATAGTCTTTTGTGCTCTTGTAACCATTCTCTTCCTTCTCTTCCTTCTCGTTGAAAATTAAAACATCTCTTGCAAATTATCTTTTTGTTTCGATTTTTTGAAAGTTGCTTGTTAACAAGACGATCAAATTGCTTTATGTACACATAGTGAGACACATCTCCTCGTGTTAGTAGTAGTAAATCCGTATGATCTGGTAGCTCTTCTTTTGCAATACGTAAAGGATACACTTTGTTTGAACTATCTAATGCAAAAACATTGATAGACGTACCGGGATTTTTCTTCTCAAATTTTGATATCTTTCAGTGATACAGGATAAGTGATTCCTTGAAAATTGTATCTAAATCTTTGATTTTCATATTCTTGGTCAGGTCTATTCGCATGATGTGGTACAAATTTAGTTGTCATTGCATAACGAAAACATTCATTGTCTTCATTTTTAACATTAATACAAGATTTTGTATCTTCAATTCTTTTTGGCAGAGGAATGTAACTTGATCCCATTAGTCCATATCCACGTTTGTGAACTCTTATATCTAATACTTCAATACTTGTAAGACTCCATCCGGATCCTCTTCCTTCGTGTTCCTGAATTTTTGTTAATATTTCTTCTATACAGTTCTCTACTATTGAATCAATGTTTGAACTTTCCATAATGGTTCGGTTTTTTGTTATGAATCCTCTTGGTGATAATTCTTCTTGTACATTTATAAACATAGCTTCTAGTAGTAAACCAAATTTAAGAAAGTTCAATCTTTTTAATTCTTCTTTTAAAGTTTTACTTACAATTGGTTTTGCTTCTCTAATAAATTCTTCTAGCTTCAAGTTTTCATTTTGAATCTTATGATGCATTACTACTTTACCAGGTAATGCAAATACTTGTAGATTTGGTAAAGTAGTTGAAGATGTTGCTGTTATTTCATATTGTTCTTCTTGTTCTTCTTGTTCTTCTTGTTCTTCTTGTTCTTCTTCTTGTTCTTGTTCTTCTTGTTGTTCTTGTTTTTCTTCTGGGTTGTTGTGAATTAGTTCTTTATGACAGTCTAATAGAATTTCATCGTGAAACGATTCCGAACATTTATCCCAACGATACATGTTGAGATGTTTACTCTTCGAAATTTCACCAAGAAATGAAGTGGGCTCTCACGTTCCTCCTATTATAATGGTTCCCCCACCACTATTTCATCCTCTTCACTATCCTAGGAAATCAAACATTTTCAACAAAATATTAACCTTCTACAAACTAATTGTTCATTCGTGTTCTTTATTCCCATTGGAGTTTTAGTATATACTTCTTTATATTCAAACTTTAACAAACTTTCTTTTAACATCTGTTAGGACAGATGTTATGGGACAGATGTTAAAAGAACAAATGTTGCAGTGGAAATGGCTAGAGCACAGGCACTTGGTTGAACTAAATTTGCGCATAAATTAACTAGAGTTGAACTAAAAATTCGCATAAATTAAAAGTTAGTTCAAAACTAAAGTTCGACAGTGTTAAAAAACTCTAACAGTTGAACAAAAATAAACGTTAGTTTCAAACTGAAATTCAACAGTGTTAACCAAATTCTAACAGTCAAACAAATAGGTCAAGGTAATCCAATTTAACGCGAGAACGAGGAATAGAGCACTAAGTGGCATGTTAGTCCATTACCACAAAGTGATCTATTCCTTGCTCTCTATTCTACATCTACTTTTTTGGGTTTACTTATTTATATTAAAATGTTCAAATTTTACTATGTAGAATGTCCATTCTTGCTCTTCAACTCTTCGATTGTTTTTAGCAATTGTAACAAATATTCGTTAGTTTTCACCAAAGTCTTTATTTTGCTACATCCAATTTCAATGGAAGGTATTATAAGTTGTAATTTTATAAGTTCAATCTTTTCTTTCTTGCGAATTTCTTTCTTTATTATATTATTCCTTATTTTTGCTGAAGATTTAAACTCCATGTTGTTTCTGCTAAAGCCACAATAATAATAAAAGTCTCTTGAAACAACCTGCATTTATACACATTCCCCCACCACTTTATAATCCCCACTCCTTTCCCCCTCTTCTTTATATGTGGAAGGAAGTATTATAATTAGATTCCTAATATTTCTTTTCCTTCTTCACTACGTGGGGGAAGGGTAATTTGTTATTACACTAGTTGTGCAAGAAAATAGCCGCCAGTGTCCACACCTTGTTTGTAGCACTCCATCATAGATTGTGCCCACTGCAACATGCGGTCTCTGTCATTTGGTGTGACAAGGAAAGAATGACTATCACCATACAATATAAAAGAGTCAATTCGTACATAACATCCTAAATTTAACCATTTATTAGCTTCGTCTATAAACTTTTCTATTGTATCAAATGGAAATTGTGGATCAATTGCTATAACCTTACGTTCTTCACTAAGTTCAACAGTATAATCATCATCGTCCTCACTCTCACTATCATTATTTAAAATGTCTTCAGGTTGTAGAAAAACATCGGAAATTTCGGAAGAATTAAGATGGTCATTCACATGAGGAGGCATTTTGAAGCAGGTAATATTGTAAACAGCAGAAACGAAACAACAAGAGCGGCATGTAGAAGCAAAATGAATGAGTGACCAACGCTCGCTCCGCTTTTATAACAGTATGCAAATGAGGGGTAAGAGCTGACCTTGACCGGTCATCAACCCAAAGGAGTGGGGGAAGTACTTTTCTTACTACTCGGATGGAAGTAGGTTAGTAGGTCACGAGACTTAGAGTGTTAAAAAATAATGGGGGAGAAACACAACGCTATAACGCGTTGTGTTTCTCCCCCAGTATTTTTTTAAGCAATAATTTAGAAAAAGCTATGTGAATTTACTTGCTACGCCCCCACCTTGTAATACCATCCAGTTTGTGTCTGAGGAGATAGTCTTTAGAGTCTAACTCATAAACGGATTTCTCTTTGCGCAAGGATTCAATCACTTTAATATTATATCTTACGCCGTTACAAGTTGCCAAAATGTGTTCGTTGTCAATAACACTTTCAAAAAAATAGACACAACCTCTCTTAAGCCTATTTCCTTTCACACCAATAATTTTGGATTGGTATTCAACAGTGGGGGTTTCTGTCACTTGTGGTTCAGAAATGTGTTTTACGACATGTACACGGCAAAAACTTTCGTTTTTAACACATTTCCTACCACAAGCTGATCCTTTCTTAATTCCCCTAGTGAGCACTTCAGGGCAAGTAGTGGGACGGCTAAATGCCCTACGACGCTCTTCTTGTAATAATTGAAATTGCTCTGAAGGAGCAGGCTTAGGAGCAGGTTTGGGAGTAGGCTTAGTGGATTTAGTTTTATGATATGTGTGGTCTTCACACATAGTAAGTGGTGGGGTAGGAGGCAATGGTGATAGTGGGATGATGGGTGTACTAAGGCGATGAACAATAGTTTCAATTGAAGGGGTATTAAGACGGGGAACTGGCTTCGTTCCCTGGGGAGGGGGGGGAGGGGGGGATCATTGACCCTTCCAAAAGTGGGTCAAGGTCATTCAAGATTTATAATGATCCAAGGTGATGGGAACAGTAATACTGTTATATAAGTAATACAGTAAGTAATACTGTTCCCACCACCCTGTTTGCCTAACGGTTCCCACTCCCAACCCACTAGTTACGTTCTGCAAGGGAGGTCCCTGGGCCGTCCGCATCAAAGCGTAACTTCCCGTCCGCATCAAAGCGTAACCATTAATTTCAGGGAAACTGGAACAGTTAATGCAGAAACGCAACTCTAACCCCACCCAAACTAATCCCACCCATTATATTCCTAAACAAAATGCAAAAACCTAGTCCGCATTTTGCGGATGTCCCACCCCTTCTAAGTGAAGTTCAACCGAACTTCTGAATTTACATTTAATCTACCCCCTAACATCTAGCTGTAAGGCAAAACAACATTAATTAGTATTAGCAACACTTAAAACTAACAACACATCATTATTAAAAAACCAAATAATTCAACACAACCAAATACCATCATTATTCTTAAAATTAATACACCTTAATGCTAAAAACCTCTTAAAAATTAATACACCTTAATGCTAAAAACCTCTTAAAAATTAATACACCTTAATGCTAAACCAAACTTAAAACTAACATCGCAATGCGCAATTTATTTCTTAAATTAAATACAACTAAACACACACACACACACACACATACCACATTGCATTAAAAAACGCAACGTAGTATAAGAAGTTCAAATATATATAGACCTACTATATATTTGAAACCTCTTGCTGAGTCGCCAACAACCTTTCGCTATGAAAGTTTGTTGACGACTGACGCGAAGATCGGGCTCGCATCGCTCCTCGGGTTCTCAAATGGTGGGGGAAGTTGTTTCACTCCAGTACAGTGTTCAATCCAGTCCAATTCGCAGCAGTGTAAAAGGAAGCACGCACAGCAACACAGCACAGCAACGCAAAACCAAGGTTTGAGGTTAGAATTATCCATGTGCAGTAGCGCTAAAGTGAGTAATACAGGACTAGGCGCATGCGCAATAGCATAGTCACTATTCCGATCCGGAGAACTCGTTGCATGCGCAGCAGGTTTGAGGTTAGAATTATCCATGGCAGCTGCCATGTTTAGTTCAGTTTTACCACATAGAGTCGGCGACCGACGATGACCGGGTGACCGGTCATTGGCCTGAAGGAGTGGGGGAAGGAGTGGTGGGGGATGGGGGGGGTGCTCCATTTTTTCTGGGGGGGAGGGGGGGGAGGGGGGGGGAGGGGGGGGTCATTGACCTTTCCGGTCATTGCCCCAAAACCCCCTACTTCTCTTACCATTTGTCCGGCAGCTGCCCGGAGTAATTGCCGCTATAAAACCAGGTAGTTGGTCGGCATCTGCCGGCATTTGGCTTGGGTTATTACTGCCTCTATAAAAGGGGGATAGTTTATCGCGCCGCGAACATTCATTGCCTTGCATCCACACAGTCATCACCTCTCATTAGTTTTACTTTATGACTACTTCGTTACTTCTAACATGCAATTTACCATTCATCAGCATGTGGCTTCCTAGCCACTTCATTAAATAATTCTAGTTAATTCTAACCTCAAATATTACTACTATAGTGTTCTGTTTCAATTTCTTTTACACTTCATTTTATATCTCAGTCTTCTTTTAACTTCTAAATGTAACACATCAGTTATGATGGTTGCACAATGTTTAAAGTTAAAGCTTTTGCGAACACAACACATATTACGGAATACTTCTAAACCTTCAATTTCAAAGTGTAGAACTAATTTAAATAGAGTTAGGAAGAAGTACAGTTTTAACCCATTATACTCTTCAAAGACTTCGCAGGTTAATGTTGATGATAGTGTTATTTACAACATTTTGCATTCTATGTTACACTTCAACAATTTTGAACTTGTTACACCTATCGACTGTGTTCAGCAAGTTTTTTTATTTTACCCCCACTATTCCTTATATAAGTGCTCTAACCACAATTCCTACTTCATCCTTCTCTATTCTGTTCAGCTGAGCTAAGATTTGAGGTTAGGATTATCCATGGCGGCCGCCATGTCTAGTTCAGTTTCACCACATAGAGTCGGCGACCGGTTATTGGTCTAAAGGAGTGGGGGAAGGGGTGGTGGGGGGAAGGTTGCCATTTTATAAGCCCTCTCCCTAGGCGGCGCTTCTCATTCGATCGCCAACTTTCAAACGAGAAACACCTCTCCCATGGCACGAATCAATTATCCCGCTATCACCAACTACTTCAACTTAAAACTATTTCTGGTGATAGTTGGATAGAATTTTTTAAAACTTACTCTGGATGACCTTGACATACTTTCCAAGCCCCAGTTATAACTGTTGAATTTCAGTTTTGATCTTACTCTTAATTTTTGTTCAACTTTTAGAGTTTAGTTAACACAGTTGAATTTCAGTTTTCAACTAACTCTTAATTCATGCCCAATTCTACTTCAAATAGATGCCATATGCTCTCGCCATCTGCACCCCAGCATCTGACGCCATCTGCTCGAGCAGCTGCTCGGGCAGATGGCACGACTTCCGGTCCAGAAGTAACCAAAACACACTACTTTTGTGGTTGGATATTATTATGTGGTAAACCTAATGTCGATTATGTAGTAAATCTATGTTTAGATTTTACTTAAAGATTACTTGAAGATTTTACTTGAGATTTATATATGTCTGTAGATATATATATATATATATATTACATGTTTGTATCAATTAAATTAATAACAAAAATATATTAGTTCTTTTCATTGAAGAGGCCGTGACTTCTTGGAATAAGAAATTGTTAATTTTATAGGACACAAAGGTCGTAATTAAAATAAAAGTTCTTCTGACGGAAAACAAATTCTTATGTATTCGTAAAGTCAAGTTTTTGTTTCTTTGGACGCTGGAATAGCATTGTCTCAATTTAACAATAGTTGAGATTCGACTTAAACAAAAAATTGCTTGTTCTCTTCTAAGATTTAGCGTTCTACTCACTAATGAGATTCGTTTAAATAAAACTGTTTTTGTTTTGTTTCAAAGCTACATAGAACTTTTAATAATTGAAGACTAAATACGTATAGAATCGTAAATAATGTTATCTTAATTAATTATGTTTGATTTATGAGTTATATTTTGTGTATGTATGGGACTACGGAACGTTAAGTATATTTCTATGTGTATATGTTCAAACTGACATCAGCGCTTCACTCAACTGACGACAGCTTTGTTGTGAACTGTAACTAGTCGTAAACATAAAGTTGCCTCTAATTGTTTTCAGTTGTGGTCAACAACTAGCTCAGTTATTTACTATAGTTGTGCCGTTCAAAGTTCATTCAACTTATAAATGCTGTTTTTTTGTTAACTATGATCTTAAATATTCTGTAACATCCTATATTACTTTATTTCGATGAAGTTTGAATCATCCTGCATGGTACAGAAGGTGAGTTAAATACACTGTCAACTTTATTATAATTTTTTTTCTGTGTAGGTGCACACCATTCTTTGGAGATGTCAATTTTGTTGTGCTTAAAAGTGGATTATTTTTTCCACAAAACTTTTAACACATGTACGTGAGCGTAAAAATTTTATGAAATAATCTGATTCAATTTTATTTCTTTAATAAGAAAAAGCTTTGCTGTTGTGAAGGATAAAAGTTTTGAAGCAAATAAACTTAATTACTCGAATGGATTACTTGATCCTAATTTTCCCAATACCTAATTTTTTCTGATACTAAAAAGCGACCTTGGATATAATAAATAATCTTTTACACACTTGAGGAGTCGAGTGGTGGATAACACTGATAAGGGAATGTGGTAAGAGGAATATTACAGAGCTGTCATTAGTTGATATTTTGAGACGAATGACTTGTTACAGCTTTGGGATAACCTTTTTGTGAATTTTAAATGTTTCGTACCTAATCTTTTAATATATGGAGTGCTTGGTTGTGGACTACTTTTAAGGGTTCTCCGTTCATCTCTACAAAAATGGTAATTTATTTATTTTTATTGCATTTTACGTAGCTTTTTAATATTAATACTACAATCATTTACAAATGTATCAGAAATGCTAATCTGCTACAATTTAGTATGGTCATTTCATAATATATTGATATTTTATTGCAAAATAATGGAGCGAGGAATTCCTAAACAAAATGTCGTAACGTTTTACACATCGAATAAAAAACGGACACGAATTAACGGACATTTTTTGAAAATAATTTTTGGAAATCTTCTGGCTTCTTTATGAACAATACTAGTAAATTTAATAACAATTATTTGTGTATTACTCTTTTCAGGCGGAATCAAAGGAACAATTATCTCTGCTTGCAAATGACATCCAAAAACTATTGGAATGCCCAGTATGTTTTGGCACGATGGATTCAACCCTCAAGCAGTGCGTCAATGGTCATGGGGTCTGCAATGATTGTGCAACTAAGGCGAAGAAGTGTCCATCTTGCCAGCAAGAGTTAGTTGACGTGTTCCGCCAGAACACCCTGCTGAAGCAGTTGCTGGATCGGCTACCCATGCCGTGCCGCTACGCTGGGGAAGGGTGCACGGATGTGGCGTTGGACAAAGACCACCAAACCTACTGCCAGCACAGACCTACTAATTGCGCTGGCGTACGTCAATATAATTGTGCTTGGAGTGGATGTGTGAAAGACTTACTTGATCATTTAAAGTCGTACCATGGATGTGACGTACCTAATATTTGTATAAATAAAAAATTAGGGTTTTTTATTGCAAATATGTTTAATGAAATATTGTTCGACCCATTTACAGCAGAAAATGAATTATTCTGCATCAACACTATCGTAAAAAGTAGCGATGCCGGGAAAAAAGTATCTTTCAATCAGTCATCCACTTACCAACAAGCAAACCAGGTTTTAAATATTATATGACAATGTCCTTTTCTAATGGTGTTATGGAATTCAAACACACTTGTGAAGCAATCGTGTTTGACAACATTGAAAGTTTTCCTGGAGAAAAATTATTGGAAAGTGGAGTTGTGATGTCAGATGATACCTTTTATAAAATTGTGATAAAAAGCGAGTGTTTTTGGATGGTGAAAACTGTGATAAAAGCTCAACATTAGTGATTCTTTCATGCCTGTGTCATTGATAAATCATTTATGTTTCGGAGTTTTAATTACAGATTCATAATTTGGTAAAAGTTCTGTTATTTGTGTATTGTATGTGACCAGGGGCTGCAGTGGAAAATGTCAATAAATATCCAAACAAATTATTAAAATACACTTTATTTATCAACCTCACTATCCACATCACCTCAAAGTCAGACTTCCAACCACAAGCTCCCCAGACCTCGCAGGGGGTGAGGAATTGGTCACTACCTTACCTTATGTACCTTATAGTTTACCTTACAAAACTTTTGAAAGTCTTTTATTTTCCGTGGAAAACTTTACTACTGGACATAATAAATCTGTCTTTGAAATTTGAAAATAACTCTTTTTGAATACCTTTCTTGATGAGTGAGTACAAACATAAATTGCATTCTTATAATGAAAGAAGATGAATTTATATAGCTGACATACAATTTCTAAAATATATTGAAAAATTAGTTTTTAATTCCTAATGTAACAATTATTACATGGACAAAGAAACAATTACTATCGGTATTTAAATCTTGGAAAAATTAGGAAAAGAAATGTACAAAAATAATGCCAGTTGGTGGTTGATCTTATATGTCAAGTATATTTTACTTGAATTTCTGTTTGATATTTGGTTAAGAGTAAAAGAGTTATAAAGGTTTACCAACAAAGCCTTACATTTAATTTAATGTGAGATGTTAATGGAATATTCTTATTTAATTCTAAAAATATTTATAAGTATAGTGTTATATTTGTTACCAAGTGATTAAACAGATTCATAAACCAATTATTACATTATCATGAGATCTTATCATAAGTAAACACTAGTAAATTGTGTAGGTGGCAAGTTGGACAATAACAGGCAGGGGTGTCATGGTGCCGGAACGCGCCGGAACGCCGTTCCGGCACTGGTTTTGGCCGGAAGTGGAGATTTAGTAAAATTTGGTATACCAAATTTAATTAGAAATGAAAAACAAACGTCTACAACACTCAAAAATATATTTACACTTATACTGCACAGAATACAGACGGTAAATATATCAAAAGATGGAAAATGGCAATCGATTTCGACCGGACACACCGATCATCATCAGGCCCAAAGAGAGAATGACAGAATCCAACATGGCGGACAACAATACAGAGACAAATGACGTCATAGTCACATGACTTCCTTCTTCACTGCTATTGGTCCAAATTGTACCAATGGAGAATCAAAGTGTACATACATAAAAAATCATTAAAATTACCAAATAAAAATATGATGAACCAAAACAAAATAAAAATATACATAAATATAAGATAATAAAACATACAAAAGAATAATACAAAACAAATGAAAATACAATGAATTTCATAACACAAAACTACACTAAACCCCATTGGTAACCTGAAACAAATTGAACATATTGCGATAGGTGCCACCAGAGTCAAAATTTACCTGTTCATTGATCAATTTATCCCTATCCCTACATTTTTCTTTGAAAATAAACAACTCCTCCCATGCACTCATTAGGTTACCCTTCTTGCAACTCTGCAACACACTCAAATTGTCCTCAATGTTTCCCAATGAGTGACCGTTTTCCAATAGATGCTTCCAATAGAACAACACGTATCATGCTAATAAAAAAAGTGTTCAAATTTAATTGTAAATAAAGAAATATATTCCAAGCAACAAGATTACAAGTTAACTAACGATATAGCGTTCACCGACTGCCGAGTCCAAGGATAGGAATATAGTTTACTATTTGTAGTCCAACCCCAATCATGTTCTCTTTGGTAACAGCGCTCATAGCGGCTGATCAAGTACATTAGCTCTTTTGGTAACAATTACATCAAACTACAGTGATATGAATGCCTGCCGCCAAAGACGCTATCATCAGTATGGACAGTTTTTTGATGACAAGTCACGAGAATTGTATCGAATGCTGACTGAAAATATATGACATAACCTCTAAAGTGACCTAAATTAGCTGAATGCATTCGGGAAATAATGCACGATCGCTTTGCGCAGAGTAAGACCGTCCAAAAGCTGTTTGCTCATATTAATTTATATAAATCTGAAAAATTAGAAACATTCTAAATCTTTCTATTTGTTTACAACACCCACATTGGCTTTTAAAATATGGGCAATGTTTTCTAAATAACTATATTTTACTTTACTATGTATTTTTCTCCCAGAGGTTTAGATGTTGTATAAACGTACTCTGTGTCTGTGGTGTTTCCTTTCTCGTTTGTACTTTGCCTATTCTTGTTGGATTGTTTATTACGCTTGCTCTGTGTCTAGTCAGGCCTTCTAGACTATTAATACATCGCCCTGGAAGTTTTATGAAATAAGCATAGGATTTAAATAGTTCACCATTTTTTTTTTTTTTTTTTTTTTTAGGGAGAGGCGAAAAATTCATTACGCACACAGGTGGCCAGCCTGTAGTGTGGGGCTCCCCTAAAAAACGGGTTTACCCACTAAAAAACCTCACCTACTCTTTAGGAATCTAACCTGGAATTGTTTATCACATTACGTCAGGCTAGGCCTAAATTTGGCTTACGCCCGTGGGGCTCGCTCCTTATCCAGCCGCTCGATCAAGGGGTCTGGGCCCCTTATATTAAGAGAGAGAACGGAAAGACATAGGACCTATCGAAAAACTTTTGTTCACATGGAATAAATATTTAAAACCTTCATACTACCGATAAAAAGTATTAAAAAGCAATGGTATTATTACAAATGAATCCAAAACATTAGCGAATTCAATACGTCAAAACCCCAAACATAATCTATTCATTTTTGAAATGTCAAGCCAACTTTAATATTGCATTTAGACATTTTTTAAATTTATTTCAAAACGCATGAAAGCCAATGCTGCTCCAAAATCGCATCACAGAACACATGTTCCGTTGAATTTTTTCTTTATTTATCAGACACATTTTCACATTTAAAAGAAATTTCAACTTATACATTTACAATGTACAAAGACCTGCACATTTTCTTAAGTATATTGATATAGTGTGACAGATCTCTGGATCAGTGTCTTTTAAAACTTAATTATTATAAAAATTCATTATTGAACATTTTCCTTTCCTTTCAGATAAATAATTTAAAATGTAATAATAATAGTAGGTGTTTGCATTTTTGTCGTACCTTACTATATTGCTATTATAGTTTTAGAATTTTAATTATAAACGGTAAAAAAATACATTTCAAAAGTTGGTTTTCGAAACACGTTGTCTGGAATGTCGTAGTTTGAGCACTGAGTGGGAATACCAACCAGCTGCTGTTGGTGGATACTGCCATTCAATGCCGGGATTCAATTTCAACTTTGGGTCAGCAGAAGTCTTTTCTTTCCTCGTCACGTATGAGATTTGATTTTTCCTGTACTTCTAAAGTTATTTTACAATATAATAATAATAATAAAACACAAACCAGTTTAACGTGTTTAGATTTACTGTTTTAATTTTAATGAAAAATCATGGTATCGCCCTCTTTCTGATTTCTGTAATTAAAAAAATGCATTCAAAGATAACCTCTCATAAACTACGTTAATTGGACTTCATAACAGTGTTATCAATACAAGGTTCTTATGTATTTAGTTGAGGTCAAATCTTAAAAAAATTGATTTTTATTATCTTGAATCTAAATTGCACTATTCACGCTACCTTAAGCCTACAGCTTACAATATATACAACTTGTATTAGGTTTTACTCTCAGATGTACCTTCAGAACTAACCAAAGGGCTTAAGGTGGACGCTGTGCCTAACCTAGACCAAGGAAAATACCAGGTATGGAGAACTCTTACTTGGGTTATACGGTGGGAGGGGGGGCATCATCATAGCCACAAGCACCTAACATTAATTGTTTTCAAAGGAATTTAATCTGGAACAGTTCAATTTACTTAATGCACACAAAAATCGCTATAGCCTAACTAAATTGTCACCTAGTTCGCTACACTTAACCTCTGTTGATTTCTTTTTATAGGGATTTGTCAAAGATTTGGTTTTATTCTTCCAAGCTCCTATTAAAAACCTCTAAAAGAGAGATTAATAAATGCATTGACCATAACTATACAAATGTTAACAAATTCAAAAAACGTTTGTTTGAATAAATTTGCCATTTTTAAGTAACCCAAGTTGCACACATAGAAAAGAGTTGAGTTTTTGCATAGCTGTAAAAAACTTAATGAGTCACTTGTAAAAAGTGGAAAATAAAACTTTACCTTACAATAAATTGTGTTCATACACAGGGCAAGACTTTAAGCTTGCCCGGTAAGTTTTTCTTTAAAATGTAACTCAATATGGCTCATACTTACACTTTTACTTCTGAACTACCCAGTTTTAATTTGCCTCCTAAAGGCAGGTTTATTATTCGACTACTAAGCTGAAACTGAGGAATGTGCCTGACAATACGCTGACGGTGGCGGAGAGCTGCTTTACGGGGACATTTACGTCGGCGGAGAGGCGGGAGGTGGAGATGATATTCGGCTTGGCGGCGAGTTTATTGTGAGTCATGAGGTCGGATTTATCAATACCAGAGATATCGGCCAGCCACGGAGTCATTTACTTCCAACCCCGGCCTCTTCCTTTATATAAGACCTGTTTATTTACACCCTTGGCATTTGTGTTCAAATGTTTAATTTTATAAAACCATTTATACTTTTTACTTATTTACATAATTATATTCTTTAACCTTATGTAATACACTAAATACTGTAGATGAAGATATTTATTAGTTGAATCTTAATTATTACAACGTGGTAAAAACTTATTCTTTCATGTAGCAGAAATGTGTTTTGTATAACATTTATAATCTTTAAGATGAAATGATAGTTGTGTATAGTTGCCCTAAGCTATAGTATCGATAATGAATAGTTAGGGCTTTTAGTTTCAATGTGTTTTTCAACCTATGCTTACTTTGTTCTAACTACCTGAGGAGGAGTTCTACTTATACTATAAACGTATAGTAAAACAAAAAAGAAAACGTTCAGTGTACAAATGATGGCAACAAGTTTGATTGTTTTATTTGTAAGTGTCATGAAAACATTCGAAAAGACAGTGTGGGACTTTTTGTTCAAGTCATATTTTATAATCTGTAAATACTACAGCAAATAAAAACTTAAATCTGTTATATAAATTGGGGTAAATACGTAGTATGTAAATAAGAGTGGTAAAATACTATGCAAATATAGTAATTTAAGAATTTTTATTATTAGAACTATTATTAGGATTAATTCGTTGTAATACGCTGAGGGAGTTTTTGTAATTATATATCCTAAAACAATTTGGAATCGATTTCCAAGTTTTTGGTGTTGTTGGATAGGATTTGGTCTGTAGTTGTTTCTTACCAAAATTAATAAAAATATTGCTTAGAATAAAGACACTATTCTGCATTGAAATTTGAACATTTTCCTTTAGAATACCATTGGGATCGGGTTGAGCAATTTAAACTCCTGTAAATAAGTTAAGCTGTGTGCGATGAATGACAATCACAATATTATATCGGTTTGATTTTTTAATTGATTGAAAACCAAACATAACATCACTTCTCGATTTCGAGCGCCTGTAAACTGGTCTATTTTTAATAGCCTATAATGTATAATAATTATTTTAAATTTAAATATTTGTTAATTGGTATAAATCGAAGAAGATTCCCTATACTGGTACAACCCATATTCTCACACATGAGATACGTTCTAAGTAAACATTATTTTTACAGTTGAATCAACATTTTTAAAAAAAACAGTACTTTCTTTTTTCAAATACATTTGATATGGGTTTGCTTACGTCATTATTCCCAGACCATTATTCTCATAAAAAGGTAACTCCAACTTCTAAAGCAACATTCATTAGGGGCTTGAGCCCCAGTTTAGAACTTTAAGATTGTACTCAAAATACCAGAGCGTTTGTATCAATTTCTCTTTTTTTAATTTTTATTATTCTAGAACACAAGAATGCAAATATTTATTCTAAACCATATTATTAAGATCAATCGCTTACTCTTCATTTTAGGTGAATCTAGTTTGTTGCAATTTTGGGTTTGTTTATATTTCAAGTTTTGTTTATTTATTGTCATATACAGTTCTGTTTTGTTAAAATTAATAGGCTATGAGGTATTAGATAAATAATAAAAGTATAAGTAAGCAATGTAAGAAGCTTAAATGGAATAAAACTTTTCTGATAAATGTAGTACTGTATTTGGTAGCCGTAAAGTATGTGAAAAAAAACATATTTATGATATGTATTATTAACAACATACAGCATAGAATCCTAAAGAGTAGAGGAGGCTTTTTTGTGGGTAAACCCGTTTGTTATGGAAGCTCCACACTACAGGCTGGCCACCTGTGTGCGTAATGCATTTTTCCACCTCTGCCTAAAAAAAAAAAAAAAAAAAAAAAAAAAAAAATGCAGCAACAACTAATTTTTTGTGCTCAGTCCACCGAAGTGTGATCGCGATTTTCCAATATAGTAGTTCATAATTCAATTGATTTAGCATTCATCGTCAATAGAGAAACCCTTCTTTTCAGATCAATCTTTGTTTACAACTGTATTGCTTTGCAATACCAAACAGAAATCATTATGTTTTCACTTTGTCTTTTATTGTTTTTAAGTACTTATATAAAGAACACTAGTATAAATTTGTGTAGACCAAAAATGTCATATCCATAAAATTGTGTAAGTTTTTATTCCGATAGCTCGTTCAACATTCCGATTTAAACCTCAGAATGCATGACTGCAAAAGGAATGTGCACGCCTGGTCTCATATTTATGTTGACATACACTACATGCGGTGCGTGCCGCTTCTTGTTTATTGAACAGAACTATAAATATTCAGTTATCAAAGAATTTGGAAACAAATAAAACCTTTAACCTTTTATTCAAGTAGAAATTATGATTATTTGTCTTTTCCTAGTGACAGTACCGCCCTCTTAACCGACATGTGTACTCAAAGAATTTCCAAATTTCTCTTTGACAAGTTTAGGCTCGTTGTTAATTTTTAATGCATTTATTAATTTTTAATTTTTTATTAATTAATTTTGACATTCACTAAGACTGTTTTTGAACACTTTAAACTCTAGAAAACCTTGTCTACATCATTCAATCATCGATGCGTAAGTCTTGACGCAAAATAATATAAGGCTTGATAAAAATCTGAGATTTTATTAAAATATGTATAAAGACCATCTAAACATTCCATGGGAGCAAATTGGCTAAGAAAATTCAAACTTCTTTAAACATAGTAATTAACAATAGTTAAACTGATAAATTCTAATGCATCTCAAATAAAACAGATACATTAGAGTTTATATCTAACATAAATGTATGGAGGAATAAACCATGACTAATAACAATTAAATAACGAAATTTCTTATTTATTTATTTTTTTTTAGTTCAATTTAAAAACTGGTTATGTAAAACAGCAACCAGCTGATAAAAATTTGTCAGCAGAAACCAATTTATAAGTTCAGTCTATATTCTAACTGAAGAAAATTCTCCACAGTCTGTATCATAGGATAGATAAAACTAAACCTCCATTGGCGAAGGTCAAAATTCGTACACAACAGCGTTACTTCCATTAAACAAAAATCTGTATTTAAAATGGAAGTTAAAAAGAGTCTCTTCAGCAGTAAGCAAATTCTTGTGCCATTCTTAAAGTCAAGCTTTTGTTTCTTCCTCACAAAAAGAGCGCCGGAAGGCATTGTATCAATTAAACTATCTTTGAGATTTTGCTTAAAAAGACTTGTTCTTAATCAAGATCAGAATCTCTGTTGTGTTATGATTTAAATAAGCACCTCAATAAAACTGTCAATTTTTTATAAAGTGTTTTATTTATTTTTTTTATTACAGTCCTGCAAAATGTTGGAATGAAGGTCAATAAAACTGTACATTGTTCTTAGTTGTGTAAACGAATTAAATTAAATAGTAACACCCCCAAAAGTCACGGTCAAGTTTATTGTTAGTTTTAAACAAAATTTAAAGTCAACATATTTTTTTATTTTATCTAGTGGCATGATTGTAAATATAAGTTTTGCTTTTGGTTTTGGCCTTAACACTTGTTAAGTGTTCTCTGTTGTATACTTGGTGATTTATTTAGACCAAATAGGGTTTTAATTCACAAAACAATGACTATTTTCAATGGATGTATTTATTTGGAATTTTTATGTTCAAATTAACAATTTTTTATTAAACTCAATATAGTTCGGATTATATTGTTGTTTCTCTATGGAACGTTCGCTTTGTGTTCAGTACTTTGATTGAAATATAAATACACTCCTTGTAACGCAAGTGCAGCTGATCCAAATTTAACAAAGTGATTTTAATCCTCTATTACATTTCTGCCTTATCACTTTGTTTTACCTGCTATAGCACGGACTACGTTTAATACTCGTTGTATTTAATGTCATTATCGAATATTGTCCCTTTTATATGGTTTCATAATAAATATGATTGTAAAATATGTTTATAAATTTAATGTTTGTAAATTTGTGTTTATAAATCCATTCATTAAGGATACAACTAAATTTTATTAAATTATCTTTAGCTAAAAGTTCACTTGTGGTCAACGTTTTTTCATCTTCACATAAGCTAGTAAAACCAACAGTTGTGCCTATTTTAATTAAAATATTTCATTATCAAAAGGTCAAACCGTTACACTTTACGTTTCACATACACAGCTATTTATTTAAAGCTTCTTTATTATTGACCAAGTAATTAGTTGACCGGTAACATTTATAAAGGCGGAATGAAATTGTTGTTTTTTATATTAAATCATAAAAGACTCATACAGTCCATTGATAAACGGGTTTAGAATGTAATACACAAGGAGAGTTGCATTATTCGATACCTAGAAGCATCGGTTCATCGGTAAAAAAGGATATTTGTATATTGAGATATTATTTTATCATTTTTTCATCTCACATTTACTGTGTGTGTTATATACAACCTTTCAAATAATTTATTTAAACACATAAATGGTTTTGTTAGTATTAATTTTAAGAGGGGTTGAAGAGCCCCTTCTATAACTTCATGTAGTGCTTCACCTGCTCCCATTTTTCGACTTTTTTTAAGTCCAATAAAGTTGAGAATGGTTTTAAATCAAAAGTATTTGTTCAAAGTTGGTCAAGTTTAGGTCAACTTTAGATAATCATAGCTTAATATGCATTGATAAAAAAAAGTAAAACTAAATAACATCTCAAGACCAATCAAAGACTTGGGATGTTTGATTTCGTTTTACTTTTTTTAAATATCATTGCATATTAAGCTATGATGATCTAAAGTTGATCTTACCTTGATCAACTTTGAACAAATATAGTTAGATATGTACTTAAAATATAAAAGCGAATAAAATAGCAAAAGTTTTATTGGACTTAAAATGAAGGTGCAAATGGGAGCACTGCACGATGAAATTTTAATCCGAGAGACCCCCAATAGTGACGGATCTATCGGCAGCTGCTGAAACTGCTAGCCACGCAGGCTATGAACGTAGTCCATGAATATTAAATAACAATGTAAATGTCAATGTTTTAGACTATCACTACTTATTAAAAATTCCTACTTTCCGTGGCTGAATCTCCTTCCTCAGCACCATATTGTGTCTCACACGTGATGCTGAAGTGCAGCAGTGTTTTTTTAGCCACAGTGCTTTACACCGAATACTGGATGTTGTTTCTCGCCTTTAGTATGGTTTGAACGGTGTGAAACTTATTCAGGTAGTTTTCTCAGTAGCCACTTGACTGCAAAGGCAAAATAATTATTCTATAACCTTAGCCCCTCTTAGTATCCAATCATCTCTTTTTGTCTCAATTATCAAAACTGAGATAATTATTAAGTAAACTAAAAATAAAAAAGCCAAATCAATTATTATTATTTTTAACCATTATTGTTTGTCTCACATTATAAGCATGTGAATCACAGTTTTTAACAAAAGGGTTAAACGAATGCGAAAATAAAAAAAATCATTGAATGTGATCTTTGGAAATCACATGTAAAAGAAAATTTGTGAAATAAGAAAAGTTATTATTTAATTACAACTCAATGGTTTTATGTTGTAACTTTAATTCGTTTTATGTAACTTTTTTGTGGTTTTTGTTGTCTCATTACTTTTTTTTACAATTTGCGTTTTTCTGCATAATTGTTTGTTTTATTTTATCATAACAAGTTTTGAGTAGGCTAAACAAGTTTTAGTAGGCTTTTTTGTAAACAAGTTTTGAGTAGGCTATATGGCAAACTATGGATTGACGTTGTGTACGATTTTGTAATATTTTCCACGAAAAAGATTATTGTAATCTATTATGTCTACATAAAAAAAGTTGATTTTTTAATGCTGTATTTAAAAGGCATATTTTTATGTTATGATAATTATTATTTGTTAATAAAACGATTTAAGCCCTTTTTAATTTTTTACACATCTTATCAGTTGCCTTAACCCTGTTTTGAATAAAGTAGTAACTAAGTACACCATGTCCCAATTTTGTTGGTTCGACAAATCCAATTTACGATTTCAATTAATTGTTACCAGTATCTACTCTGTATATTAATAGGCAAGTAAGATTCTTTCCCTCCCGTTTCTCATTTTTTGTGCAACTTGGAAGAAATCTGCCCTTACAGTTAGAAAGATACAGTTCTGTAAATGGCCAGAATTACATTATAATTCACTTCGGCCTACGTTTTCTAGGCTTTCAAAGTTTCAATGTTAATCTTGTGGAAGAGGGATAAATTGATTGAATCACTAAACAGTTTTAATTATATTAATAATGGTATCAAAAAAGAAGAAAATAGGTTACAGTTATAAAATAATTTTCAACTAATAGGTCTAGATTAATTAAAAATTGTGAGAGATCTTTAGTAAATATTTAATAAGAAAGACTTTTTTTACAAGGAACTGCTACAGCAGATTTTATCAATTCTTATGATTTCATTGGTGTCATTGGATAGAGCTCTGTGACAAAATTGTTTCTTCAGTAAACTGGTAAATATCCACCAAAATCGAAGGGCCCGAAAAGTCCATAGATGAAATTTTTCCTTATTTGACTAACATTGCCAAGGAAATTTATGGATTTTTAAGTTAACAGGTGTAAAGAGTAAACAGAGTATATTGGTGAGAGAATGTAACTGTTCATATGACAAAGAGGTTATGTTTATCATGAGAGGATAGGCTACACTGAAGCCCACACTAAAGGCTACACTGTTAAACGATCTGTATGTAAGTGAAATAAAAGTGTAGTCAATTTATGAGCATTTTACAAGTCATAAAATAATAGGATTTCTCCTAAATTAAAGATCTCGTTTCCAAGGACGAAGGACTAAAACATATCTGACATGTCCTAAAATTTGAAAGAATATTTGAAATATAGTAACACTTTCTCCTTATGAATATTATGGGAGTTCCGACAGCTGATTTGGGCTTTACGCCTGTAATCCATTATTGATTAAGTAAAAAATATGAAAGACCAAGCTTATTTTGTAAAAATGACTAAGAGTAGCCTACCCAAAATATATTGTTTACCAAGAGTTTTTATAATTAACGTAATTAAATACACCTTATTTAATCTGATGTAACTATTTTCAAGTGAAGTTATATAACTAAACTGTAAAATATAAGCTATAATTAATACAAGTACAAAATCAAATTTCCTAACAAGTTTCGTACCAAATTGCTCGATTTTGATCAAAGGGTACACTAGTAAAGATTAAATCTTTAGCAAAAATACCATATTGAAAATTTTTTTATTAACTATGAAACTTCTATAAATGTAGCCTATTTGAAAAAAATTTATATAAACACCAGTTACTCAAATTATGTTTATAATTATTCTGAATTCATAGTGATCATGTTGTATCCATTGACATGAAAAAAATAGTTTGAATACAAAACCAGACATAACCAAACGAAATAGCCCATATTTTCATATTTATGTAAGAGATCATATTCTTTAACAAAATACAAATGGTGTAAATAATGCTTGAAAGAGTTTAATGTATATTTTCTAATTGCTTTAAATCTTCATAATAGTACCGGAAGTTTACTAACCTATTTGCTTTGTCATACTAAGACTGGTGCGGGCTGCTACAAGTCAGGCAAACCCTAGTAGCTTAACATTTTCATAAAACTTTAATTCCAATCGGTAGAAGAATTAAGAAAAGGCGACGGAAGGTTGAAAACTTGTTGATTGTCAAATTAATATTTAATACAAGTTTTCTCTAACGAATATAAATGAAGACAATGACATATGTGTTATAGTAATGTTATGTCTGGATTTGCCGTGCCGCTTGTTATAAACATTTGATAGATAAGACTTGGCGTCGCAAGGTCCACCTCGGTGACTGATGGCTGAGGTCTCGTTTCCAATTATTGGCGACAGAACATTTTTCAGTGGGGAAAACAAGTTAAATCATCGATATTTTTACAGTTTATTAGTTTATTACATAAATGTCTTTTCTTGTTTGATAGGAGTATAACAGTTTCAACATTATTTTATAGCAATCACCGAACAAATATGTCAAATTTAACCCTCTCAATTAATTAAAAGAGTATTAATACAAAATTGTAGTCAAAATGTGTGGCGTTAAATCAAAGAAAACCCTATCCCTACCCTAAAAGTAAATTTTAATTTACTTTTATAATAAGATTAATCCTACAATCATTTTAAATTTTATATATATATATATATATATATATATATATATATATATATATATATACATATATATATATTACTATGTGCAATACAAATACCAAAGTTTGTATTTGATGGAATACGACCCAGTTAAATATCGCATTTAGAGCTTTAGCTCAAACAACACGTGTGTCAGTCATTAATGCAGCATCACAATCTCGTATTGTTGATATTTAGCTACATTTTGTGTTTAGTGTCGTTGAATTTATTATTGACAACTCTAAACTCTACACCTGTGCACAAAGCTGGAAAATATGGAAAAAGTAAATGTCTCCTAAAGCTCTTTCCTTAATTTTCCTTAACTTATATATAGAAGTTAACTGCAAGTCTTAACTACTCTTAGGCTTAGGCAAACATTGCAGAAAAAATGAAATAATGTGAAATAAAGCAACCTAACTCGAAACAAAGTAAACTTTTAATAAAACTTATTGCATGTTAATCAACCACACAGTAATATATCAAAAGTAGACCTACCATTTTGGTTTACCTAAATATTCAGACTTATTTATACTTAATATTAAGTACTTCTTAAGTTTTAATTCAAAACTTTGTTTGTATTCAGAATATTATAATATTTAAAATCAAAGAATATTTCACTACTAAACATGTCCCAACTAAGGAATTTTTTATCTACATTATTATCTTTATGATTGAGTTTGATCAATCAAAAGTTTATCTTTTATACCCCATTGATTAGTTTTTTGAGAAAACTACAAGTAGTTAAGCTTTGTTTACTAAATTACCTTCTTAAATAATTGCAATAAAATATACTGTGTGCAAAAAATCAATTAACGGGGTCCCTTTACTAAACAAACTGATTAATTAAAAGTAAACATATTCAATGAAAGCCAACTTCATTTATGATTAAGAATGAAAAACCTGCAATGAAAACTTGTAGTTTTCTGGATATTTTGGAACATGGAGCAATGGATACTTGTTTCATGTTTATCACAATATTAAATTTACTCAAAAACTTAAACAACTAATATAAAACACTTAAACGCTGATGAAAATAAAAAAAATAGGTTTCCCAATCATTTTATTTGTGTTACTGCGCCCTTAAATGTCCTCTTTATTCTTTAAGAATGATTATCATTACTATACATGTGATATTCTCACGTAACAAGAGCGTAGCTTAGTCAACAATTCTTCTATGACTCTTATATCCTGGTTCTTCCCTAAATGGGAAGACCCCCTTCAGGGGACAGGGGGATTTCCTAAATGAATGGTACAGTAACATTAAATGAAAGGGAAACCGTAAAAATTTCACAAAAATTATTTAATTATATAGGCCTACCTCTTTAAAAACAGGTTTATACTGATACATTTAGTACATTCCAAAGTAGTGTCTTCCACCGATAACTCCACAGACTTCTTTCTAATCTCGGTCCGTGGACTATGTAGAATAACTTGTACTCATTGGTGGTTTTCGTTATAATCATTCAAAACTGAATATTTACTAAGGAAAGCCTATTAATTATATGTGTGGATGATGAAATTAAAAACAATTATGTGTATACTTTTAAGCATTCTAAATATAAAAACTTTAATTTAAATACTATATTGAGTAACTGAGTCCATTAGTCTCTAATATTGAGTCCATTTGCTCTGTAAACTTAAACCATTCTCCAGTAAATAGTATTTACATTCACATTAACACACGTTGCGCTAAAATCCTACGTATAAAAATTCTTGTTTCCTTTTCAAGGCGATCTCGTTCCCTCAGCCAACTCTCCTCCATCCACGACAAGCTCGTTCGCTTCACTCACTAGCTTTTCAGAATATTTTAATGTTAGTCTACGGGTGCTGCACTCTGGAGTATATTTGTTGAATCACATATTCAGTTTGTAACACGGGGATTCTAATTATTTGGTTTGCAGCTGATTACATAATCGATACTAATTAATTGTTTTGTTTTAAAATAAAACTTCAATTCTACAATTGATTAGTTGTTTTATATTTCTACATGGTAACTTAATTCATATAAACATTTATGATCAGCAGAGTAAAGAACGATAAAAATTATTGATCATTTTTACTATAGTACAGTTTACTATTCTATTAACTGGCTACAATGAAAAAAAAAAAAACATTTTTATACTGGAAAACGGTGTCGTCTGCACTTCAAAAGTTGAGTCAGCTGATTTCACGATTTCTTCGTTTGTATTTTTAACTCCACAAGACCTTTGTTAGTTTTTTTTTTTTTTTATTTCAATTAAATATTACAACGAAATAAGATTTTCGTGACATAGTGACATGTATTTATATTATTTCTATCACAGAACCAAGTCATTTGCAAAGTTTGAAGTAATTTGTTCGTGTTGTTGACAAATTGAATTATTTCCTGTTGAGATCGAGATGAAAAAAATATTTTCAACCTCACATGAGATTATCTCACCAAAACCACTCACCACCTATTTGTCAGGTAAGGAAAACGGTTAGTTGGTGAGATTTTCTGCACAAAATACATTTTTATACACATATGCGACAATGTAAATGAAAATACACAATGTAATACTGATGGAAAATATTAATGTTAGGATGCGCTACTTTTAAAAGGCTTAAAAATTACACTCATTCTTACCTAACAGTGTAAATGAAAATGTTTGGCTAATAAGCCAACTTACGTACTCACTACTCACTCGATTGAAAATCGATTGAAAATCTCACCCTCTTATTTTATAACTGAAATGACTTTCTGTTTTGCTAGTATTTGTTATTACAACAGCTGTTTAATGGTTCAATCAGTATTACCCTTCTTCAATAAGATAAACATTGAAATTTGAAAGCTTGTAAGGCATAGCCATGGGTGACAATCATAATTGTAGTGGGATCTGCTCATATCCAAGACACTACCTTTCTAACGGTATGCGCGGATTTTCCTACGATGCACACAAGCTGAGAAAAAATGAGAAAAGTAATCATGCTTGCTTATCAATATATATATATATTATCTATAGGTATTTCAGTTGGAAAATAATGCTATTTACAGGCTGTGGTTTCACTTCTTCAACTAATTATCATTTATAATTCCAAACAATATTGTCTGTTATTAACTTAACAATGTATTTGTAAGAAGTAAGAAAATAAACTAGGGATATAATGAATAGTCATTTATATTTCAAACAAATAGTGTACTGTTAAATAAAATACAAACAAAATTTTTATTTAATTATTTAACTAGCCTTTGAAGTCAATGTAAAAAGAAAAAACTGACTTCCCCCTGGATAAGTTTAAGGCCAACTCCAAGGACTTTCCCATTAACACCAGGCTCATTAATCAAAAGACCTGTTACAACTTGGTTGCTCTTTTCGTGGCGGAAAGGTAAACACTATTCACATGTCAGCCTTTGATAAGCACCCAGAATGTTGGCTAAAGTATTACTTTTAAACTTGTTCATTATACTACCCTAATTGACATTATTTCATATTTTTAAGAGTTAAATTAATAACAAAAGAAAAAACTGTTGTAAAGCGACTAATTTATAATAAAGGCCAATTAAATTTAATTTCGTAAATTTATTTTAATAAGTTATTTTTTTTTATTTTGATATACAATTTGAAAATTTCTTGAAAATTAAAAAGTCCTTTAATTTTAAAATATTATTCATAATAATGCAAGAAAAAGATATACCTGGCGTCCATAAAGTCTTGCCCTGATAAAGAGACTGAATGGTATGAAAACAATTAGTGGTAAGTTTTATTTTCAGTTTTAACAAGTACTTCTCAATTTTTTTACAGCTATGCGCAAACCCAATAAACTTCTATGTAGTGCACCTTAGGTTTTCTGTAATGTAAACCTATTAGGCAACTTTTTAGTTTGTTTTTTCACAACCGTTTTTCAGTTTTACTTAACAATTTCTGAGCAATGAAGTTTACTGTATTTTATTCTCTTAGGGATTTTCAATTTGGAACTGGGGGATACTAAACAAAATCTTTGACACATTCTTACGTAAATAAATTTTGAGAGGTCAAGAGTGGTGATCTATGTGGCAATTTAGTAGGGATATCACAATTTGTTTTTAGTGCACTAATTATTCTTATTTTAAATTGGAATCTGGCTATGATAGCCATACGGTATATAAAGTTAACTGCATTGTTGTCAATCAGCTGAGTTTATGTTTTATTAAAAAATAATAAAAACTATTAAATTCCATTTAAAAGTCATCTTCACCTTTTGGCCAGTAGTCCGTTGTTGCGCAGTCGCAATGTTTAATTATACGGCTTTTATGTAAAACATGGTATTTTATTCCCCTGCTTCGGACGCTTTTTTTCTACCCCCCCCCCCCTTTAATTTTGGTAAGTGTTTAGTTGAATATTAGGTTCCTTATACCTCAAAATTTTGAAAACTTAAAATATTACTAAGGAAAATATTACTAAGGAAATATTGCAAAGGATTTGCTTTGCGACGTCACGGAGAGTAATATTTGTTGAATTTTCAAAATGTTGAGGTATGAGGGACCTAATATTCAACTAACACTTTCCAAGTAAAAAAAAAATCGGCGTCCGAAACAGAGGAATAAATACAATGTTTTTGCATTAATAAACCTGGTATTTTAAAAAAGCATTTATGATTAACTTATACCTCCTTAATATACGAATGCTTGCAAAACAAATGTACCACCAACAGTAATGAGAACTTGGGTTTTTAACTGTGCATTTACAAGTTAGAATTGGGAAAGCGAGTATTTTTACCATTCATTAAGTAGTGATATTATTTGTACTTTAAAGTTGGATCACAAGGCACGATGACTGGTATGACATCGTCCCGACCTGAGCGGGAATCCCAACCAGATGTTGTCGGACACTCCTATTCCATGCCAGAATTCAATTTTACTTCCAGGTTACAAAAATGAGTTCCTCCTTTCGTAAATATAATATTTTAAATATTTATTACATATTTTTAACTGGGGAAAATGATTTTCATAAATTGGTTTCAATTCTCATTTGTACATAAATTACTCGGTAAAAAGTAATATTGTAAACAATATCTCTTTACATTTTACTATTTACATTTTTTACTAAGGCACCTTGTAGCATCTACTTCATTATTTATCAACGTCATTTTTTTGTTTTTATAAATCGGTGGTAAATATTATTTTATTTGGTAATAGTTTATATTTTTATATTAATAACTTGTACAAATGGCTAATGAAAAGTATCTGGGGCGAGCGTTTGAACGTTGAACTTAAACAAGAATAGAATAGAATAGATCAGTTCTTTGAAATAATATCAGTCATATTTCCAATCGCTTAATTTGTAATTTTTGTATTATTATTATCAAGTTATGTAAGGACAAAGCAAAATTATAGAACATGGCTATTAAAATGTCTCAAGGAACTTTAAAGATAAATAAGTTTGTCGTATGGAAGTTTGCCTTGTTTAATAATTGAAGCAATCCAGGATATTCATTCACCTTTGGTATGAATATGAAATTCTAGTTTTAATTCTAGTTTTAATTTGAAAATCTAGTTTTAATCTATATATTAATAGGCAAGCATGTTTCGTTTCCTCCTTTTTTCTCAGCTCGTGTGCATCGTAGGAGAAATCCGCGCATACCGTTAGAAAGGTATTGTGTTGTAGATGAGCAGAATCACATTCTAATTCACATCGGACTCCAGGGCTCCGCCCTATAGGCTTTCAAAGTGTCAATGTTAATCTTATGGGAGAAGAATAATGGATTGAATCATTAAACAGCTGTTGTAATAACAAATGGTAGCAAGTCAGGAAGAACAGATGTTTTAGTTATAACATATTGTTTTAACTAATTTGGTCAAGACACTCTAGATGAACTAAAATACTATGTTAATTGAATTTCAACCAGGAGGCGATCTCTAGTATTTATTACACACTATTTAGAAAATATTAAAAATAAGTTTTATAAAGGAAAGTAAGAGAATGAGCAAGTCAGAAAAATCAAATCTCATACGTGACGAGGAAAGAAAAGAATTCTGCTGACCCGAGGTTGAAATTGAATCCCGGCATTGAATGGCAGTATCTACCAACAGCAGCTGTTTGGTATTCCCACTCAGTGCTCAAACTACGACATTCCAGACAACGTGTTTCGAAAACCAACAATGTTCATAAATATATAAAATAATTGATTATTTTTAGTTGGTGTTTATGATTTGGATTATTATACAGGGTGGTTATAAAGTCCCTTCCCCCCTAGGATTTTTCTACAATTTATATTAAAAGTGATTTTTAATGACGGGACTCATTGTATAGGTACATACTCTAACTTTTGTAGTAATTAAAAATTTTGGGAGTTTCCTGAGGTCTAAGATGTAGGAGTCAACTTAAAAATTCCTTATGAGAAGCTAGTCATGCGACATGTCAAACAACACCGTCTTTCCCCCCTGAAAACAGTGATGCAATCTAAATTCAAAAGGGTTATACCGTTTTCAAGATATCTGTAGGTCTAAGATGTAGGAGTCGACTTAAAAATTTTAACTATAAGCTAGTTATGCGACATGTCAAATAACACTGCCTTTTCCCCCTGAAAACAGTGGTGCAATCTAAATTCAAAAGGGTTATACCGTTTTCAAGATATCTGTAGGTCTAAGATGTAGGAGTCAACTTAAAAGATTTAACTAGAAGCTAGTAATGTGACATGTGATATGACTCCTACATCTTAGACCTACAGATATCTTGAAAACGGTATAACCCTTTTGAATTTAGATTGCACCACTGTTTTCAGGGGGAAAAGGCAGTGTTATTTGACATGTCGCATGACTATCTTCTAGTAAAAAATTTTAAGTAGACTCCTACATCTTAGACCTACAGATATCTTGAGAACGGTAGAACCCTTTTGAATTTAGATTGCACCACTGTTTTCAGAGGGAAAAGGCAGTGTTATTTGACATGTCGCATGACTAGCTTCTCATAAGGAATTTTGAAGTTGACTCCTACATCTTAGACCTCAGGTAACTCTCAAAATTTTAAATTGCTACAAAAGTTAGGGTATGTTTCTATACAATAAATCCCATCATTGAAAATCAATTTTAATATAAATTGTTGAAAAATCCTAGGGGGGAAGGGACTTTATAACCACACTGTATATTAATATTCTTTCATATTACGAGTAATAATAATAAGCATATAAAATAACTTAATTTAACCAGTATAACACCGATGGTTGATAATAAAACTAAGAGGGAAATGGTTGAACTCATAATAATTAGGCTTAATCATCTTCTATTGATGGTTTTCATTTTCTGCAGTGAGTTCGTTATCATTTGTTGGGTATTGTTGAAATTTTCAATTAATTAGATTTGATTTTATTTTTAGTAATCATTTAGAGTATTATTAAATGAATAAGGTGGGGAATTAAAAAAAATTAGGTTATTTTAAAAACAAAATATCAATAACTTCAATATATAGGTAGACAGTATAAAGTAGCACACTTTTGGGGCCAATAAAAAATTTTATGAAATTTAAAATTTTTCAATATAAATTCGTAAATTTTGGCCATTATTGGCTGATTATTAGCATTTTTCTAAGTTTCATAAAAAAAAACAGTAATTGTGAGGAAATTTGTATCCAATTACTGAATTTTTCATAAGATTTTCTACAGAACAAAAAGCTTTTTAAAACAAGTGAAATTGTTTAGAAAAATACTAATGAAAAATTTATTATTCCAATTTAACTCAAACATTTTCTTTATCACCGAATGTTTTAATGTCTGTAATAATAAAGTGTGATTTTTTTTATTCAGTTCTTTAACTGTTATCATCAATAATATTTGTAAATGTTTTTGATAAGTGTACCTTAAAATTTACTAATTCAACATTAATTGGATGTCCATATTTGTCTTAAATTCATAAAAATTTTTCAATTTTATATTTTTCATTTAAATTTAAACTTTTTAGTAATTTACATTCTTGAAATTTTAATTCTCCAACATTATTAATTTATTCTGACAGATCCATTTATATAAGAAAAATATCACGAACTCATTTATGAGTTTGTGATAAAAATTCTAAATGTCATCATCATAATTTGGTTTTATACAAAAGTCCATTCATTTTAAGAAGCTCTTCTTATTGGAACTGTTATTAATTTTAAATTAACTTTCTTCTAAATGTCCAGTAAATTAAAATTTTATTTTTATTTTATTTATTTATTTTTTTTTTTGTAGAAATACATTATTTCATAATATAATGGCCAATAATGGTATAAGTGGTGTTAATACCGCCTGCACCCTCTATTCGGTGGTCTTCCTCTGGTGTTCCTTTTTTGTGCTCTTGCTGTTGCGTAGGAGTGAACAAAAAAATTTTCTTAGTATAAGATTTGTTCATATAAAAGATTTCAGAAAGTGTTGAGGATAGGAAAGTCGGCTTCAAGTTTCACGGCTAAGTGACCACCTGTTTCGGAACGCTGAGGCCAAAACATGGCAAGTCCGAAGTCCTTTATTCAACTGACTGTTGCCCCCTCCCACCCGCTCCCACTCAACTCACGAATGCTCCATCAAGCCAGCTACGGCGTTGGAATATTTTGGAATCTGTGGAATCAGATAAAACTAATAACTTTTTTTGTAAATAGATGTGATTGTCAACCACTTGCAATTTTTTATTGTTACATAAAAAGCAATAAAAACTACAGTGGAAATAAAGTACTTAAATACGGTTTGTGATTACACATGGTATTACGAACTAAAACTCAAAGGAGTCTGTCAGAAAAATATATCGACAAATAGATAGTAAATAATTTTATTGGCAAAACTTCGAAAAATATTAATCTGATAGAAAAATCCAATATAAATTTGTTAATAGTAGTGTGGTTTTGACGGTTCTGGCCCAGTTCAAGGTCACGGAGTTATAACTAATCGGATCGAGTTACGACGGGGGTTGTAACGCCGAGGGTTGTTGACAGTGATGGATGGGTTTGGGAATGAGGTCAATGTCATTCGGAGGAAGTTTTTTAAAACCCTATCCCACCACTATCCTATATATTAGTGTTGGCGATAGCGGAATAGGTGTTTTGAAAAATTACAGGTGAGCGTTTTATTTGAAAAGGGGATCATGTGTTGTTTATTAGTTATAGACTGCAAGAAACAAATAGTGAAGACGAGGAAAATGTAAAGGTAAAGGCATAATCCCCACAGTACGTATTTGGAAAGTTTCATCAGACGAATCATTTCTTGTTTATTTTCGGTTGCCAATTGTATTCTGTTCGAGTTTGAGTCTATCCTCTTCCAATCTTGATGTAATTGAAAGATCGTCCATCATGCTTGTGTTTTAATTTGTGCACATGAAATGGGAGTGGTGTTGACTGTCGGAAAATTGGCGATGAAATGGGAAACGGAGATGCGGACATGGCATATTTACTTAAAGTGGTGGGGGGTAAAGAAAAAGAGTTGTGTTTAACTAAACTTCATTGTTAGCTGTGTCGGATGTTGTGGCGTCGGAAGATGGAGGAATGTTTTGCAGCAAACTTTCCTCGTCCTCGCTTTCCATCTTCTCGCATTGAGGACTAATGTAGGCGATCTTTATAGTCATAGTAATGGTGTTGTGAGGAGTGTTTATTACATCTTGTAAAATTTCAAAAATATTATACAAGTATTGTTGTGAATTAATGACAAAAGTAATTTTAGTTGGTGCTAACGGAAAGTTGCTCATCGTTAGGGAGTTGGCTAACAAATGGTGAGCGACGGTAAGGCGGTTGCTTATATGTGGACGACCGACAGTGGTGGGGGAAGAAAAATAGCCGGGGGAAGGCCAAGTAAGAAACATGCGAACGTTCGGCCACCTCAGTTCGCCGTGACACGCCGTTCGGGTAGGTCGTAGGAGACGCATTAAAATAAGTATTAGTTGTAATTTTAGTTAAGAATACTAATAATGTTTGTAAATTAAACATTAAGTTTATTTATAACCAGAGTTTGCATTTCTTCTTCCTCGTTGTCCGTATAACACCATTAGTTGTTTGTTCCTCTTCTTCACTTTGCAAAGACGATGGTGTAGAGGTGACAAATGAAGAATATGATGATGAAGGTATTGTAGGAGGATTTATAAATTGCACTTCGATGTTGATCCATCTTACAGGACACTTATCCATAAGTGTGAGCAAGTTTTGAAATAGGTTTTCCATCTCTTGTCTTTCAGTAATCAAATGTTGAAAAGAAATAAGTTGCTAACATTGTCATGAAAACTTTTCGCGGTATACATATTGAATTCAATAATAATAAGTCAATTTAATTTGTACAATTAGCCAGTTTCAAGTTTATCACCTTCCTAAATCGCAGCGAAGTATCAGTGGGCATGACAAGTCGTAACATGTTCAGTACGCTAGCATAAAACGTTAACGAGCGATGAAATAACTTGGTAATGTTCGGTCCACCTGACGAGTTCGTATTTTTAGATTCTTTATTTTTGCAGGCGATGATGCATGCAAAGGTGCTAAATAGTTTCAGATTTAGAGTTCAATATATAAGAATTTTTGTAAACTTATTGTTTTATGTGGTAATTAGGTTGGTAGGTATCCTTTTAGTATAATTAGATTTAGTAATTGTAAAATTAACAAAATATGGCCATTATACATTAATCTAATACGTTTTAAAACAGATTATTTCAATTTCAATAATAGTTTCTAATTATGTGTCATTTTCACCTTTAGGATATAACACAGTCGGCAAAGTAAACTTCATGATTTTTGGGCAAAAAGTGGTTTCCTATTCTTCTGTTTCGGAGCCCGTTTTTCTGTGGAGTTTCTTGAAACTTAGTAACCATTTAACTGAATGGTTATATTAGGGCTCTCATAAGTTAAGAGTTTCAATTTTTTTAACACATCTGACAGCGACTTAAAAAAGTAACTATATTTTCTTTACACTTAGGAATTTTTGCGCTCATATAATTTACTTTCACTGATGTATCAAGAATGAGGGATCTACATCCAAACTTAATAAAAGAAAATTGTTTAAAAACCGAGTCCGAAACAGGAAGTACGGAGGTATATTTCCACGGTTTTACAGTGTTGAAGATGACTTTGAAGGCAATTTTTTGAACTAATAAACTATTACTTGTGTATAGTTTTTACATAATGTTTTGTACCGCATAAGAACTGCAGTGCATTATATTGGTTGTATTCATGGTCTATTTCATGTCATTTATTTCGGTTTAATCGCCCACTTTAAACAAAAAAAATTATTCTAAGTAAATATACTTCGTGGGTGATTCACTTCTTAAGCATCTGAATTTCTTTCATCACTTTAAAACAGAAATTGTTCTTGTATTATTAGTCATTGAATAAACTAGAACACCACTTATATAATGTCAATACATTGTCTAACTTTTTTATTTTAAAACTTTAACATTTTACTAATACATAGAGTATAGAACCCTTAATAACTTCTTCATTCCCGTAATTTCTTCTTTAGGTGTTTGAATCTTTTGCGATTTAACACTTGTCTATACATACAAATGTTTGATTCCGCATATTTAACGTTCTCCCAACAACAACATTGGTTTGATGGAGCAGTCGTGACATGAGAGTAAGGGGGGCAACAGTCATTTGATTTATAATGGACTTGCCATGTTTTGGCCTCAGCGTTCCGGAACAGGTGGTCACTTAGCCGTGAAACTTGAAGCCGACTTTCCTAACCTCAACACTTCCTGAAATCTTTTTTATGAAAAAATCTTATACTAAGAACATTTTTTGTAATAGAGTTTTTACCTAGAAGAGACTTCCAATAAACTGATTACAACTTGAGGAACTTCCGGTGAGGTTTGAATAAAATCTAATTTGATAAAGGGACTGAATAGTCCTAGGTCAAATAAATAATTTGACAATAATCAAAGCATGATCGATATATTTATTTATAACACTGCTTGTAAAATCTCTCACAAAATGAAATGAATAAATCTAATTCCTGTATAATTATTTGATTATTAATTATTTATTAAGCTATTCCCCGTGGATTTTTAGCGTAAAGTTTTCAAACAATTTATCTTAATAATAAGTTTAGAGTTTCCGGGTAAAAGAATAGTGTTTTAATTTAAGTAACAGATTGCTCCAATTTTAGGAAAAAAAATTCTTAGTCAACTAGCTCATACATTTTATTATTTCACAATGTTTTAGTAATTCATTTTGTACTTCAGTCAATATAATGAGTTTTAAATGTATGATATGTTTAAATTAATAGTAATTTTTATTTTTTAACTAAAAACAAATTTCTTGACATGAGATTAATTTTAAACTTGATAAATTAATAAAATATGTTTTTATATTAAAACAATCAATAATAAATACCAGTAACTAGATCTACTGGATATTTTAAAAGTAGTTTTTCATTGTTGTCCTTGACATTACATTTCCCAAGCCTAAGGAAGAGATGACTGAACTTTGCGTAACTTGAGTTAGTTGGGGAACACAACTTCCTTGCCTGCCGGAAATCCTAGTTACAACCTAAATTAATTAATTTAACTCCCCCTGATTATAATGTTAAAGTATAATAAATTTGCCCGAAACCGATAATTACAGTTACATTACAAATCTTAAATTAATTGATCAAAAATTGGTCCTTCAGGAAATGTGTTACTTAAGTTGCGTAAGCAGTGTCTATTGAAAATACTACTGGAAATACTACTGTAAAAGTCCCAACTCGGACCATGGGACATTGGTAAAAAACCCAAAATTCTTATAATCTTATACGCCTACCATGTTAATATGCTGTGGCTTATGAAACACCTCACTCTTCTTAGGTTATGTGTGAAATTAGTTAGAGAAATTAAACTTTAAATATCTTATTTGGGTCGCCAATGCAAAATTTTGAGACATTTCATTACATTTTAGTTCTAATGGGGGATGGCCCACAGGAGTCAGAAGAAAATCTTCAATACAAGCACAGGTTGATATGTACATAAAATTAAATATCTTATTTAGTAGAATACAATGCCGCAAACCCGACCTAAAAAGGAGAACTGAGCCCGAAATGGTAGACGATTAAATTTCCAGTAAAATCATTTATGTACATGACAAAAAAATATTAAAATGTAGTAACAAATTATATACAACATGAATGTGTTCAGATGGTCCTAATATTTTTGGAAAGGTACTTCTGATTTTAGTAATTTATACTTTCGTTTATTAATATTTTTGTCTTCTACTGTATACTGCAATTATATTTGAAAGAAATGTATTTTTAATGGGTAAAAGTAGTGAAATGTTTCGTCTCATATAACATCTCGTAACATGTTAGTCTGCTATTAAACGTATTTGTCTTAAAAAAAGAAAGGTAAATAGCAAAAAACTAATTTTTTATGATGTAAAATATTGTTATCCGTAGGCCATTTACTAAAGAATGCAAAACACGCGGAATATTTTTTTATATAGAGGTATATAATTGTAGCATTATAATTGATTATTTAATTATTAAAAAGAACTTTTTAGGTAATTCGCCATAGGATGATTGGCAATTGAGTTGTGCGAGGAGTCCAAGATGACATGTCTTGTCTCCGAGTTGAGTGGCTACAACTCGAGCTGACTAACTTTCCTCGGCCAAACTGTCCTACAAAAAGTTAACTCTTAAAGTTTTCATATACCAGAGCCTTCAAAACTAATCTCTGGTTCTAGATCTTATTTTTATTTATAAAAAAAAGAGAGCATTATGAAGTTTTTAATATATTCATATGCAGAAAATATATAAATTTATTGTGTTACTTAAAACAGAAAATTATCGCGGCAGTAATTCAGCTCATTACAGTGTTATTGATAAACCTGTGCAGTAAATATAGCTAACTAACCCATCATAGCTCCCGGAAGAATGTTTTCACTAAATTGAATACAATTCCTCTCCCACAGCCAAGTATTTCTTGTAGGCGAATTTAAAGTATTTTTCTTTTATTTCAATGATATTTTATAGGAAAATATCCTCTTTAATTCATGTCAATTTTCTAAACATGAAATATTTTAGGAGTAATGATATGTAGCTCATCTACAACCATTGGCTGTGATTCTGTGAAACTCAAAATTATAATTTGGTATATAATGTAAAAATATCTTGACTTATTGATAAAAAATATCAGGTTGAGCAACGGGTTTTTAGATTAATTTTTGACTTTATGTTACTAGCACAGTCGGCTATGTTAATCATACGGTTTTATATAACACTCGGACGCCGTTTTTCGACCGATTATCTTTAAACTTGATAATCGAATAGTTACTACTATCGACTACTACTTGGTACTTGGAGTTACTACTTGGTAGTTAGTTGGTCTACTATGCTTCAATATTTAAACATAAAAAAGTTAACTCTCGGTGACCTAAAAGAGTAACATAATTTTCCTTTTGTTCAAAATTTTTCATTAATAAAATTCATTTTAATTTATGAATTAGGAATGAAGGTCCTAGATGAAACCTTAAATAATATACAGGGAACATAGTTTTAACAATAAATATTTAACAAGTCCGAAACATGGGAATGCCCAAACAAGTTTTCAGTGTTTTGACAGGGGTAGAGGATCCCCGCTTTGTTGAACATCTTCACCAACCACGTTAAAACAGTGATAAACAATCACTAAGATAGTTAATGTAAGAAAATATTTCTACTACATTCTAAAAGCTCACCAATATATTTCACTTACCACAATGTTAAAAAGAGATAATATCTGAACTGTGTTTTATTTACTAGTATCCCCCTAGTTAAGTATTAGTAGTAATTTAGTACATTTAGTTTCCATGATAAATTTAGTTTAAAATACACAATTTGCTTTAATGTAACTATTTGTTATTTAGTTATTTTGTTTTATGCAACTAGTTTTTTATTTAGTGCACCTAATTTTTTTCTATGAAATATGCATTAGGAAGTGTTTAATTTAAACATGGTCATTTGTAACGGTATTTTATATTTGTTCAAGTTGTCAGACAAACCTTTCATTATTATTATCCATTATTATTTATTTATTTATTGCTTGGTATAATAAGACATTTAGAGAGCTTTTCGACGAGTAATAATCTAGAGAGGTAATTATCTAATCATGTAAAGTGGTTCTTAAATCTTCGGACGTGATGAACTTCATTATGCCTCAGCTGGAGTGGCAGGGGGAGGGGGTGTATTCTCTATGAGGCGTTTTCCTAGAAATTTAAAACTTGAAGATGAAATTTAATGTACTAAATCATAATATGAAAATGATGTCAATGTACGAGTATTTAGAATACATGACATTACTTCGAAAAATATTATACAAATACTTCCACTTATAAACGCGTGAATTTTGATTTATAATTCTTATAGTTTATTTTAGGATGTTTTTACCTTCAATATGATATGAGTTATAAAACTAGTAGCATTAAAAGTTCGTATTTTCCTACAAAAAAGTGGCAAACGTGCATAATCTGACTTTGTAATCTATACTGTATACACACACACACACATATATATATATATATATATATATATATATATATATATATATAAAACACATATATATATATATATATATATATATATATAAATAAAAGGGGACAGTAATTAACACAAAAAAATAAAATTTGGTCGTTTCTTGTACTTGTATTCAATATTAGAGGTCTAGTTGGTGACCATGTACTGCTTAATGGGAATTTTAATTTAATGTACATCTCAACCTTCGACGTAATAGTAATGTAATAAATGTATTTTTTATCCATAATCATTTTAAGAGAATCTATTCTGAGCTGGTCCTCCTTTATATATCGTATAAATGTAGGCATTGTCTTAACAATATGTTGTTAAGGGGAAGGTTACAAGTTTTAGACCATTGTGGTAGGCATCACTTTTCATTTAAACTGACAAGCTCTAATGTCATAAGTCACTGTAACCGCCTGTCATATACGTCCCCTCCTGTCACATGACGACCCTAGTATCATATGACATTACAAATCTTTCATTTTACCCATATGATTAATTGTTTCGTCCTAGAAACATTAATCTTGTTGAATATTGTTGATTCAATAACGCGTCAAGTTTATTTGTACTGATAATTAAATTGTGCTTGCCTTTTTTAACTTTGGATTTCAATTAATAATTATTCTGTGCGAAAAAAAAACTAATTTATCTTTTTTATATTTCGTTTTGTATTTTAAGTGAACAAAAGATAAATATCTAAGAAAGAATTTCAGGTAAATGCATAATCTTCAAGGTATAGGAGGAGTTGCACGTATTTATAAAATTTTTACAACAGAATATCCAATTTTACAAAACAAGTAACATATTTTTACTATTGCTTCACATTTATAAAAGGAATTAGTTTTTATGATTATATTATCATAATTGCCTTGTTTTATCATTCACATTGGCATTGGTTAATTTTAATCAACTCACTTCTTCCAATGTCTTAGATTACCAATGCCTATGAAATTGACCTTGATTACAAAGTACATCCATTCAAATGTGTTTTTGAATTAATTCAATTAAAATCCTCCATTATTAATTTATGCATCGTACTTTTAATACTTTTGTTACTGGTAAAAAAATAGTAATCACAACAATTCTTATTAAGTTGATAAGAGAATTCAAAAGTAGTTCTATAAAACAAAATACATTTCCATTAACTTTGTAATTTCATGACTTAAATTTTATTTTTAAATATTAACACAACTATTTTGTTCAAATTGAAAATATCAAAGAATTTCCAAAATGTTATTAAATCTTTTTCCCAGAATGTAAATCGCCTCATACTTCGATTATTTTTCATATCATTAATTGTTTTTATGTGTTTTATTAATAAGCTATGGGGTCATTGCAGGCAACAGAAAATTTATAAAATGTTATATGAACTGTAAAAAAGTAATGAATACGACCCAATATAATTTTTATTTATTGAAGGTGTAAATTGTAGGCTAATTTCTTTAGCTTTGACGCAACGATAGCTCATAAAAAAATATGAAGCAAACCGAAACATCAATTTAAATTATGATTTAGAGTAAGAAATTTCTGACTTATAAATATTCTCTAGAGCACTTTTAATGTGCGGTCTGTAAAGGCTCCTCTTTGTTTTGCAATTTTTATCAGTGCCACTTCATAAAAAATATTAATTCAATTTAATAAAAGGTCTTAGTGTCATATGGATTCTAAGTATACAACAAAGTGATGACATACATGACAGAGGCACACTGTCATGTACACACTCACCACTGCACGTCACCGATAACAGACTCTGTGTCTAGACATGCCTTTGTTTGACTTGACAGACAGTAGTCCTTGTTCATGGCATATGTATAAATGTAGACTACAAAGTGATAACGCACATGACAGTGTTAACGTCAGACACACTCTCCACTGCACGTCACTGATAACAGCCTCCGTGTCTGGACACGCCTTTATTTGATTTGACGGACAATAGTCGGTGATCATGGCATATGTATAAATGTAGACTACAAAGTGATAACGCACATGACAGTGTTAACGTCAGACACACTCTCCACTGCACGTCACTGATAACAGCCTCCGTGTCTGGACACGCCTTTATTTGATTTGACGGACAATAGTCGGTGATCATGGCATATGTATAAATGTAGACTACAAAGTGATAACGCACATGACAGTGTTAACGTCAGACTAACTCTCCGCTGCACATCACTGATAACAGCCTCCGTGTCTGGACACGCCTTTATTTGATTTGACGGACAATAGTCGGTGATCATGGCATATGTATAAATGTAGACTACAAAGTGATAACGCACATGACAGTGTTAACGTCGGACACACTCTCCGCTGCACGTCACTGATAACAGCCTCCGTGTCTGGACATGCCTTTATTTGATATGACGGACAATAGTCGGTGATCATGGCATATGTATAAATGTACACTACAAAGTGATAACGCACATGACAGTGTTAACGTCAGGACTAACTCTCCGCTGCACGTCACTGATAACAGACTCCGTGTCTGGACATGCCTTTATTTGATATGACGGACAAAAGTCGGTGATCATGGCATATGTATAAATGTAGACTACAAAGTGATAACGCACATGACAGTGTTAACGTCAAACACACTCTCCGCTGCACGTCACTGATAACAGCCTCCGTGTCTGGACATGCCTTTATTTGATTTGACGGACAATAGTCGGTGATCATGGCATATGTATAAATGTAGACTACAAAGTGATAACGCACATGACAGTGTTAACGTCAGACACACTGTCCGCTGCACGTCACTGATAACAGCCTCCATGTCTGGACATGCCTTTATTTGATTTGACGGACAATAGTCGGTGATCATGGCATATGTATAAATGTAGACTACAAAGTGATAACGCACATGACAGTGTTAACGTCAGACTAACTCTCCGCTGCACGTCACTGATAACAGACTCCGTGTCTGGACATGCCTTTATTTGATTTGACGGACAATAGTCGGTGATCATGGCATATGTATAAATGTAGACTACAAAGTGATAACGCACATGAGAGTGTTAACGTCAGACACACTTTCCGCTGCACATCACTGATAACCGCCTCCATGTCTAGACATGCCTTTATTTGATTTGACGGACAATAGTCAGTGATCATGGCATATTTGTATAAATGTAGACTACAAAGTGATAACGCACATGACAGTGTTAACGTCGGACACACTGTCCGCTGCACGTCACTGATAACAGCCTAAGTGTCTGGACATGCCTTTACTTGATTTGAAGGACAATAGTCGGTGATCATGGCATATGTATAAATGTAGACTACAAAGTGATAACGCACATGACAGTGTTAACGTCGGACACACTGTCCGCTGCACGTCACTGATAACAGCCTCCGTGTCTGGACATGCCTTTATTAGATTCGAAGGACAATAGTCGGTGATCATGGCATATGTATAAATGTAGACTACAAAGTTATAACGCGCATGACAGTGTTAACGTCGGACACACTGTCCGCTGCACGTCACTGATAACAGCCTCCGTGTCTGGACATGCCTTTATTTGATTTGACGGACAATAGTCGGTGATCATGGCATATGTATAAATGTAGACTACAAAGTGATAACGCACATGACAGTGTTAACGTCGGACACACTGTCCGCTGCACGTCACTGATAACAGCCTCCGTGTCTGGACATGCCTTTATTTGATTTGACGGACAATAGTCGGTGATCATGGCATATGTATAAATGTAGACTACAAAGTGATAACGCACATGAGAGTGTTAACGTCAGACACACTTTCCGCTGCACATCACTGATAACCGCCTCCATGTCTAGACATGCCTTTATTTGATTTGACGGACAATAGTCAGTGATCATGGCATATTTGTATAAATGTAGACTACAAAGTGATAACGCACATGACAGTGTTAACGTCGGACACACTGTCCGCTGCACGGTCACTGATAACAGCCTAAGTGTCTGGACATGCCTTTACTTGATTTGAAGGACAATAGTCGGTGATCATGGCATATGTATAAATGTAGACTACAAAGTGATAACGCACATGACAGTGTTAACGTCGGACACACTGTCCGCTGCACGTCACTGATAACAGCCTAAGTGTCTGGACATGCCTTTACTTGATTTGAAGGACAATAGTCGGTGATCATGGCATATGTATAAATGTAGACTACAAAGTGATAACGCACATGACAGTGTTAACGTCGGACACACTGTCCGCTGCACGTCACTGATAACAGCCTCCGTGTCTGGACATGCCTTTATTTGATTTGACGGACAATAGTCGGTGATCATGGCATATGTATAAATGTAGACTACAAAGTGATAACGCACATGACAGTGTTAACGTCGGACACACTGTCCGCTGCACGTCACTGATAACAGCCTCCGTGTCTGGACATGCCTTTATTAGATTCGAATGACAATAGTCGGTGATCATGGCATATGTATAAATGTAGACTACAAAGTGATAACGCACATGACAGTGTTAACGTCAGACACACTTTCCGCTGCACATCACTGATAACCGCCTCCATGTCTAGACATGCCTTTATTTGATTTGACGGACAATAGTCAGTGATCATGGCATATTTGTATAAATGTAGACTACAAAGTGATAACGCACATGACAGTGTTAACGTCGGACACACTGTCCGCTGCACGGTCACTGATAACAGCCTAAGTGTCTGGACATGCCTTTACTTGATTTGAAGGACAATAGTCGGTGATCATGGCATATGTATAAATGTAGACTACAAAGTGATAACGCACATGACAGTGTTAACGTCAGACTAACTCTCCGCTGCACGTCACTGATAACAGACTCCGTGTCTGGACATGCCTTTGTTTAATTTGAAGCACAATAGTCGGTGATCATGGCATATGTATAAATGTAGACTACAAAGTGACAACGCACATGACAGTGTTAACGTCGGACACACTGTCCGCTGCACGTCATCGATAACAGCCTCCGTGTCTGGACATGCCTTTATTTGATTTGACGGACAATAGTCGGTGATCATGGCATATGTATAAATGTAGACTACAAAGTGATAACGCACATGACAGTGTTAACGTCGGACACACTGTCCGCTGCACGTCACTGATAACAGCCTCCGTGTCTGGACATGCCTTTATTTGATTTGACGGACAATAGTCGGTGATCATGGCATATGTATAAATGTAGACTACAAAGTGATAACGCACATGACAGTGTTAACGTCGGACACACTCTCCGCTGCACGTCACTGATAACAGCCTCCGTGTCTGGACATGCCTTTATTTGATATGACGGACAATAGTCGGTGATCATGGCATATGTATAAATGTAGACTACAAAGTGATAACGCACATGACAGTGTTAACGTCAGACTAACTCTCCGCTGCACGTCACTGATAACAGACTCCGTGTCTGGACATGCCTTTATTTGATATGACGGACAATAGTCGGTGATCATGGCATATGTATAAATGTAGACTACAAAGTGATAACGCACATGACAGTGTTAACGTCGGACACACTGTCCGCTGCACGTCACTGATAACAGCCTCCGTGTCTGGACATGCCTTTATTTGATATGACGGACAATAGTCGGTGATCATGGCATATGTATAAATGTAGACTACAAAGTGATAACGCACATGACAGTGTTAACGTCAGACACACTGTCCGCTGCACGTCACTGATAACAGACTCCGTGTCTGGACATGCCTTTATTTGATATGACGGACAATAGTCGGTGATCATGGCATATGTATAAATGTAGACTACAAAGTGATAACGCACATGACAGTGTTAACGTCGGACACACTCTCCGCTGCACGGCAATGACAACGGTTTCCGTGTCTGGATACGACTTTGAATTGACATGCAATATTCGGTCCTCCTGGCATATGGATAAATATAGACTACAAAGTGGTAACACGTATGACATTTGCAGCGTCAGCCGCACTGGCCGCTTCATGTCACTGATAACAGATTCTATGACTTTGTTTGAGTGGACGGCAGTTTTTGGTCCATATTTTATTAAATTGCTTGTCAAATCACAATGAGTCATATTATAATAAATGTGTGATAAAATATAAACTTTTATAAATTTATGTGTTACGTACAACCTGTGTAGTCCTATATAAAAATATTAAATATTATTGTTTGGTAGATTAAGTGTTAATACAAAAAATTGCTTAATCGGTACGAAAAAAATATTTTTTTATAAAACACACAAGTCAAATTTTTTCATTGAAATATAATTAAAAATGTAGATAGTTTCAGACAAAAGTAGTGAAAGAGGCTGATATACATTACAGTTTCCGTGTGGTTGTAGTTTAGATGCCGCATGGTAGGAGGTTTTGGTTAGGAGAAAATCAAGGCCTCTCCATCAGATTTCTGTTCATATAGCTGAGAATCATTGAGTGTCGAGAGTCCGTCAACAAGGCATTTTCTAAGGATGGTGATTTTGTCACTAAAGAGCAGTGATATTTGCCAATGTGAATGTGCTACTTGGACATCCTTTCCTTCCTTTCCTTTTCTTCCTTCCTCATACAATACATTTATGGCTATATAACCTAAAAACAACTGGATAAATAAAAAAAAATTGTATCAAAAAACTTTAAGCATAAAAAAATGAAACGTTCAAAAAATGTTAAACTATATAGGTTATTTCCGATAGAGGATGCACCATTTTAAGCCTTATTTATACATGTCTTGAAAATTTAAGTTTGTTGAAAAATAAAATATTCTTGATAATTCACTCCAAACAGATGATACTAATCGATCTAAGTGAGCTTTATATAAATGATTTAATTTAAGTTCTTACTCAAAGTATCCACTACTTCTACGTGTTTCAAGGAGAATAAAACAGTTCAGGAAGTATATATTTTAAGCAGAAACATGATAGTTGGAAAATATGCAATATTTTCTGTTAGTGGGTTCATTTAAAGGATCAAAATGGGTACTATGACAAAACAGAATATTGTCGTTTGCATAGCAGACGTCACTAAATTCTCTTCGTTGAAATTTATATCATTACGAGAAAGAGCAGAGGCCAGAGAACGGCGCTGTGTGTGTGTGTGTGTGTGTGTGTGTGTGGGGGGGGGGTGATTTGGTGCTACTCTTGTTTACATTCCCTACCCTTCTCCGACCCCGCATGTACGAATGCAGAATCTCTAGAGAGACAAGTAGTGTGAAATTGTTGGTGCTGGGCCAGTTCAAGGTCACCTGAGGGATGACGTCATCGAGGTCAATGACCTCACCGATGACGTCATCGATGACGTCATCGATGACGTCATCGATTGCGTCATCGATGACGTCATCACCAATGACGTCATTTCCATGACGTCATACCCATGACGTCACAGAAATGACGTGCTGATGACGTCATCACCCCTTACGTCATCAAAATGACGTCACCGACGCCACTAAGGTCAAGGTCATGCCGAAACTTAAAATTTTTTGGCACTTTTGCCGTTTCTCGCACTACGCTCCGAGTTTCAGTCCGAGTCCCCGTGACCTTGACCACTTGGAGCGAATTTTCGACGAGAAACGGCAAAAGTGCCAAGTTAAACTCGAGTTTCTGACATGACTCAGCCTAAATGGGCAATCGGTTATCCCTCAGGTGACCTTGAACCAGCACAACACCAACAATTTCATATTACTGTGACCTTGAAAACCTAACAACGGAGCGCCGACACCGATGCGCACCCCACGACAGCCACCGAGTGACTGACTGTCAGGCTCCGTGTACTCTAGGTATATGGGGAAGTGGAGGGGGAAATCTCAAGGTCATCCAAATGGAGTTTTAAAAAAGTTGAAGAGTAGAAAGACTACTCTTGTGCTTCCTGGGCGACTTCATCAATTTCTAACGGATCTGTAAGCCAATCCGATCTGTAGCGGCAGGAGTCCAGAAAACAGGTGCACCACCCATCAGGTTGTCCGTAGCACTTCCGACAATTGGTAAGATTGGAGAAGTGAAATTTAATACACCGCTGCGGACAACAAGTATAAAAGTATTTGGATTTGTAGATTTTGAAAGTTTGTAGTACCGGTGGTGGCAGCTGTTGGTTCTTGCATCTACACCTGCAACATCCGAAGCATTCACATTGCCGGCAGGCCAGCCCATCCACTTGCCACTTTGGTAAGAGGAAACACTTTATCCTCACAGCAATAGGTTGTCCCCGTCTCTTCCTCCCAACGCTTCTTTGCACAATATGTGACGCCTTGTATCTCCAAACACCTATGCTCGCAACATGAGATTCGCTTACTTTCCATAGTTGATGTTGCTTTGACGAGGGAGCACGATGAAGTGATGCTGTGGTCAGTGGGAATGGGGTTTATATAAACTAAGGTGAGTGGAGGGGGAAAGGTCAAGGCCATCCAAATGGAGTTTTAAAAAAAAGTCAAAGAGTAGAAAGACTACTCTTGTGCGTCTATAGCGATTTCATTGATAGTGAGTGCTTCTGTATGCCAAGTTGATCTGTACTGACAGGCTCCTAAATAATGTTTGCAAAAACCTGCAAAATGATTGTTGCACAATTTGCAGCCAGTTAGCTGTTTTAGTGTGAATTCAATGCAACGTTCAGGGCAACAAGTGTACTTATGCCCTCTCATCTGGTACACATGGAATGTCTTCAACTCTGGTTTCGGCTTCTTCCAAGACTTGCACTTACACATGCATTGACCAAAAGCTTCACATTTTCTACACGCCAGGCCATCCGCAACATCAATGTCATTTGGCCATGAAAAACATTTCTGTTCGCAACAGTAGTTGAGTCGACTCTCCATGTTGCTGTGGTGAAGGTGCGCGATGAAATGATGCCGCAGTCATTGAGAGTGCACCTTAAATAAAATCAGTGGAGAGGGAAAGGTCAAGGCCATCCAAACGGAGTTTTAAAAAAGATAACTAGTCGTCCTCCTCCTCCTCGTCCGTTGTACTTAGAGAGCTGTCAGACGAAGAGCCCCGTGCAGGTGCTCCCCAGATGAAAAACAAATCAATTTTAAAACGAAGACCAGGATCTTGCATCATCAATTCCTTTAATTTGTCACATACTAAGTCGACCTTGTGTAAGGTGTCAACAACAAGCTTCCAATTTGTTGGCTCAATATAGCTTGTAGTAGAGTCTGCCTCGCTGATAACCACATCCTCCGGCCGTATTGGAGTGTAAAGATGTGTAAAGTTCCTCGGCTGTAGCTGAGGCTCAGGCTGGCTGGAAGTGGAAGGTTGAGTGTGGACCCCTGTCGCATCGAAATCCATAGTCATTCTACATTCAATGTTGGGGTTTTCGTTTAATACATACACCAATTTCTCATGCAACATATCCACTTCTGCCGAGTCTTGCAGATGGACATTCCAGGAAAATGGCCATTCTTCATCCGTAGTGGAGTCAACTCGAGAAAGAGTGCTGTCCGCCATGATAGCTAAGCAAGGAATGATGTGAGCTACAGACTGTGGTAACAGTATTGAAAAGTAGAGGGGGTAAACCAAAAGTATGTGGAGGGGGTATTTTCAAGGTCATTTAATTTGGGTTTTAAAAAAAGGAAATAGTGGAGGGGGAATTCTCAAGGTCATCCAATTTGGGTTTAAAAAAAAAGGAATGAAGGTTACTCCTCTTCAGCCTCGTTGTCCCCCACATCCTCATTAGCCTCATCTTCATCAACGTCAGACTCGCCGTAAGGGTAAATCGGGGACATCGGCGAATATTGTGGAGATTGTTGACCGTTGTTATCGTCCCCTTGCATTCTAACTTGGGACCAATCATAATTTAAATTCATTTGTATTATGATCCCAGGGTTGTCCCGCAGTATTTCCTTCATCCGTTCGCAAATCGTTTCTAAATAGTGTACACTATCGATCGACAGTGTCCAACCCGTACTTGTACCAACATCAGTAGTGGAGTCAGCTTGGCTGATGGTGTTGTTGTCCGCCATGGTTGCTTGTCGGACAAGGAATGACGGTTGATGTGATGCTCATGCAGGAACATGGTGAAGTGGTGGGGGTGTGGTGGAGTAGTGGGGGAATTTTCAAGGTCATCCAAACGGAGTTTTAAAAAAAAGGAAAACCTACAAAGTAACATTGAAACTTTCCAATTGATGGTGGCGAGCGTTTTCTTCTGCAACCTTGCCGACACATGTGACTATGCCATACAGTATGAAAAGTACAACCATAATAAGGCCGAACAATAAAAGATAGCCGTTGACTATCATGATATTTTCTGAGTGTATCTGCTTTCTTCGTATCGCCCTCTCCTGCATCCTCTTCTCCAACTCGTGGACGAAGTCACAGCAAACGTGAGGACATGTTTTATCCGTTGGTAGGTTTGCCATTGTCGATGTTGTCGGTTTGGCTGTTGAAGATGGAATGAGGTTTCCAATTGTGATGTACCATGTACATTAATAGTCGGGTGGTGGGGGTAGTAAAGCAGTGGAGGGGGAAGTTTCAAGGTCATTCAAACCGTGTTTTAAAAAAACCTATCTTGTTACTGAGCTCATATGTCAGTAACAAGATAGGTGCTTTTGCTCATTTACTTCTTTAATATAATGAAAAAATAAACATATTCTACAATGGTTAGAACAAGAAATACAACTGCTAGTCAGCTGAAGTAATCTAAGGTGTCCGGCTCGGTCTTCATGGACGTCGGTGAGGAAGCTGTCGAGGAGTGTCCAGGCTCTTCCTTTGACTGCCGGGTGTTCCGTATATTGCAAGCGTAAACTTGCACGTTTATACGGTAGCCTCGTGCCACCATCAGCTGCAACTCCTTGTACAAGTCGTTTAGCTCCTGCTGAGTCTTGATGCTCACCTCCTCGTAACTTGCGCAACTGACGTTCAGAGACATCCTGATGTTGCTAGGTTGGCTGCTGGAGTAGAAATGAAGCCGAGGCACAGCGTTTGGAGGTACATGAAAAAGTGGTGGGGGTAACGGTGGTGGGGGTATGGAAGATCCAATTAAACACTTCTAAACTTTTTCCATCGATACAATGGGATGGAGCAAATAGCACAGGTGTCCTTGTAGTTTTCAAATCTAAACATCGGTGCTAGAAATCCAAACTGTTTTCTACCACCTTCCTGTACGAACTGTCGAAGGTCTCTGACGGCAGCATCGCCACAAGGCCTACAAAACTTTTCCCCGTCTTGGAACCTATACCAGGAGTATCCCGAATACCCTCTATTATCTTTCTTGTACTCTTCGATATCCTGCTTTACTGTTATAGGGATATTATCTTGTAAAGCCGTCTGGAATAAAGATGCGTCAGTTATAACTCGTTGTAAGCAAAGCTCGTACAAGGTGCTCATCGTTTGCTAGTTGGCAACAGACTGACCGTGTTTCGCATCCAAGCTGGTTTGAATCCTAGTGTGGTAGTGGGGGTAATTAAAGTAGTGGGGGTAATTGTGAAATGCAAAGGTCAAAGGTCAAGGTCACCCGCGAAGTTTAAAAAAAAAATGCAACATATCAATACGTGACAAACTTCACATATTGATATGTTGCATTTTTTTGTTTTCTTATTTTTTTTGTCTTTTATGATTTATTTATAAAACATTACAATAACATATGTACAACATTAAAACTTAAATCTAACACTGCTGCTTGTCGGCAATGTGGATGGTCAACTCTGTAGAGTTGCTACCTGTGCAGCCGTGGGACACCAGGTATAGACAGCCGGGTTGAATAGAGCGAAGGTCCTCGTTTTGTAGAAGATGGACGAATCTCTTGGGCAGGTACACCTGGAACTTGGGCTCATCCCCCGGAGTAAATGGTGCCTCGCTGAGACTGCAGCAGATGGCTTCCCCAACTGTAGTCTCCATCTTCTTCATAGCATGGATTATGTAGTGCTTTTCATCTTTTAGTTCTGAGCACTTCTTCACAGGTAATATTGTTGACTTGGAGTGAGCATTGAACTGCTCGACCAAAGTTTGAAGGAACTGGTGAGATGCCATGGTCAGGTTACAGATCGTCTTCTTGCTCGGAGATGTTGTCGTCTCGGAATCTCGAGTAATACTCATGCCAGGTCCCGGTCTGCTCCTCACTTATATACTCTCCGTTACCCCCACCACTCCCTACTTCCCCACTTCCCCACTTTGAAGGTAAGAGGCGAGTTTATAGGCATTTTTTAAAGCGCAATGTCTATCTTTATCATGTTCTGGGCTTTTTGTACAAATACATATTGTTTCCAGCATGTATTGATAATTCTTATCCAATTCCACATCACTAACCGGAACATGAGTAAATCCTTCGATCCATCTTTTCTTTTCCAGCCCCTTTGTGTAAATATTGGTAACTTGTCTGAAAAATGATGCATAATGTGATACAAGTCCGTGTAACTTGTAAAACCATCATACCAATCGATATGATGGAAGTGTTTTGAAATCCATCTGTTGGTAGTAGCGGCTTTACTAGTTAAAGATGAATAAGAACATGGTGGTTTAAATAAAAACGAATAAGGAACACTTGTATTCATGTCCAAAAACACAAGTTCTTTTATAATGAATCTATCATCATTACCACGAAACGCTTGAAACTCAATAATACCAGGCTTGGACTTTACTTGTTCTTCTTCTCCCTTGTCCATTTTGAAGGCCACACGTCTGCTCATTACGAAGTCAGGAGGTCAACTGATTTCCACACCACGGTAGGTACTACTTTTATACCAGGCCGTACAGTTGTTGGCGCGTTGGTGTATATTTAACGTGGGCACCGTCCCCAATAGGCCTAACCCCACAAAAAAGTTGGTTATTGTTTTAAAAAACTAACCATTGTCATTTAAATTTCCATCTTTATATTTTCCTTGTTTTCGTTTTCATCACTAACACTTGATTCTTCTCCTCCATCTTCCTCTTCTTCCTGTTTTACTGATTTCTTATGTAGTTGAGCGTACTTTTCCAATTGTCTCCACATCTGTACTTCATGAGGAACTCTATTAAATATAGAAGTATCCACAGGTCCGTATAATATAGGTGCGTCCGGTTGTTTATCCAAAGTGTCTTCCAGATAATCTTTAATAATCGAACTTGAAAACACCAGTTGTCTCAAATATCTTGTTATAGGTTCAGTCGCACAAGTTAAAATAAAAAACTCCTCTCGATTAAGTTGAATTTTGTTATCATGTCTTGTTGTGTCTCTAAACCTCAGCTGATGATCACCACGTTGTTTAATAATATCGATTTCCACATTTGAATCCAAAAGTCCTACTCTTGTCTTTCTTCCAAACATGTTACTACTTAAATAGCATTCTAGCAGATGCAAGTGTTTCATAAATGATTCCCAAGCACTGTCCGTAAACAAAATCATTTTGGGTCCATGAGTTAAAATTACAGTAGGGGAATAATCCGTCGATTTTATAACACCAATTAAAACACTTTTGTCCAAACTGGAAGAGATTGGGTAAAATATTCGCAAAAATACCTCACTCAATATGTTTGGAGAAATATTATCTTCAATATCCCTTTTTCTCTTTTGTATAGTCTTTCTTCTTTTACCTTTTTCTTCAACATTATTACTGGCGTGAAGTTGTCCGCAAATGTTTTGTTCACCTCCTTCCTGGTGACCTTGAGGATCTAAAAACTCAGATATCTCCTTCTCAATATCTACCACATTTTCAGGTGTACCACTAGGAGAAGCCATATTGAATACGATGCTACCCATACAACAGTAGGCAACAAACTGATGAGGAGCGGCCTGTACGCTCTGCTTTTATACTCGCGGAATGAAACAAAACCGGTTTTTACAGTACATTCTTAACAATTCCAGTTAAAGGTGTGTATGTTACAATTTTATCATGTAGAATTAAACAGTATGCAGTTGTATTAGCCGGTATAGCCGCGTTGAATTCCATTTCTATTTTTATATCCACACTTGATGATTTTACAGATTCATTTTGTTTAGAACAATCGATTACAACTATAGGGTAACCATCTAAGTATTTTTCTGGTGATAGTAAAGGTGCATTTGTTTTACCGTAATATGAACTTTGGAATCTTGCATACATATCGTACAATATGCTGTACTTTTTATTAGCGAATGACACATTTAAATTGTCGTATGGGAAAAATTGTGAATTCAAATAAACTTTAATATTTTTTAAGTCACAATGATCAAATTGGCCTGCATGTTTGGTGATGGTGTCCCTTCTACCTGTTTGTAAACCAAATATAATATACCTGGCTCGTTCCACATAATTAGATGTTTTAACAGTCCAAGTGTGACGATCCGTAGTTGGCAAGCTGGGATGTTCATGGAATTCCCAACTTCTAAAAGGAATTACAATATCACGATCGGCCTTTAACTTTCTTAATAGCAACATCCTTTGCTCGTCAGCTAATTTAACATGTGGAACTCTCCATACAATTTTGTCTAATGTTAATTTCCATTCTAAGTCTGCATCCGTTGTACCGTCTGCAGCTTTAATAATGTCTTTATCGTTTGAAGATCTCAACAAAACTAATTCTTGTTTAACATTTAATATTATTTTTCTATAGTCTTCAGCAAAACCAAGCAACAAACGTAATGGAATATGAAAATCAAAATATCCCTTTGCATCTGGACTGATTGTGTCATTTGTAGGTAAAACCCATCCTGCAGGTTGTAGTAAGTTTGTTTCATTAGGTGATATAGATGTTAACCCCTTTAAAGTTGTTGCAATACCTACTTTTTTAGTGGAATCAACTGTTACACCTGATATTTCGTATCTAATTTCATCAAATAGGAAAGCCATTGGATTATTTATAAATGGAACCTTTGTACCAGTAGTCTTACCATCCTTTTTAGTAACTTTTCCTTCAATATACAAGTAACTTTCACATGGTAGTGTGTAAATGTCTTGATTTTGTATGGGGATACGAATTTCATCGTTATTGTTTAATTTCGATGAAGTGTAAGGGTTGTGGGTGTGATATTCTTTTTCCCATAGTGTTTCGTCGAATGTTGGACCCTGTGCTATATCCAGTATATCCATAATCGGTTAATTTTAATCCAATTCTCTCTAAGAAACGAATGTTCTCATGTGTTAACTCCTCCACAGCTGAAGAGCTACTAATGCGGTTTCCCGTAGGTTGTTCGCTTTTAAATGTTAAACCCATGATTTTGAATTAAAGTGTAGATTTTCGTGTGCACCCGCTTCGTCACCCCCCGTTTCGTCACCTACCATAAAAATCACTGAGCCGTACTAATGAGGGTCGGCCGCCGTCCCGTCCCCCTCGGGGCCTGCTATCTGAACTGATCGGTGTGAAGTATAGGATCCCGTTCCCAATCACAAGAGGGAACGGTGTTCACCGTTCATGACTCGTTCACCTCCGTGCAGAGAAGAGTGTCCAAGCAGATTAATACTATAGTACTGTATAAACATTCCAGTATCCATAAATGTTAGTATAGTAATAGTAAGTTAGGTAATTGGAGATCAAGGAAATAATGTAAATAAAATAAATTATAACATAAATGGAAATATTGTAAACACTGCTGTTTTATATTTTATTTTTGTAAATTAACAAAATACTGTCTTGTAAAACCATATAAAAACAACCAATTAATTAAAAAGTAACCAATTAAAAAAAAAAACATAGCATTATTATGCATATATCAAAGAATAAATGACAACTTCATTGTTATAAAATCTCTCTAAGAGCTAAAGAGAAACGGCAAAGTATTATGTTTTAAGGGGTTTTATAAATTGTGTTACCTAAATATTGAGTTGTTTAACTAAACACGTATACGACGGAATGGAGTAGTCATATCAGAGGTGCATTATAATAATGCTAAAGCGAAAGTAGTAATGCATTATAATAAGTAAAGCGAAATTCCAAATGAATTAAAACATTTTAAATATTATCATTAAAATCAAAGTTTTCTTTAAATAATTATATTTATAATTATTTAAGTTATAGTGGCAGTAAATTTTTGCTTTCGCCTCTATGAGCCTCTAGCATATGTATCTAAATATATAATTTAGGCATGATAGTGGTTATCTTTATATTAATACAGGGTGTCTTTAAAGTCCATCAGCAAACTTCATAATATGCCTAATTGGGTCAAAATAAGCAAAAAAGTTCCTATGAAGGTATGTCCTAAAATGCATATTTACCCAGATATCCGCCATATTGTTTTTTCCACTTAATAATTTTTATTTCGGTGACGGATTGATCAAGGAACTTCATATTTGGCATGGATCTTTATAATACTAATGTCCATTTCCACAATAAAAATTATTTTTTTTCCGATTCATATTTTCAAAATGGCGGCCATTTTAAATTTTTAAACTCAAATATCTCAAAAACGGTAAAATTTATAAAAATGTTACAAGACACAAAAAAATTGACAAATTACATTATCTAAACAGTGATACCAAGTTTGTAAGGAACCGACAATAAATAACGGAGTTATTGTTTTTATGCAAAAAACACTGATTTTGCACTATGATTAATGCCAATTTGTTATTTTATAAGAGAAAAATCTCAATAACTCCGTTATTTGTTGGCGGATCCTTACAAACTTGGTTTTGTTATTTAGATAATTTAATTTGTCAACTTTTTTGTCTCTTGTAATATATTTATAAAATTTACCGTTTTTTGAGATATTTGAGTTTAAAAATTTAAAATGGTCGCCATTTTGAAAATATGCATCGGAAAAAAATCATTTTTATTGTGGAAATGGACATTAGTATTATAAGATCCATACCAAATTTGAAGTTCCTAGATCAATCCTTAACCAAAATAAAAATTATTAAGTGGAAAAAACAAAATGGCGGATATCTGGGTAAATATGCATTTTAGGACATACCTTCATAGGAACTTTTTACTTATTTTGACCCAATTAGTCATATTATGAAGTTTGGTGATGGACTTTAAAGACACCCTGTATATCATGAAGTAGTTTTCGGAACGGAAAGTATTTTTGCTGCTTATAAATATATGAAATAATCAAACTTTTAAGCACTTGTAATAATTCTCTTAAGACATATAACCATATATACTGGTAAGATTTGTCAACTGTTGCGTATCAATCAACCTCTTGTGTAAATGGACCTGAAGACTTAAGTTTATAAAACAGTAAATTCAATCATCTATAGCCTATTCGAACTGGACAAGCAAGAAATTCTGTTAATAGGGCTACTAATATTAATAATATTTAATAGATTACTATACTTACTTATATGTATTACTATAATACACTTTTCTTTGTAGTGAGTGACAGATAAAACACAACGAAATGTAATAGTGTTGAAAACTGTGCACCCTTTTTCATTTCAGATCATTTATTCGACTATTCAAAACATCTGCAAACATAATGTCCTGTTTTCGTTTGTTATCTGTCAATTATCATACATCAGTTAAAGTTTTCTGCTTTTGTTTTCACCTGTAGCAGTAAACCAATCGATAAGTTCTAACCTATATTATTCCTAATATCTAGAAGCTATGCAAAATTCATCGTAAACGAAAATGACCATGCTCTGTACAGTAGTTTCCTCTCTAGACAATAATGTGCACTCTTTTATGATATACAGGATAATGAAATGTTTATACAGTACTATAGTATTAATCTGCTTGGACACTTTTCTCTGCACGGAGGTGAACGAGTCATGAACGGTGAACACCGTTCCCTCTTGTGATTGGGAACGGGATCCTATACTTCACACAGATCAGTTCAGATAGCAGGCCCCGAGGGGGACGGGACGGCGGCCGACCCTCATTAGTACGGCTCAGTGATTTTTATGGTAGGTGACGAAACGGGGGGTGACGAAGCGGGTGGGCACCGTAGATTTTAAATGTAATCTAACCGTAATAGGCTCTTCTCTGAAGTCTACCAAGTTACCGTCTTGATCCAACACGCTCAACACGATGTCTGAAATGAAAGTGGTGTTCAACGGTAGATATACCAGGTTTTGTGGCTTTTCAACAATTTTAAATCCAGGTGGTACACTTGGGTAAAATGTATGTATGATATGGGTGTTAGCCCCATCCCTGTAAGCTCCTTGTATAATGTTACAAGTTATGTCTATACTATTGACTTTTAATATTGTTACTGTTTTCTTACCGGAATGTGTTATATCTGGTTCTAAAACAGGCTCATCGTTGGAAAATCCTAATAAATCACCAATTGAGTTTGGTTGAGTAAAATCTATATAATATTTGGAAGTAATTTCAGCTTTCATCGTATTATTATTACCTTTTAATGTTATATTGTCTTTTCCCATTTTAGTTTGCAAAAATTCATTTATATGATCAATTTCATAAGAACCTGTGGGTAACCTGCACTCTTGTAAGTCTGTAAATTTCCCACTGGCATCTTTTCCCTTATAATAATGCATTACGTTATTTTTACCTTCCGTAACATTGGGAATAGAGTTGTAAGTTGTAAAATCCAATAGTGCCGCCTCCCAAAACCTTCCTTTTTGCAAGCGTAACGCTGGAAAAAGGATACTTCGTAAAGTGGACGATTTTCCTGTTAATGATACAGTATAGGAAGACATCTCAATAGTGACTGATACTTTTAGCTAGAAATTCCAAACATAAATGGCCGCATATTGAAGTATTATCAGGTTGTTCTCTTTTATAGTTATAATATATGTTTTTAGCAGATTTAAAGTAATTTTGAAGTTCTTTTGGTGGTGGCAAATTACCGAAACTATCAAAATAATATACATTGTTATTTAGTTTCTTATAACAAACCCAATGGGTGCCAGGCCCTTCAGTATTATCCAAATTTACAATTCCAGTCTCATTTTGCCACATTTTCTTTGGTAAACTGTCTTTCATAAACACACCGCGGAAAAATGGTATTTTTAAACAGGAAATATATTTAAATAATTCAATATTGGTTAATGCTTTATGTGGTATGACCAATTGCTTTCTTTCATTTAATATGCACGATAAGGTCTTAGGTAAAGACCTGCCCCGTTTTTTACCATTGACCACACGGTGGGCTTCTTCCTGCCTTTTCTGGTAGATCTTCGTCTTCTTCTTATATTTCCTCCATGTTTTCTTGTTGTGGACTTCCTTTTTACCCTTCTTCTCCTCCTTCTTCCACCTCCTACTGCTGTTTTAGCCTTCATACCTGCTGCTACTGCTAAAGCTGCTGCTTTTTCTGCTATGCTAGCGTCACTTGATTTTACTCGTTGCCAAGCTATGTCCGCAAGCTTTCTGTCTGCTATCGATCTATTTTTTGAATCGGCAAACGTGGAATATGCGATATCGTGTTCTTTACAAGCCTGATCTAACTTGTTTATGCCTGGATCACCTCTTTCCAGTCGTTTTTTCAATTTAGTTCCTGGTCCGCAATACTGATAACCTCCCGGTATATGAAATTCGTATGGTAAAGCGTCTATTGCTCTATTTACGATAGATCCTACTGGAATACGATTTAAAGCTTTACTTAACAGAGAAACCGCTGTGGACGTAATACCACCTCCTTTCCTTACAGTGTCTCGATATGGACTGATGTACTGGAATGTCATTATTGTCCTTTTATAACCGCAATGTACAACTTATGTGTTAACTCTATGACGAGTTGGACATAAATGAAGTAGTTTATTGTGTTGTTATATTAAATATCAATATCACCCCAATCTGATGATCTAAACTTTTGCGTATTAGGGTTAATTAAGTATTTATTAAAAATTTCCTTTTTAATCCAATTACCTCTCTCGGATTCAGACACCCAATTACCCCAACGTGTACGGGTTGCAATAATATTGAACATATCAAATAATGCATTTCCTAAAACTTTAATAAGAAAATTAACAGTAACAGCATTATCCACATGTTGAGGGTCTTTAAGTTCTGTAATACGTTTATTATTACAAGTATATACTTTAAGGTCCTTTAATGAAGTTGTTATAGCCTGTCCTACAGTTGCAGCATCATTTGGATCACTTCCTTGTTTTAAATTACCTATTTTCTTATCATCTGCATTAAAAATATCACCAGTTGGTTTATCTAATATCAAAGATTGACTAACTACAACACAATCGAAATAGTTGATACCAGGAGATACGTTACGTATTTTTTAAACCTACATATGTAAGGTTCATCATTATATGGATTAGAACATATAGTCTGTGCTACAACTGGAACATCAAAGAATTCTGTACCCATACCTATATATGATAATTTCTTTCCTTTACCATCCCAAGCATTATTCTTTTCTTCAAGTAATGTAAACTTTTCATTTCCCTGCACAAATACATCCCCTTTTCGCGATACTACTTGGTCTTGTTTTACAAATCCAGATGTTTCTTGTTTTAAAGTTTCCTTCATTTGACCCACCGTTGCTCCATCTGTTGGTGCCGAACCATCTTTTACATTTGCTAAACAATTACCAAGACAATCGATAACTCCCACATCATGTATGACACAATGATCTTTTATATATTTAAGGTTTACAGCATCATTTTCATTTTTTGGATAACCTATATCGTTAATAACAAATTTATAAAAAGAAAATCCATCTTTTGTCTTTTCAGGTATCAAGGAATGTAAATAGCGTCTATTTACGCTGTCTTTTGCATCTTTAGGGTCATCTACGTTGGATATACGTTTATTGTTAGCACTATACGTTTTCCCATTGAATTTTAACGTATTTTTTAATTCAGATGACAAATAACCTTTGTTTATTGCATCACCGTTTTGATTTGGTTTACCAACGTTGATGATTCTATGATCTTCTGCGTCATATGTGTTATTTTGTAGTCTTAATGTTGGCGATATCTTTTCCTTTAATATTTTTAAATTTATTGCATCGTTTTCATCCGTAGGATCTTTTATGCTTTTTATCCTTTTATTACTCATATCATAATCTCCATCAGGTGTTTGTGGTAAACCAGCACTTCTTTTTAAACTATTCGCATAATATAACCCGTCCGAGGAGTAACGTCTGAACTTGTCGACACTCATGGTGCAACTGAATAGTATTCTAGGGAGTAACGCATTTTTATGAGATTACCCCACGGTTTCGGAGTTCATCCACTAAAGCCACCCATTCGTTTTCCAATCCAGTATGACCCGCTTCTTTAGCTTCATGTATTAGTTTCATTCTATCCACCAATTTATTGATATTATTGTAATAAATCACATTTGTGTTATATAGTTTCTTCATTAAACCTGTACCTGTAACAGATTTGTTTCTTTTTCTTGGTTCTGGAGCACTTATATCCAAAGTGGATGACACAAACCTTCGTTTTACAGGTTTTCTTGGTATTATTGGCATTGGTTGTCTTCTCGTTGTTGGTATTAACTTGGATACAAATTCTCTATATTTTAAAGACTTTGATCTAAAAACAGGTTGGTCAGCTGAATACTTTCTCCTGTATGCATTAGTTTGTTCCAAAATCTTTTTATATGCTTCCATGTCTTTTTCTTTAACTAACAATTCTAAAGACTTATTTTCAAATAATAATTCAAATAATCCCCTTGTACCCTTATACCTTTGATCACCAACAATAATATTATCATGTTCATCAATGTTTACCGGGCTATTACCAACCATTAAACTGTCTTCTGTTAATCTTACTCCATAACTATGGTAGTTTTTATTAGGATTTGTTCCAGCTAACATTTTTATCATGTATTTCCTTCCTAAAGGTCCTTTGTTATGAATGTTTTCACCCAACAAGCTTATGTTTGACGGACCTTCCCTTGTTTCTTCTTCTTTTTCCTCTTCACTAGCAGCTGATACAACTTCATGTCCTCTTTTGGCTTTTACTTCATATAATTCTCTTACTCCACTATAGTCCGGTGATTCTAGCTCTCTTTCGGGTTCTCCACCGGTAAAACCACTATATGTAGAGGATTCCGGGTCTTCATCACTAAAATCTTCTGATTTTACATTTTCTCTTTCAAACTTCGTAATAGGTGCAATCGCATCTCCTTCCAATACAGGTTTAGCAAATTTTTTGTTTAATTGTTTCAAGGGTTCAGTAATAGGTTTAAATGTAGATTCAAGGAATTTCTCCCTCTCGCTAATACCTAGTTTCAATGCTCTGTTTTTAGCCCGAATAGAATCACTAAGTGATTTTATTTCTTTTACTAATTTTTCTTGGTTAACCATGTTTGTAGCAAGACGTGTTGTACAACAATGAATGTTTTATACCACGTTCAATGTATTAATATAAATTTATCAAATCCTATCCTGTATCGACCATTGTTTAGCGGTTGTTCCTTCATAATTGTTAGGAACCCATACTTTTCAGCCCAAGCCTTTCCACATAACTCTTTAAATCGTTCAAATGTCATATCCGCATTTACATGATCAAAATATATATGTTTTAGGTTGGTTTCGTCCTGTTTAAATACAATTAACATGTTTGCATTGTCTCTAATGAGTTGTTTTGGTATTTTGCTGTAAGTTTGACCAATATAAATGCTATCTATGTTGTTATGTCGACCCATAGCGAAGTAATTTCTTATTGTGTTTTGGTTTTCACAAGATACATCGTCGAATATGAACACGGAGAATGGTTTAGCTTCTTGTGGTTGCATGACACTCTCGCTTGCATTAAACTTTAAATATTTAACTTCAGGCACATTAGTCAATATCTTTTCCAATAATTGATACTTTGGTTGTTGTAGTGATTTTGAAAATACATATAGATTGTTCAAACGTAATCCTTTAGGGTTTGTAATCAAATTGAATACTACATTAGTTTTTCCACAGTTGGAAGGTCCGGTAACTAGACAACGAACGGTGTTTGGTAACAAATTGCCATGTTTCCCACTATTGAATTCTGAATTATCCACTGTGAGTTCATCTATATTATTAATAGTAAAACTCTCTTTTTGTGGTACTATCTCCATCCTTTGTAATGGTTCAACCTAAAATGATTCCCTATCGTTATATCAAATCCTTTTTAAGTATCCAAGAATCTTCCGTCTTATTAAATCCTAACCATCGTACTTTGACCTTATCTTTTTTCCGTTGCAACACCTTTTCAACTAAATATACATCGCCTACTATTGATTTTAACATTTCATGTCCATAAAACCCTCCTTCAAGCAATTGTCCTTTATTATCTTTTAAAATATATGTCTCAGGTACTGTAGGTTGTACTTTAAATACAGTAAAAACCTCATTGGTCCAATTTGGCAGGTATCTTTTACTGAATACACCTTTATATTTACTTATTCGCACTTTATCACCCACATTAAATTTTTTAGGCTTTAGTTTTTCAACTTTTGGTTTAGTATTCGTTTTTATACGTTTTAATACAAGGTTTTCATTTTTACTAGTTACTTGGTTTGGTTTCATCCCGATAGTCTTATGAAATTTGTTATTGTAATCGTTTATAAGTTTTGGTAACATATCAATCCATATGTGCGATCCTCTGTTGGAAAACATTTTATACATTGCACTTTTTAAAGTTCTGTTGAATCTTTCGATTATTGAGGCTTTTACCTCTGAATTGGTTGAGTAATGGTTTATATTGTGTTTTTTCATTAAATTTGCAAATTCCTTATTAAAATATTCTTTTCCATCATCTGTTTGTAAATGTTTAATAGTATGTTTGTCTCTTTGTATAGCTGTTTCCATTGCTTTTGTAACACTTTTGCCACTTTTATCTTTTAGTGGTAAAGCATCTGCCATTTTTGAAAAACAGTTAATAACAGTCAATATGTATTTATATCCTTTATTTTGTTTGCTATAAGGAATCATTTCGATTAAATCCGCTTGATATAAATCATTAATTCCTTTTATCACCGTATTTCTTCGTGGAAACTTTCTTCTTGCAGGTTTATGAAGTTCGTTGACAATTTGTTGCTTCAAGTCCTTCATATTGCAGGTTTCAATGTTTGTTGTGTCACATGTATAATCACAATGAATGTTGTCTTAAATATTCACATCATTTATATAGGTCAAGGTCATCCAAACTTGTGTAAAAAAATGGGGAACACGGCGTTTGCCTTGCCGTGTTCCCCATTTTTTTACGGAAGGAAAAAGGAATAAGGTCGAAGTTGTAGAAGGACGAAGAATAGGTTACAAGTTGATAGGGTTTAGAGAGTAGTGGCCAAAAGGAAGAGTGTGGATTTTGTCGGGCATAATATGTCTTTTATCATCCCGAGCTGACAGCGCTTTTTTAATTTCGGTGACACTGTAGACTTGATGCTTGAAGCTTCGGATATTGTTGAATGTTGCTGATATTGTAGTATCTTCAAACAAACAAGTCTTGTAGTGGTCAAATGTCACGTGTTTTTTCAAATAAGATGTCTTCACTCCTTTTGCTTTCTTGACTGTCGGTGTGTTGTTCTCGTGGTACATCTGAAATGAATACAATTTCGCCATCAGCGCCACTATTTCTTCTAAAGGCATTCCATTTGCTTCATCTTTGAATTTTCCGATTACTTTTTTATTTTTTTCATTAAAATTTGGATGGTTCTTCGGATAGTCAGAAAAGTCGAAATCTTCTTTGTATGGAAAAGTCCTTAGGTCTTCATACATGTCCAAAGTCTTTATCCAGTAGATAAACGCGTCCGTATCCATGTATGCGACTCCAATGTTTTCCCTTCCGTAGTGTTTAACCATTTTGTTATAATGGAAATCATACATCAGGGTTTTACTTATGTCCAAAATCGACATACCTATGTATAACGGACGGTCCATGACTATTGTTGTTTTCTTCATACTGACAGCGACTAGGTTTTCGTTTATAATCATGGATGTTCCGAAATTTGGTTTTTGCACTAATTTTTCCAATTTCCTAGGATCACTCACTAATTTTACATTTTTGTGTTTCCTTTTGTTCTCCAAGGTCTTCCCAAAGATGGCGTTGTTCATTAATTTATAGAAGTCCTTTTCAAATGCTGTTGTCGCTGCAGCTCTTCTTGTAGTGTTGGAATCAATATATGGTTTCAACCAACAAGACTGGGTGAATTCAATTGCTCTATGAATTCTCACTATACGTAGACCCAATTCAAGAGCCTGTTGAACTACCCAGTAGTGAGCCACATACCGATCTTTATTCTCCAAGGTCATCATCAATTTTGGCCATCTTCCTGTCGGTGAAACTTCAGTCTTGGCTAGGAGAGGCAAGTCGTAGTGATGGTCATGAAGGTGCTCCGGGTATTCAAAATCACAGTCCAAAATATAGCCTTTTGGACCATCCTTTGGAATCTGTGAGATGTCTCCGATGGTGGCCGGGTCGATCCATTTGAAGTCAGCGTAGGGAAGCGGATTTGACATTGCCCAACCATAAAGGTTGTTTGCGTCAAAGTAGCCAAGGTAGACCGATGGTTGTTGCTCGTCGAAGCCGGGGATGTACTTGTTGTTGGCTTTGACATGACGTGTTACAGCTTGTGTCAAACCGCCCCGTACACCAGATTCCATCATGAGCACCATATCTATATCTGTTAGAAGTTCCAATCGACAGTTGGTTGACTTTAGCATAGCTTGCCATGCTAATCCTGGAGATGTGTACGAGTGTAGAGGGTCCAGTCCATAGGCGGAGAAGCAGGTGTTTCTGAATTCTTCCATCACATCGCACAGCAGAGTTACGTCCAGTTTTATATAAAAGTCTGAATATTCCCCTAAAGTTTGAATGTTTAGTTGGTTCCAAACATTACAAGCATGATTGTAGTCTTCAACGGGGATTTCACTTTCGTTTAATTTGCTGTTGAAGGCTTCAATCGGTGGTAGACTGGTTTCTTCAAATTTTTCTGCAGAAGTTATGTAATCGTAGGGGAACACTCCTTTACGTAATACTAAGTCCAATTTATCTTCAGGTACAATCTTGCTGGTTTCTTTTAGGTCTTCTCTTCGTAGATTCTCAGACAATCTGCTCAAACTAGATGCCATAAATCTATAAGAGTCTACAAAGCGAAGTTTAATTTTACCTACTGTTTTTGAAAAACTGATGTACTTTTCCAATGTTGTAGCAAGAACATCAATTTTACCATCATCTCTTCCTAACTCTGGAATAATGAAGTGGGAGTCGTAGCCGCTAAGATTGTGTAACACGACAGGGATAAAGTAAGGCAGTTTGTAATTTATATTGCATGAATTACAAGCAGCTCCTCTGTACAAACCTGTCAAGTGATCGTGATCTCTTACTTTTGGATTTTCTTCACTGAAACTCTTCTCGCATAGATAACATCTTGATGCCAGATTATATTCTTCTTGTTGATTCTCATTCAAAGGTTCCATAGGTACGACATTACCATACAAGCGTTGTACCTTTTCAGCAATGTCATACAACTGGTCTACAACTGGTCTACGAAATACTTAGCGGCTTCTTCACCACGGTAGAGTATTGGAGTGGATGTTAAACCATAGTCTTGCAATTGGTTTTCAGACAAGGTTGATTTAACTAGTAAACAAAAACTGTTGGGTTGATGCAACTGATATTTTGTTCTTCTAGTCACTTCGCCGTCCGGCAGCTCCTGTGGTACTAACGTTGATTCAAAATCTGCGTAAACCACTAGTGGAATTCGATATTGGTGAACCGTCTTGTTAAATTGTATTGAAGCTCGGGTAGGCGGTGGAAGACTTATCTTTACTTCATAGTTTTCGTTGCAAAGTCTTTTATTTTCCAACAACCACTCCGATCCTCCACGTCTTGAATCTTTCCAGAAAAGCAGAAACATCTCTTGCAAACTGTAATCCTATTTACTCTTTTGGTCAATTGTTTTACAACTAAGGCTTCAAAGTCCTTTATCCATACATAATGGGAAATGTCACCCTTAGTTATCAATAGCAAATCCGTGTGGTTTCTTTGCTCAACTTTTACTACCGCAAAGGATAATCGTTGTTCGAATCATCCAGACCAAAAACATTGACTGAAACGCCAGGATTTTTCTTTTCAAATTTGTCAATGTCTTTCAAGGTAACTGGGTAGGTGAGACCTTGAAAGTTGTAGCGGTGTTCATTCTCGTAATATTCTCTACCAACTCTACAACGATGATCTTTAACATACTTGGTTAACATTGCATACTTGAAACATTCATTACCCTCATTTTGAACATTTCTACACGAGTTAGTGTTTTGGATTTTCTTTGGTAGAGGGATAAAACTACTACCTCTTAAACCATATCCATGTTTATGAACCCTAACATCCATACCTTCAATTGATGACAAAGTCCATCCAGATCCTCTTCCTTCATGTTCTTGGAGTTTGGTTATAAGTTCCTCCAAGCATTCTTCAATAATATCATCAATGTCGGAGGTGAAGGTAAGGGTTCGATTTTTGGTAATGAATGCTCTCAATGCTGTTTCACCATCAGTATTGTTAAACATAGCCTCTAACACCATTCCAAATTTAATAAAATTTAGCCTTTGTAATTCTTCCCTCAAAGTTTCACCAACAAGTTCCTTAGCCTGGGTTATGAATGTTTCCAGTTCCAATTGAAGGTTATTAATTTTGAAATGTGTTACAACTCGTCCTGGCAAGGCCGTGGTGCGCAGTTGTCTTACATCTTCCATATCCTCTTCTTCGGTGTCCTCTTCTTCAATAGGTCTTGTAGCAGTAGATGGTCCAGCACCGGCAAATTGTATCACACTAGGTCTTCTTCTTTGCATTTGCTGTAGATAGCTGTTCCAGTAGTCCGTCTGCTTCTGGTGCTCTTCCAAAAACCGGTCAATTGAGTCTAAGTCTATTTCATCCATGGTAATATCTTCTTTTTTATCTTCGTCTTCATGTAATTCTCTATGTAGGGTGAAAAGATCTTCGTCTTGAAAGATTTCCCCACAAATGTCGCAAAGAGCCATTTCAAACAGTTTGGCTTTGAATGCACACTCTGTGAATGTCCACGCAATAATGAGCAGCGCGCTCCACAGGATCCTTTATATCCGAGGCAGATAGGTGGGGCAAGTGACGTCATATAGGAACAGGTTATCAATCATGTGCTAAATTTAGCCTTTACACAACCGTTTGTAATAAAATTATCAGTAGCTTGATAAATTGATGATATTTGGTCTAGATTCAATAATTTGTACAAGTTTTTTTTAAAGACGTCTGTTTGAGCAAAATTTATATAGGTCAAGGTCATTTGGAATTATTATTTTGAGCGGGGGATAGAGCACTAAGCAGCATCATTTACTACAAAGTGCTCTATCCCCCGCTCACATTCTTTTTTTAACTTTTTGTTTAAGCTTTTTACAAAGGTGAAACATCACCATCAGAGTTGGAATCATCCTCATCACGGAATAGGCAGCGATGACAATACATAATTCTTCTGGCAACTAACATCCTATCCATTGGACGATGAGGAGTGTCTTGTCCTTCTTCTTCTTCAATTTCCAATTGGAATTCCATTTCCGACTCAGATGATGACTCTAATGTTTCGTAGGCGTGCAAGTCCACTTCATTGTCCGTTGAACCAGCTTCGTCAGAGTCCGTTTCAATATCCATTATTTCTTCCTCCTCCTCTTCCTGATCAACCGCAGGTAGTTGGTCCTCTGCTTCTATAACTTCTACAGGTATTGCCTCCAGAATTAAAAGAATTCTGTCGCGATGGAACACGGTGTTGTCAAGTGGAGCCATGGTATGAAAGTGGTGTATCTATCCAATTGGTTTGCCCTTTTTATACCCCCACCAACTATACAATTTATGTGGGTCAAGGTCACGTAAAAATACCCTTTGAGCGGGGGATAGACCACTAAGCAGCATGCTAGTCCATTGCCGCAAAGTGATCTATCCCCCGCTCTGTTCTACACAACCTCAATCAAGTCCAAGTTCGAGTCCTGTTTAACACATTTTATTCTAATTCCATATCCAATTTAAAAATTTCAATTTCACAAGGTTTACATTCCTGATGTATCAAACACTCCAGCTCCCTAAACATATCGTCCAGTTCGTCCAAATTATGATGTCCTACTTTTAACACATGGAGGTGGTTCATGCTTTGCATTGTAGCATGACCATCACAAACAAGTTTCTTTTCCACGCTAACATAAATTCGCAGTTTTCTTGAAAAATCCTTCTCACCAAACACTCATACACAGCCGTCAACATGTCTCTACAGTTTTCATAATGCACCATCACAGTATACCTGTCCAAGTTAGCACCAAGAGAGATCCACTCATTTTTCTAGCGTTCTACTGGAAAGTCCAAAGCAGAATGAAGTCAAAATGTACAGACCCCCTCTTTTATACCAGTTAACCGGTTGTCCTTGCTTATAAGTGGGTCAAGGTCGTCC